>CM076579.1:1631354923-1631596972 GCA_034641835.2 Pinus albicaulis | reverse complement strand
ATGGGTTTGATGTAAGGGGGGATAGATAAAGTCACGGGTGGTGACTACTTCCATAATGTCATCATCATAACAAAAGATCGGATGACTAGTGGAAGAAAGACCACCTGACATGGCGAAGCTACTTGACTCATCATCATGAGAAGAGAGGTTGACATGTGCATCATCAGAAGGGGTGACAGAAGAACAAGTAGATGAAGGATCCACTGATTTTGATCCCAAGATGATCACTAAAGGGAGTTCATGCGAAATAGGAGGGGAAGGCTCAGGGGGGTCTTCCATCAAGGATCCCATAGATGATGACAGGTAGTGGACAATGGCCGAAGACTCTGTAATTTCAACGTTCAGAGGGGGGATGTCAATAGGAGTGGATGTGTCCTCTGGTTTTGTTGAAGAAAAATGTGCAAATAAAGGAGCAGTGAACTCATTGCGCTTGGCCTCGAATTAACGGACCGCTTCTAAAGAGGAGTGGTACTCTTCAAGGTGGGGACAGAGGTGAGTATAGTGGGCATGGAAATCACACAAAGCACAAGGGTGATTTGTGTAAAAAGATTCAGGACTAAATTAGGTATAGTGACATAGAAATCAGGGATATCAGACTCCAGAAACGTCTCATTAACCATGGGCTTGACGTGAGGCAATTTCATACAGGTATGGGTAGTGTTAGGAATCTCTAATAAACAAGATTGCCAAATTCTGATCACAAAAACAACATCGTTTCAACCACTTTGGGATTCTGGGATCTAGCCCTCCTGAATCTGGAGAGGGATCTCTCCAGTAAGTGCAAAGATGGATTTGTCTTTGAAGTTTGGGGTAGTGATATTAGGCTAGTTATGTAGGCCGAGGGTGTGTTTGTTTATTGGATGGTTGAGCATGATTACTATTTGAGGTGGAAAGCTCTAAATGCAAAGAGTTTCAAAGGTGAGAAGTTGCAAGCAAATAGAACAAGCTTTGGCCAGGAAGATAGATAATTGCAGGTTTTAGTCCATTGGGCTATGGAGTCATAATAGGGTTTATTTGAAACAACAAGAGGCAAGAGTGGTCCATGGGGCAAGTCATCCATGTCTAAGGATCTCTTTAAAGTTTTATTTATGGAATGAAATGGTACAATAAGAAGAGGAAATTAAATAGATGAAGAACAAAGAGCAGCCTATGATCTGGTAAGTACTTTTAAACTAGCCAGCTTTTGACATACACTTAAGAAAGACATGAAAGTAAACTAGGATCTGGTAAGTACTTTAAACTAGCCAGCCTTTGATACACTTTCAATAGAAAACATTTTAAAACAAAGGGAAACTTGAAGGCAACTATTGGAGTAGAAACTAGCGGGTCGGGTTCACCACAAATCCTCTCCTAGCTCTGCTCTACTTGGTAACTTTCAAGACAAACACAAAGATAACACATAATGGCCTAAGATCTGGTAAGTACTTTCAAAATAGCCAGCTTTCAACACATTCCAAGTGAAACATCCAGGCAGTCTTTGGGGATAAAACTAGGACTAGGGCACACCATATTTTCCTTAGTTCATCTCTACTTAGCATGTGCTGAAAATAACATTTAAGAACAATATTCAGCTAAGGCAACAGGAAAAGGGAACGCTAGCATTCCTACGCTTAAACAGAATTAAACCATTCCCAAATAACACAAATTGGAAGAAAACATTTAGATAAAGATTTTCAGTCAGAGAAGGGTACTGATATACAGTAGGTCCTAACTCTATGCATGTTGTTCTTTATAAGAGAATATGAATACAGTGAAAACAGAAATAGAACAACAATTCACAATAGGAAATACTATCACCGTTTACATAGACCAGGATCCCATAAATTAGCTTGTATTGATGCTCCAAACCAGTTACAGCTTTAAGTCCAATGCTTTAGTTTAGAGATCGTCTACACTGCCAGACTAACTTGTCTATCACAAGCAGAGCTTCAAAGGCCAGTGGACACTATTTACAAGTAGAAGTCTCAAGCTCAATTACATTTCAAAGTTCAGTAACCAACTCAACCAACCCCTCTCTTATCTTCTCCAGTAGTATTTATAGAATAATGAGGAGGTGAGATCTGACAAAAGATCTCCAAAGATAACTAATACAGACTTAATGGCTTCTCGGCCTTTGGGGAGCTCGATGAAGAAGCTTACATAGATGTCCTCTGTATTAAATAATTTACATTAATATTCAAGCTCAGTAGGAGCTCTTTTTGAATTTTGAGGCTCTCTGTTATGTTAAAGTAACTCTACTGATATTTTGTCATTAAGTTCCTTGGTAGAAATAACTATTCGGCTGCACTTGAGGCAAATATCTGATCTTGATCAATAAATTCGGTCTCTGTTTGAATGCTTTGAGGTGCAGGTGGCACTGTGGTAGCTGAGAGGAATCAATTTGCCTCAGATGTGGCAGTGGAGGCCTTCCTGTCCGATAAACACTTTGATTTTCTTTTAATTATGTTTTAATTTGGAGGATTAGGCTTTTGATAATCAATCTTAGCCGTAATCCCCAAATTTTTTTCAATCTTCTGTTCTGCTATGTTCTGTCTTCGACATTGATACTCTTTCAATTCATTTAACTGTGTCTTGTTGATGTGCAGGCCGCACAGGGCTTGTATGGAATCAATGCCTCATGAAACACTAACGAAACGTGGAGTAGGAACCCTGTGAATGGTTCCTTTTCATGAATCGAAGGCAAGAGAATCATCATTCTCATCCTTCGGCTTTTCTTTTGATAAAATGGAAAACCATTGAAAACCCTACACAATATGAAAAATATTATAAAATCCTGCGTTATATAGGTTTTTCTGCTTTAAAGGGCGTAGGGAGAGAGCATGGCCGTTGGATGGCATCATCCAATGGTCGAGATCTGTTTTGGGAGGTTAAAGAAGGAAAGCGGGTGAAAAATAAGTCAGAACCGTCGATCGCAGAATCATTGACGGTCAAGATTGATCGGGAGGAAGTAAAGAGAAGGAGTCACTTTACGAAAGAATGGCGAAAATTTGATGGGATAAGGTCAAAAACCTTTGTTATGAGACAAAATGGTTAAAAATGGTGTTTAGGGTTTCGAGATGATCGTGGGCCATCGGATGAGATCGGCCCACAAGATCAACGGCTGAGGAGGCGCGTGAAAAATGCATATGGAAAGAAGAAAAGTGGTTTCAGGGATGGAAACCACAGTTTTTACGTGAGGAGAAGGCAGGTAGGTGGTATTTCCCTTTGGAACGCGATACGCATCCCCACCCAACACGTGTCATTAGAAAACCACCCATTTCGTGTGGCCTTGGGAGAAATAAACTTTGCGCTAAAATTCATGCAACTTGGAATGAGGGCCGTCAGATCTAGGGCCTCAGATCTGACGGTGGAGAACAAGCGCGATTCTGGAGAGATGCGTGGGCGGAAGAAAAGGGAGGGGGAGTTTATCCCTCGAGAATATTTTGGGCGCGATCACCGTCCGATGAGCCGGCCTCAGATCCAACAACGCACATCAATATCGCGCTGGGCCCATAGTGGACTTTTAATGTGCGATGAGGGTGGTATCCCCAAACTGCTTGAGGCCACATGTCAGACGGTGGCGCTGATCTCTGCCGAATGGGAAAAATCGCTTTCCTCTTAAAAGCGATGCAATAAAAACTACCCGGCTTTTCTTTTAATATAACGACAAAAAAAAACATTTAAAACCCAAAAATTTAATACGAACAAAGGTTTTGTGTGTCGGGAGGCTTTTATATTTGTGATTTGTCTTGGCATTCGCCTGTGGGGCAATGGTCTATATGGAAAGCCATATGACCAGGGGTTTTATAGATGAAGGGCTAATCACAATCAGAGCTTTTAACATGGAAAAAAGGCTTGTGTGCTCAGATTTTTACGATGCGATAAGTGCTTGGATGGCTAGCACTTGGTTCCAGCACCAAGGCATATGTAGTGGAAATGGTTTAAGGACTTAGCCCAAGGGGGCTTAAACCTTTACACAAAAATATGTATTTGTATGAAGTTTTCAATGCTTTTCAAGGGTTTTGAGGGTTTCGATAAGGCAAATAAAGAGTCGTAATCCTTATTAAAAGGGGTTTTGATGGAGGGGAAAAGGGGAAAAATATGAAAATGAAAGATTTTATGGGAAATGAAGGGGGTAAAGATGAGGTTAGTTTTGGAAGAGGGGGAAGGGGGAAGATGGTGTTTGCAGCAATATTTTCTTTTGGAAGTCAATAGAATTTCTGAGTGTAAAATGGGCACAACAGTGAAGATTTGGACAGAGGCATGAGGCCTTCAAGAGCCTTCAAGAGCCAACACTTTTTTCAAATAAAATTTGTTCCTTGAAGGCTGCAAAAATTATCTAGCCACCTTTTAGTATAACAAATTTCATAGGTGGCTAACATTGGCTGCACTTGGGGATGGTGCCTTCTTGAAGGCATCAAGAACTTTAGACTTGCATTATTTGGGAGGCTCATCAGTGCCTCATCTATTTTGTTGCCTTCCTTTCCTGGGATGATCTTTCTCTGAAAACAAATCAGTAGCCATAAAAACAATGAATCATTCATCAACAAGCTTTCTACCTACCCAATCCTACAGATCTAACATTTTTTCTTCATTAGAGTGCACTTGGATTGGAAAACTCTTCTACAACATTTTATTCTTTTGAAATCAAGAAATCTAATCTATTTCTACTCCTTATTTCTCCATGGACTCAGATTAAACAGTTGAGCCCATATGATTCTCTACCTAATCTACTATCTGTCGGGATTAAACTGTCCAACAGATTTTTATTCTCTACATTCTAAAACAGTAATTTAAAAGCATACAAGTCAGGATTGAACAGTGTAACTTGTTGTCGATCCATGGCATAAAAAAAAAACTACACATATACATTATTTTGCAGAAATTTAAATCAAAATGGAAGGCTTAAGATATGAAAATTCAAGCTCTTCCTTCATCTTCTTTATAGCTCTGTTTTTTTCTTTTTGTTTGAGTTGTTCTTCTTCTATCCACTGGTTCAGATTTTGAGCTGATTAGAACCAATTTTACATATTTTTTGACTTGGGAAATAAACAGTTTTGAGTCATCCTCTTTGGAAACTTAGGTTCATATTTTGAGCATGTTTGAACCTTTAATTTCTATCCTAAACTATCTACTGATAAGCCAAGATTAAAGAGTTTGACAAATAGAATTTACTATCCTATCAGCAGAAAATTTAAAACTAATTAGTCAAGATTAAGATGTTTGACTAACTAGAAGTGTGTTCTTTAGGAGTGGCATTTTAGCTTGCACACTTTTAGATTTGTTTCTCCTTTTTGGTATGGGGATGTACCTTTCTTGTTTTCTCAATCTGCCCTCTTTTCTTTCTTTCGTTGTTTTTGTATTTTTGATTTTTTCTAGCTTTGAATGAAATGGTGGATGAAATATTTATAATGAAAAAAAGATAAAAAGGCTTTCAGAACACTCATGGATCAAGAGAAGTTATGTTTAAGCATCCTGCCATTGATAGGACCTCAAAACAATTTTTCTCCATTCAACTCTTGCAAGAAAAATGCATTATTACCAGCTGCTGAATGGATAGAGTAAGGGCCAAGCCATAAGTTGTCAAATTTTCCATGCTTTTCCTTGTCTTCCCTCATTGAGTCCCACTTTAAAAAGTTGACCCCAATTTTGAAATTGTTGGCCTTTGTTCTTCTGTCAAAAATCTTTTTGATGCTATCCTGCTTCTGCAATGCTTTGTTATAAACCTCCTCTCTGGTTTGCTGAAGATGAATGGCCTGATTTATTCTTCTGATTATGTCATCATCTTCAGTTAGGAACTCCTGAATCAACTTCATAACTGGTACACCAAGGCTGGTTGGAAAAATTTCATTAGTACCATACACAAGCTGGAAAGGTGACATGCCAATAGATTTCTTCAAATTCAATATGTCAGCCCACAGTGCATGAACTAGCTTTGTGTGCCAAGACTTTTTGTTGTGCTCCAACAGTTTCTTAATTATGTTCACTAAACTCTTGTTTGAGGATTCTGCAAGTCCATTACCTTGAGGGTAATAGGCCGTGGAATGCCCCAATGTTATTTGATATATGTGACATAATTCAACCATTCTCTTTGATCCAAATGTTGTTGCATTATCAGTGATGATCTTAGTAGGACAACCAAATATAGAGAGAATATTATTCTCTATGAATTTTATAATAATAGAATCATTGTCCTGCCTACAAGGTATGGCTTCTATCCACTTAGTGAAATAGTCTGTGGCAGTGAGAATACATCTATGCTGAGCAGAAGATGGTGGATGGATCTCTCCTATGAAGTCAAGTCCCCACTGTTGAAAAGGAGCTTCAACAATGATTGGATGCAAAGGTAAAGGTAGTAGTTTTCTTTTGCCTTCAAATAGTTGACATTTATGATAGGCAATGATCATCTTGTGTATATCAGGAAAAAGAGTAGGCTAATAGAAACCAGCCCTCAAAATTTTGTTGGCTGTTGTCTTCCAGTATAAATGACCTCCACATTCTTCTTCATGGAACTCGTGCTTAACCTTCTCTGCATCATACTCAGGAAAAAATTTAAGTAATATACCACTTTCATTTTTCCAATAAATACATCTATCTATAATGCAATAGTTTACAACTTTTAATTCTAGGAACCTTACCTTTGTTTTTGTCAAACCAGGAGGTGTATTTAAATTAAGCAAAACATAAATAATATCAGCATAACAAGAGGAATTCATAAAATTGTCTTCAACAATGGGAGTTGAGATTTCCTCTTGTTCATCCAAAGCATTAATCATATTAATATCAAGAACTTCAAAATTGGATTCAGCCATCAACCTAGCTAGACCTTGGCCTTTAATGAGTTTAGTGGGATTTATCTCTAAATCATATTCAAGAATGATAACAATCCACTTACCTCTCTTACCATCTGGGACTTGTGTTAGAATGGCTTTAACAACTGAATTTGGGACAAAGGAAATGATGTGTGAGTGAAGGATGTATACTCTGAAATCTTTAAAAGCTTTAACCAAAGAAAAAGCTTGCTTTTCAATAATGTTATATTTTAGAGGGGCATCCCTCAATGCCTTGCTAAAGAATGCAATAGGCTGCTCTTGTCCTTGTGGATTTTTCTGTAAAAGGATAGCAGCTATGGTATGTTCTGATGCAAATGAAAAAATATAAAAATCTTTTGAAAAATCAAGACTTATTAGAACCGGTGTTTTGGTTAACGCTTGTTTCACCATCTTAAAGGAATTCTTTGCTTCCAAGGTCAATTTTACCCCTTGCTCCTTTTTCAACATGTTTGTGATATTTCTAAGGAGCTCAGCCAAGTTGGGGATGAACCTTCTCAAAAAGTTAATCTTTCCAATGAAATATTTCAACTCCTTGATGTTTCAAGGATGGGAGATTTGCAATATGGCCTCAATCCTTTTTGGATCTATCTTAATACCCTCTTCTAAAATGATGTGCCCAAGAAGTTTACCTTCTTGGAGCACAAATAGTGTTTTCTTAGGGTTTAAAGATATCCCAAACTTTCTGCATTTGTTGAAAACTGATCTTAAATGTGCTAAGTGCTCTTCATCTGTTTTTGAAAACACAGTGACATCATCAAGGTATATAATGAAGAAGTAGCCCAGTTCTTCCGAGAATGTTATGTCCATGTCTCTCTGAAAAGTTTCTCCAACATTCATTAGACCAAAAGGCATTTTCACATACATGAAAGTGCCCCATGGTGTAGTAAAGGTTGTCTTTAATTGATCAACAGGGTGAACTAAGATCTGATTGTACCTTGAGTAGCCATCAAGCAAATAAATTCTTCTAGACCCTACCACCCTTTGTAAAATATGATCCATTTTAGGTAAAGGGTAGTTGTCCTTTAATGAAGCTTTGTTTAAGTCTCTAAATTCTATACAAAGCCTAATTTCCCTAGTTTTCTTCCTAACTGACAACAGATTAGACACCCACTCAGAATATCTAATAGGGACAATAATACCAGCTTCATACATTTTCCTGATTTCCTTCTCAACCAGAGGTAGCTGAACAGGGTTTATTCTGTGCAGTTTCTGTTTGAATGGTTTTTGGTTTTCTTTGATAGGGATTCTGTGCTGTATTATTTCAGTGTCATAGGATTTAAGATCTTCGTAACTCCACGGAGAAACATCAGAAAATTCTTTAAACAGCTCTATGTATTTGAGTTTAATGTGAGCTGGTAAAGTTTTAGACAGTTTAATCATTTTTGGTTTAAGTTCACTGCATATATTGCACTCTTCCACTTCAGTCTCTACAGGTTCCAGTTTTGGCTTCTTGGCCACATCGTTGAAATCAAACAACTCTTCTAAAGGTGCTAGACCACTTGGAAAAATTTCATCTTTAGAGTGCAGAGTTTCTAACTCCTCTGTTCCTAACTCTACATTCAATTATGTCTTCTTTTTAAGTTTGCTAGTCAGAAGATTAGTGTTGACAAGCTCAGGAGACAGCTCTTCCTCACCAAGAAAATTTTCTTCAGTACAGTTTGTTTCATAATCTGGGTCCGAACTGTTTAGTTCGAATTCATTTTTGAATTGCATGAAGTTTTCTATTTGTTTGTCTCCGTTAAACACCTGCCAATACTTTTCATTATAAGGCACAACTAGTCTGAATTTTATCTGAGTTGTGCAGTCTTTGGTGTGATATGGTGTTAAGCATGTTCTAGTTGCAAAAGCTAAATTGTGGGCCGCAATATTTCATTTTCTTGGGACAAAAATCAGTTTGGACTCCTCAAACATTTTTAAAAGTTCCATGAAATCATTTCAGTAGGCCCTAAGTCTGGGATGATGTGCATTATACTCCCCGTTGACTTGCCTAATGACTAACTCTGAATCCCCATACACATTGATTCTTTTGGCTCCTGACTTCTTCAACAATTGTAAGCCTAATAGAAGGGATTCATATTCCGCTATGTTGTTAGAACATTGAAAGTTTAATTTGCAGGAAATGCTTTTTGTGCGGTTGTTTTCAGTGTTGCAAATCTAGACACCTGCACCAACGTTGTTCTTAGTGCAGGATCCATCAAAATACATACTCCATAGAATAATATTTTCGGTTTCGTCTGTTTGGTGTTTGTCCTCTTCAACTAAAGTGCTTACGGGTTGTTGTGGAATATCTGCACCTAGTTGTATTTGTTTCAGCTCCTCATTTTTCTCGCTGTGTTGAGGGTTGTTTTCTTGATTGTCAAAGTTTAAGAGAAATGGATGCATGACCTATATCTTAAGACTTGTGTTTGGTTTGCTAACATTTTCAAATGTAGCAAACTGTTTTGACACTCCTGCATTGTCCTCTGCCTCTTCTCTATCTATCATTAAATCATACAAGGTCATTTGATCACTAAAAGTTTCATCGTTGAAAAGGATAAATGAATCCAGGTCTGTGTTTACAGAATAAAGGGGAGAGTTCTGTGGTTAGTCTTGACTCGTAACTGTGCATTGCATATGGGACTCCCTGTAAAGTCTTCTTGTCAGATTAAAAACAGGGATAGTTGCATAGGTCATGTCCATTTGCATAGTCCCTTGTAACTTAGCCCCCAAAGATCTTGATAATAGCATTCCATAATTTGGGGGCACATCAGCAACAACAATGTCCATGACTAAGCATTTGGCTGGAATCTAGGCTAAGTTAACACAGAGGTATTTGATCAATCCTAAACATTTCACTTTGCTTGAGTGAAAGGAGTAAAGGTCTTTATAAGGTCTGGTGATTTCTAGACCGAGGCTCTCCATCATAGCTTTAGGCATTAAACTATGAGAAGCCCTAGAATCATGCATAACGTTGTGTAAAATTTTGTCATGAACATTTAAACTCACATAAAAGGGAGGAACAGGTCCCTCCTGGTATGCACCTTCAATCTTTGGACCAAAAATAAGCTCTGACTGGTCATCATTAAGATTTACTGTGTAATTATTATCCTCTATGTTTAAAGCCTTAAAAATTTGGGTCCTATATAAATTTTGGGCAGCTAACTCAATCAGGGGAACAGAGATTTTGATCTTTGAAATTTCCTGCTCTAGGTTGAAAGGAATTTGGTTCTTTGAAGAACTTGTCTCAGCCATACTAGCTGCTAATCTATCAGCAACATCAGCTTGCTGATTTGTTTTATTTATATTTGACAAAATTGTTTTAACAAGAGTACTAGCCGAAGTGTTAGTACTACTAAGGTCTGAACTCTGTTTTTCATTTTTTTGAGTGCCTTTCTCTTTACCATTATCATAATTAACAGCCACTGTTTTGTCCTTTTGTTTGACAACTTTAGGCTTAGTTGCAGTGCTATTTTGTGAAGATTTGTCAGAGGTTCTAGTGTTGGGTGTTTGTTGACTAGTTTTTCTTCTAAGGTCATATTCTCTTTGAGACTCTATGATGACATTTTCCACGTCTTGATAATAATTTTCATCATCATCTCTTTTTTTATCATAATGTGTTTATCTACCTTGTTTTCTATCATAATGAACTTCAAAGTCATCATTATCTACCCCCAGCATGTTGATATCATCTTCCTCTGTTATTTCATCTGTTTCCTCAACCTCACTTACATAGTTTTGATGAAAGGGAGGATTGATCTGCTGATCATCTTCCCTAAGTCTGTTTGGAGGTTGGTTCCTTCTAAAATTCTGATTTTGGCTCTGATTTCTATTTTGAGGAGCATTTTGTTTTGACTTTCTTGTGCTCTCTTGATTATGCTCATCTCTTTCATAATCTCCTCAATCATTCTCTCCATCTTTGAGTTGGAAGTAGAAGGTATGTTTTCTTCTCTAAAGGACAGTCTCTTCTCATTTTTCATTCTTGCTCTCTTCTCCATTAAGTTTACTTCCACAGCAAGAGCTCATTTTTTCATCTCTTCAAGAGTTGCAAGATCTCTCTCTCTCAGCTAATAGGCCATTTCAAGGTCAAACCCTTCAGGAAACTTTTTTAATACCGAGCCTTGTGGAGGCTTTAGATCTGGGGAAAGTGCATTATATACACTGTTAAATCTAGTACAATAATCTTGTACACTTTCCCCCGTGTTTCTATGGAGGTTCTTGTAATCAGAAAGGACTTCGAGAGGATTTTTATTTACTTCCCATTTGTTTAAGGAAGTCTGATGGAAGGCTTGGAGATCATTGATACTATGGGGTGTTAAGCCCTTGAACCATTTTCTTACTTCTCCCCCCAGACTCTGAGAAAATAGTCTAAGCTTAACAGAATCATCATCATTGTCATTTCTGTCAAAGTAGTCATTCATCTTATCCATATGTTGTGATGCAGTAGTAGCATTACTAGCATCATACAATGGAATTTTGGACTGATAGTCCTGTGGAAGATTGACTAATGGTACAGGAAGGACTATAGGAGCATACCATGCTGCCATGATATGTGGTGGAGGTCGATTAACAAAAGGAAAAGTGGGCTAGAATGGAGTGGCTTGAACAATGGATGTAGGGTGAGCAGAAGTGGATGGACCAGGACTAGAATGTTGAGCTGATCTTGGATGAGAGACACCTAAGTTGTGAAGGAAATGTAAATCAGGAGGTGTTGTTTCCCTGCTACCAGGATGTTCACTTGTTTGAGGAGATGAAAGTGAAGCCTCAGAATCTAACTGATCTAAATCATCAAGAGACCTAGTTCTAAATGGATTTACTAAGTCAACTTCTGATTGTTGTAGAGCTGAAATATTTTCAGGAACTGAATTAGCTCTCAATGGTGATCTGAAAACGGTTGATAATTTGATCCTATGAGACTTCCTAAGGATACTTTCTGGGTTATCAACTATCTCAGGTGGATCAGGGTCAAGATAGGTTCTAGTGTGAATATTTCTAGGAGACACTATGTTGTGTTTTTCAGACCCAAATAAACAAGAAAAGTTCAACCAGATATGGCAGTCTTTAAAAGGTCAACTAATCTGTTTACACAAATTTTAATGCTACAGTCCTCTAACTGAGTTTGAATAATATTATAATGATAAGGGTTTCTCCCAGTAGAGTCTTAAGGTCTGTTAAGGATTCTGGAGTCGCCAATTGGAAGTTTTTAGCTCCTAAGGAGGTGAAAGGTATTATGGTCCACCACCATGTCTATTGGAACACCAATTTGAAATTTTTTTGGGTTTTCTGAGTTATTTTTCAGTTGTGTGGTTTCCAAGAATGTCCTAACTCTGTTTCAAAACTTAGCTACGGTTATGAGACAAAGAAATTCTACTCTTATGGCTAAGACAGCTGATTTTTCAAAGTTAGACAAAGACTTATGAGAACCCTAGGGTTTTCCTAGTTTGTCACTGATTCAAACAAGTTTCATCATGATTACCAGTTCTTGGTAGTGCTTGAAAAGGCTGCTTTTACTCGCTAAACAATGTTTGTATGAAATTTTAAGGGGAACTAGAGATTTATAATTAGGTCAATCCCTAGCGGAGTCGCCGGAAATATTAGGAATCTCTAATCAGCAAGATTGGCAAAGTCTGATCATAGAAACAACTTCGTTTCAACCAATTTGGGATTCTAGGATCTATCCCTCCTGAATTCGGAGAGGGATCTCTCCAGTAAGTGCAAAGATGGATTTGTCTTTGAAGTTTGGGGTAATGATATTAGGATAGTTATGTAGGCCAAGGGTGTGTTTGTTTATTGGATTGTTGAGCATTATTACTGTTTGAGGTGGAAAGTTCTAAATACAAAGAGTTTCAAAGGTGAGAAGTTGCAAGCAAATAGAACAAGCTTTGGCCAGGAAGATAGATAATTGTAGGTTTTAGTCGATTGGGCTATGGAGTCATAAAAGGGTTTAATTGAAACAAAAATAGGCAAGAGTGGTCCATGGGGTAGGTCATCTATGTCTAAGGATCTCTTTAAAGTTTGATTTATGGAATGAAATGGTACAATAAGAAGAGGAAATTAAAGAGATGAAGAACAAAGAGCAGCCTAAGATCTAGTAAGTACTTTTAAACTAGCCAGATTTTGACATACACTTAAGAAAGACATGAAAGTAAACTAGGATCTGGTAAGTAATTTTAAACTAGCCAGCCTTTGATACAATTTCAATAGAAAAATTTTTAAAACAAAGGGAAACTTGAAGGCAACTGTTGGAGTAGAAACTAGCGGGCCGGGCTCACCACAAATCCTCTCCTAGCTCTGCTCTACTTGGTGACTTTCAAGACAAACACAAAGATAAAAAAGAATGGCCTAAGATCTGGTAAGTACTTTCAAACTAGCCAGCTTTCAACACATTCCAAGGGAAACATTCAGACAATATTTGGGGATAAAACTAGGACCAGGGCACACCATATCCTCCTTAGTTCATCTCTACTTAACATGTGCTGAAAATAACAGTTAAGAAAAATATTTAGCTAAGGAAACAGGACGAGGGAACGCCAGCATTCCTACGCTTAAACAAAATTAAATCATTCCCAAATAACACAGATTGGAAGAAAATATTTAGACAAAGATTTTCAGTAAGAGAAGGGTACTGATATACAGTAGGTCCTAACTCTATGCATGCTATTCTTTATAAGAGAATATTAACACAGTGAAAACAAAAATAAAACAACAATTCACAATAGCAAATAACGTCACCGTCGACATATACCAGGATCCCATAAATCAACTTGTATTTATGATCCAAACCAGTTACAGCTTTAAGTCCAATGCTTTAGTTTAGCAATCATCTACACTCCCAGACTAACTAGTCTATCACAAGCAGAGCTTCAAGGGCCAGTGAACACTATTTAAAAGTAGAAGTCTCAAGCTCAATTACATTTCAAAGTTTAGTAACCAACTCAACCAACCCCTCTCTTATCTTCTCCAGTAGTATTTATAGAAGAATGAGGAGGTGAGATCTGACAAAAGATCTCCAAAGATAATTAATACAGACTTAATGGCTTCTCGGCCTTTGGGGGGCTCGATGAAGAAGCTTACATAGATGTCCTCTGTATTAAATAATTTACATTAAAATTTAAGCTCGGTGGGAGCTCTTTTTGACTTTTGAGGCTCTCTGCTATGTTAAAGTAACTCTGCTGATATTTTTTCATTAAGTTCCTTGGAGGAAATAACTATTCGGCTACGCTTGAGGCAAATATCTAATCTTGATCAATAACTTTGTTATCTGTTTGAATGCTTTGAGGTGCAGGTGGCACTGTGGTAGCTGGTGTTGGGAAAAATACTGAGAGGGGGGGATGAATCAGTATTTAGAGCTGAAAATAAACTTTTCAATTTTTTTTTCTTAAACCCATACGTTACTTTACTGAACCCAACTCGCATATAAATGTGGATATCCTTAATAAAACTTGCATATGTCCAGAGATCTTATTATACGTTTAATTCTTCACTTAGATCATTGCATCATTCATTCATCATATGTTTAGTAAGCAGTAAGCATGTGCAGTAATAACAGAATAAACCATCACACATAAGCAACACACATGAACACCAGTATTTAAGGTGGAAACCCAATTCGGGAGAAAAGCACCACTGTTGTCTTCTCTGTCTTCAATATTTATTATAAAGAAAACTTCTTACAATTTTGTACTGGCGCAGACTCATACCAGCACTCAGGCACCCACCTGCAGAAAGGCTACAACCTTCTCTCATTCTCCAGCCACTACTGGAAGGGAGCTCCAACCCCCTGATTTTAACACCAGCTTCTACTGGCAGGATACTTCCACTTTCATACAGAAGGCTTCAACCCTCCGATCCACCAGATTTCTTCAATTTCTTCATCAGACTTCTGTCAGATTTTCATCATTTCTTTTGCCGATCATCGTAGAGATTCATCATTTCTAGATCATATCCATAGGTGCATCATCTATGCAGATATATATTAAAGAGATTTATTTATTAACCACCCTTCCACATGCACACCTTGTACTATAATCCTCCTCTCCTTATTTAGGTTTTTCCTTTATTAAAACCATGAGTCAAAACCACCGAACCACTAATGGTATTCCTTGAAGGGATCAATTAGATAATCCAGCGGGGTCTACCCAAACCCCAAAAAACTTCTCATAATCAACTTCCTTTAGTAATGACCTTCATATGTCGACCCCCAAGTTTATTCGTTCCACCAACTTTGGAATAACATACAAAATGATGACCCAATCGCTCTTCATCATAATTTATATTTAATTTAAAAAACCTTGGTTAAACTCGCAAACCTCAATACATGCGTATGGGCCCCAATCGGTCATCTCCATTTGATGTGGAAGACAGATGTGACCAACTCAGTGTCTTGCGTCACTACAGGGGCTCTTAAGGTACAGATGAGAATTTTTGGCTGGTGCCCCCGCACTTGTTGTCCCCGCAGTCAACTCGGTGAACTACGAAAGCACTTGTCTCGATATCCGCTGCGCTAGTTGTGTCCGCGGATATGGGCCCCAACGTTAACGGTTGTCTCCAATCGATGGTTGTTATCATGTTGTGCCGCCTCATTTGATCGGACGGATATTGCTCGGCGAAGATGCGCAAACAATAACGCGCGATGGCCACCGTACTTTGGTTAATCTTCGCGAATCTTCCTCATACGACCACCGTCCGATGGCTTCCCTCCAGATCGATGGTGCTCAACAACATCGCTGGGCATCCTGTGTCGAAAAATAACACGCGATGGCTGCCGTACTTTGGTTATCTTTCGCGCATCTTCCTCATACGACCACCGTCTGATGGCTTCCCTCCAGATCGACGGTGCTCAACAATATCGCTGGGCATCCTCGGTCGAACAATAACACGTGATGGCATGCAGTGACAAGCGGTTTTGTGGAGTCGTACAAGGACACGTGTCACCCTTTCTATGGAATCACTCCCCCCTCCTCAAATATCGCTCACTGTGCAAAGGTGGTGCGATAAAAACCAAAAACCGTGTTTACTGTTCATCCTTCATGGTTCAGCCCCTTTGCTCAAGGTTCTGTCAATCCTTTGGTTAATCAATGTTTCAATACCACTCCTCTGCATACTATAACGCACTGCTTCATCAGGTTATTCATTCCCCATTGTTTACTGTATCGTGGCCTTAGCAACACGATATCTTATACAGATTCATGAATCTACTCCTTCCACAGAGCTTATGATATTTTCAGACCATGAGTAATGCTTTCACAATTCAAACATTCTACATGTGCATAATCCCACTATCAATAACACAGGGACTCAAATATCCTTCCTACTGAATTCAATGAAGAATATACATATAATTCTCAGAGATTTTAGAAGAAATCCCTCATCATGATATACAAATGTAACTATTTACAAGAACTTCACTGGTTTTCTCTATTTTCCAGATTTCCTATTCCTCTGTCTCTGGACAACTCTACTTCAATTCACTGCTTGTCTCTACTCCTTGACTTATACTTCTCTCTGTAAATGCACTCTTCCGTTATTCTTCTCTGTTACTTTTCTTTTCTCTTTTCCTAGTTACTGTTTCAGATGCTCCTTCTTTGCCACTTCCTTTGCCATCAATGACAATATTTCCAACAATCTCCCCCTTTGGCATTGATGGCAATACTCATCCTCTGTTTGTATTATAGAAACCCCTATTTGTTTTTCCTCCCCCTTTGACATCTATGGAAAAGGGTTGATCAATATCTTTTGTACCTACAATACCATGCTCCCCATGAGATCATGCTGCATTTTCAACACTTATACAATCATGTTCAAAAGTTCTCAAGCATGAGATCAGACTACAAAAAATAATTAGAGTGCCAATAATGCATCCACTATCATTGTACCATTGATTTTCTTCACCTTCTGCAAATAAATCTATGCCACAATTTTCAACCTGTAATTCCTTCTTTTTCCACACTTTGGAGCTTGAAGGAAGTTGCTCTTTTGGCTGGATTTTGCTCCTACATTCAGATTCTTCATGGCCAAAGTTATTGAAATAAGCACATTCAACTTCATTTTGAAGAGGAGAAAAGTTGTTATAGGTATTCTTCTTTGTTCCAATATCCCTCCTTTTCTTTCTTGCTTCTCTTGTCATAATGGTTTTGTATGCAACACATTGAACAGCTTTATGACCAAAATTGTGACATGAGAAACATTTTCCATTGAAGAAGAATTTTCTGCGATCATGAAATATTCTACTTGAATTTACCTGTTGGTTGGTGTTTCTTTGAAAGGTATTCTTGTTAGTGTTCTTTGAATTGAGCTGGTCATGCTTTACCTGTGAAGATTCTTTATTCCCTTGCTGAGTGGCAAAATGTTGTATACTGGTTGTAGCTACTTTTAGATAGTTTGGTGCTGAAGTCTGAGAAGATTCTTTGATATATCCAAGACGTGTCTTTATAAAAGGGGAACGTTGTACCTTGATAATCTCATCTAAGGTTTCAGATCCTTTAGCAAATCTAAGATTCAAAGTCTTCACTTTCTCAATTTCTTTTCTTAGACTTACTATTTCACATTCTAATTTCTCATTGTGTTTCTCTTTTTCTTTAAGCTGATTTTTTAGAGTTTCTATGGATATTTTACTTTCTTCTAAGCATATTTTACTTTCTTCTAAGCATATTTTGAGTTGATTGAATTCTTCAAGAAAATAATTGTCCTCTAAAGTATCCATAAAAGTATCTTTTTCTTCTCTAGATACCTTTTCAAATGCCATGAGAAGTCTAAGATCTTGTTCACATTCTTCCTCACTGTCTGATAAGCCATCAGTGTCTTCATGAGTATAGTAACTTTTTCTAGTGCTAAACCGTTTATTATTCCTTCTTGCTACTTCCTTTCCTTTTTCATGTGTTTCTTTGTGAGGACATTTAGCAGCATAATGACCAACTCTTCCACAAGAAAAACATTTGAAAGGAAGCTTACCTCTAAACCGTCCTATGCCAAGTTGGAGTTTCTTTGCAAAATTTACCTCATCTTCTTCTGAGATATACCCTGATCCCTCTGTCTCTTGAACTTCTTTCCCTTTTTTAGAAGCTCTAAAGACGGCTTCTTTGACTTCAGATGGTCCTCCTCTTCTCATTTCATATGTACTTAGTATGCCATGAAGTTGCACCACAGTAAGATTTTGAAGATCCTGCTTTTCTTCAAGAGCAGAAACTTTTGACTCAAATTTTTTCGTTAGTGATCTTAAAACCTTCTCAACGAAAGTAGATTCGGTTATTGTTTCTCCCAGATTTCTCATATGATTTACAATATCATCATTCATAAAAAGAAATTAGCAATTCTCTCTTCATTATGCATTTTTAGGTTCTCATATTGAATTCTGAGAGTTTGGAGTTTAGCACTTTTTACCTTTGCATCACCTTCATAGCTTAGAATGATTTTGTCCCATATTGCCTTTGCTATATTCAACTGCATGAATTTGAAAAATTATGATTCAGTTAGACTTCCCAATAGAGCATTAACCGCCTTTGCATTTTTTTCATAATTCTTTCTTTCCGTTGGATCTGTTGGTACTGCGGCTGGATATTGATATCCTACTTCGACAATAGCCCATACATCTTCACCTAGAGATTGAAGATAGGGTCTCATCCTTGTTTTCCAGAAGATTAAATTATTTTCGTTGAAGAGTAGAGGCTTGATAGATGCTATTCCATCTTGATTGATCATACCAATTGTTGGGAAAAATATTGAGAGGGGGGGGGTGAATCAGTATTTAGAGCTGACTGGAAAACATTTTACTTTTTATGCATTTAATTCTTTACTTAGATTATTGCATCATTCATTCATCATATGTTTGGTAAGAAGTAAGCATGAGCAGTAATAACAGAATCAACCATCACACACAAGAAATACACATGAAAAACAGTATTTAAGGTGGAAACCCAATTCGAGAGAAAACCACTGCTGCTGTCATCTCTGTCTTCAATATTTATTATAAAGAAAACATCTTACAATTTTGTATTGGTGCAGACTCATACCAGCACGCAGGCACCAACCTGTAGAAGGCTACAACCTTCTCTCGTTCTCCAGTCAATACTGGAAGGGAACTCCAACCCCCTAATTTTAACACCAACTTCTACTGGAAGAAAACTTCCACTCTCATACTGAAGGCTTCAACCCTTAGATCCACCAAATTTCTTCAATTTGTACATCAGACTTGTAGCAGGTCTTCATCATTTCTTTTGCAGATCTTCCTAGAGATTCATCATTTCTAGATCTAGAGATCTTGAACCTTCATCATATCCACAGGTGCATTGTAGATTTAGATCTATCAGAGTTCAATCAAACAGATATCTCTTAAAGAGATTTATTCATTATCAACCCCTCTTCATGCACACCTTGTACTATAATCCTCCTCTCCTTATATAGTTTTTTCCTTTATTAAAACCATGAGTCAAAACCACCAAACCGCTGATGTTATTCCTGGACAGGATCAATTAGATAATCCAGCAGGGTCTACCCAAACCCCAAACAACTTCTCATATTCAACTTCCTTTAGTAATGACCTTCATATGTCGACCCCCAGGTTTATTCGTTCCACCAACTTTGGAATAACATACAAAATGATGGCCCAATCGCTTTTCATCATAATTTATATTTAATTTAAACAACCTTGGTTAAACCCGCAAAGCTCAATACATGCGTATGGGCCCCAATCAATCATCTCCATTCGATGTGGACGAAAATTGTGACCAAATCAACATCTTGCATCACTGTGGGGGCTCTCAAGGTATAGACGAAAATTTTTGGCTGGTGCCCCCACACTTGTTGTCCCCGCAATCAACTCGATCAACTACGGAGGCACTTTTCTCGATATATGGTGTGTTAGTTGTGCCCCCACACTCAATATATGCCATTCATCTTGATATTCGGTGTGCTAGTTGTGTCTGCGGGTATGGGCCCCAAATTTAATGGTTGTCTCCAATCGACGGTTGTTATCGCGTCGTGCCACCTCATTTGATCGGACGGATATCGCTCGGCGAAGACGTGCGACCAATAACGTGCGATGGTTGTCATACTTTGATTAACCTTTGCGCATCTTCCTCATTCGACCACCGTCCGACGGCTTCCCTCCAGATCGACGGTGCTCAAAAATATCACTGGGCATCCTGGGGCGAAAAATAACGCGCGATGGCCTTCATACTTTGGTTAACCTTAGCGCATCTTCCTCATACGACCACCGTCCGATGGCTTCCCTCCAGATTGACGGTGCTCAACAATATCGCTGGGCATCCTGGGTCGAACAATAACGCGTGATGGCATGCAGTGACAAGCGGTTTTGTGGAGTCGTACAGGGACGCGTGTCGCCCGTTCTATGGAATCTCTCCCCCCTCCTCAAATACCACTCACCGTGCAAAGGTGGTGCGATAAAAACCAGAAACCATGTTTACTGTTTGTCCTTCGTGGTTCCGCTCCTTCGCTCAAGGTTCCATCAATCCTTTGGTTCATCAATGTTTCAATACGACTCCTCCACATACTATAACACGCTATTTCATCAGGTTATACATTCCCCATTGTTCACAGTATCGTGGCCTTAGCAACCTGATATCTTATACACATTGACGAATCTACTCCTTCCACAGAGATTATGATATTTTTAGACCATGAGTAATGATTTCACAATTCAAATAGTCTACACGCGCATAATCCCACTGTCAGTAACACAGGGACTCAAATATCCTTCCTACTAAATTCAATATAGAATATACATATAATTCTCAGAGAGTTTAGAAGCAATCCCTCATCATGATATACAAATGGAACTATTTACAAGAACTTCACTTATTATTCTCAATTTGCCGTATTTTTCTATTCCTCTCGTCTTTGACAACTCTTCACCCACCGTCATTTCGCTCTATCTTGATACTGCTCTCTGTAAATGCACTCTTCCTCTGTTCTTCTCTGCTACTTTGATTTTCTCTTTTCCTAGTTAATGTTTTATATTCTCCTTCTTTGCCACTTCCTTTGCCATCAATGACAATATTTCCAACAATCTCCCCCTTTGGCATTGATGGAAATACTCTTTCGCTGATTGTCTTATAGAAGCCCCTTTTTTCTTTTCCTCCCCCTTTGACATCAATGGCAAAGAGTTGATCAAGATCCTTTGAACCAGCAATACCATGCTCCCCCTGAGATCATGCTACATATTCAAACATAATTAGAATTTCAACAATGCATCCTTTCCACAAGACCAATGCTCCCCCTTAACCTGTGCATCCAGAGATACCCAACAGCACCGCAGCTGTGCTGAAGAATGCTGACCCAGAAAAAAAAATTGTCAGCAACTACCCATACATGGTTTTCTGTCCTTCAGGAAATCCACGTATCCAATTTAATCTTCTTTATTTAAGTAGATATGATCTTCTACATGGCAGAGACTACTCCCAGCTTCTGTCTGGGATATTCGAACGCTTCCCTGGGTAAAGGTTTGGTAAATATATCAGCAACTTGTTCCTTGGAGGGAACATATTTCAACTTCACCTTTTGTTCAAGTACTTGTTCACGTAAGAAGTGATACTTGATGGGAATGTGCTTGGCCTTGGAATGCATAACAGGATTCTTTGATATACTAATGGCACTTATGTTATCACACATAATGGATATAGGAGGTGAAAATTTGATTTGAAAGTCTTGTAAGGTATGCATCATCCAGAGAATTTGAGTGCAACATGATGTGGAAGCCACATATTCTGCTTCTGCTGTAGATAAGGCAATAGAGCTTTGCTTCTTACTGAACCAAGATACTAACCGGGGCCCCATGTAGAATGCACTACCACTAGTACTTTTCCGATCATCAACATTTCCAGCCCAATCTGCATCAGTGTAAGAATGAAGAGTGAGATCAGCATTCTTTGGGTACCATAGTCCAAAGTCTTGAGTTCCTTGTAGATATTTGAATATTCTTTTGACAGCCTGAAGGTGAGACTCTTTTGGATTAGCCTGAAATCGTCCAACAATTCCAACTGCATGCATAATGTCTGGTCTAGTCCCAGTGAGATAAATTAGACTTCCTATCATAGATTTGTATTCTAGTTGATTCACTGTGGGAGAATCATCATGAGAACTGAGATTACATCCGGTTACCATTGGTGTACTTACAGGTTTGCACTCTTCCATTCCATACTTCTTCAAAATTTGCTTAAGATATTTTGTTTGTGATAAGAATATGCCATCTGTTGCTTGTTGCACTTGCAAGCCAAAAAAGAATGTTAGTTCCCCAAGTAAAGACATTTCAAATTCTTGCTGCATATCAGAAGCAAATTTCTGACTCATAGACTCTTCATTACTTCCAAAAATGATATCATCAACATATACAACCACAATCAATAGTTTATCATTTTCAGTTTTTGTGTATAAAATGCTATCAGCAAATCCCTTTGAAAAACCTTGTTGATGAAGATATTTGTCAAGACGATAGTACCATGCCCTTGGAGCTTGTTTGAGACCATATAAAGATTTTTCAAGTTTGCACACAAGTTTTTCATCATTTCCCAAAATGAATCC
The DNA here is from genome assembly GCA_034641835.2 of Pinus albicaulis. NCBI lineage: Eukaryota > Viridiplantae > Streptophyta > Pinopsida > Pinales > Pinaceae > Pinus > Pinus albicaulis. The sequence continues at coordinate 1,631,574,650 of CM076579.1, read as the reverse complement.
TTCGGTTTTTCTATATAAACTTATTCTTCTATATCACCATTGAGGAAAGTAGATTTAACATCCATTTGATAAACTTTGAATTGTTGAAAGCTTGAAAAGGCAAGAAAAATTCTTATGGCTTCAAGTCTAGCTACAGGAGAAAAGTTTCTTCAAAGTCTATACCTTCTTGTTGAGCATACCCCTTGCAAACAAGTCTAGCTTTATTCCTTATAACATCCCCATTCTCGTTTAACTTGTTTTTGAATATCCATTTAGTTCCAATGACATTTTTGTCATGAGGTCTTGGTACTAATTCCCAAGTGTGATTCTTTTCAATTTGATCAAGTTCTTCATTCATGGCTTGAATCCAACATTCATCTTTGCTAGCTTGATTAACATTGTGTGGTTCAATAGTGGATAGAAAGGCCAGATAGCTAGAAGATCCTACAAGAGTCCTTCTTGTTTGCACACTTGATCCCTTATCTCCCAAGATTTGAGATTCTGGATGATTCTTTTGAACATACCTGGATGGAGCCTTTTCATATAAATTATCATCAGGTTCTTCATTGGGTTCACTGTCTATATCATCCCTATTTGATGTAGAAGGATATATGTCATCATCGGCCGTTGTTTGTTTTTCTTCTTTTGGAATTCATAGAGACCATCAATAACATCAATACATTCAACAATCTTCCAAAGTATTTTATTGTAACATTTATATGCTCTAATTTAGAGGTAAGAGTATAACCAAGAAGTGCTTCTTCATCTCATTCGGGTTCACACTTGCCAAGTTTTTTCATCATTATTTTTTATGAAGCATTTGCTTCCAAAAACTCTAAAATGCTTCACAGTGGGAGGATTACCATACCAGAGTTCATATGGAGTTTTATCACTATTTACTCGAACATGTTCTTTGTTAAGAATATTTACCGTTGTATGTGCTGCTTCTCCCCAAAATGTGTCATGTGTTCCAGAGTCATCAAGCATAGCTCTAGTCATTTTTTGTACTGTTCTATTCATTCTTTCTGCTACACCATTTTGTTGTGGAGTGCCTGCTGCAGTAAACTGTATTTTTATGCCATTGTTCACAAAACTCAAGGAATTCATCTAATGTATATTCTCCTCCTCGATCAGATCTAAGACACTTTATTTTTAGATCTAATTCTTTTTCAACCAGAGCTTTGAAGTTCGAAATCCTCAAATGCTTCATTCTTTGTGTTTAAGCAACCCAATCCAACACATCTTAGAGAAATCATCAATAAATAGATATAGTATTGTTCACTACGTGGTGACTTTTTTCTTCACAGGTCCACATATGTCAGTATGAATAAGTTCAAGAGGCTTACTTGATGATCCTTCCTTGGAATTAAATTGCACTCTGGTCTGCTTACCGAATTGGCAGGATTTGCATATGATGCTTTCAGGTAGAGTAATATTGGGAAGATCACGAACAACTTTAAGTTTGCTTGATTTGTTGATTTGAGAGAAGCTCAGATGCCCTAAACTTCTATTCCATAGCCAATTTTCTGAATATTTACTCAAGTAACATTGTTATTTGCAGTTCTTCAATACATACATATTTCTTGGAGTTCTGTTTCCTTTTATAATTGTTTTACCTGTATCAAGATCACGTACCACACATTCTTTTGAACTAAAGACAACTTCAGTTCCTTGATCACAAATTTGACTTACACTTAACAGGTTATGCTTTAATCCATCTACATACATGACATTATTAGCTTTCACCTTTTTTTTTAGAAAAACAGACCCTTTTCCCTTAATAACAACAGGATTATCATTTCCAAATGTAACATTCTTCTCTTTTTCTAGAGAACTATATGCAAGAATTTTGTTTTTGTCACCTGTCATGTGTTTAGAGCATCCACTGTCAATGTACCATTGATTTTCTTCACCTTCTGCAAATAAAGCTATGTCACAATTTTCAACCTGTAATTCGTTCTTTTTCCACACTTTGGAGCTTGAAGGAAATTGCTCTTTTGGTTGGATTTTGCTCCTGCATTCATATTCTTCATGGCCAAAGTTATTGCAATAAGCACATTCAACTTCATTTTGAAGAGGAGAAAAGTTGTTATAGGTATTCTTCTTTATTCCAATATCCCTCCTTTTCTTTCTTGCTTCTCTTGTCATAATGGTTTTGTATGCAACACATTGAGCAGCTTTATGACCAAAATTGTGACGTGAGAAACATTGTCCATTGAAGAAGAATTTTCTGCGATCATGTAATCTTCTACTTGAATTTACTTGTTGGTTGGTGTTTCTTTCAAAGGTATTTTTGTTAGTGTTCTTTGAATCAGTATCGGGTGCTTTACTCCAGAAGATTTTATTCTCTTTGCTGAGTGTTGGCACGTTGTATAACGTCGTAGCCGCTTAGATAGTTTGCGTCAAGTCTGCATATTCTCTGATATATCCAAGACCCGTCTTTATAAAGGAGAAAAATTGTACCTTGATAATTTCATCTAAGGTTTTATCCTTATAAAGTGTTCCAGATTCAAAGTCTTCACTTTCTTAATTTCTTTAGACTACTATTTCAGCCCACTTCTCTATCAGGAGTTTTTCTTCAAGCTGATTTTTTAGAGTTTCTATGGATATTTTAATTTCTTCTAAGAATCTTTTACTTTCTTCTAAGCATATTTTGAGTTGATTGAATTCATCAAGAAAATCATTGTCCTCTAAACCATCCATAAAAGTATCTTTTTATTCTCTAGATTCCTTTTCAAATGCCATGAGAAGTCTAAGATCTTGTTCACATTCTTCCTCACTGTCAGATAACCCATCACTGTCTTCATGAGTATAGTAACTTTTTCTAGTGCTAAATCGGTTTCTATTCCTTCTTGCTACTTCCTTTCCTTTTTCATGTGTTCCTTTGTGAGGACACTTAGCAGCATAATGACCAACTCTTCCACAAGAAAAACATTTGAAAGGAAGCTTACCTCTAAACCGTTCTGTACCAAGTTGGAGTTTCTTTACAAAATTTACCTCATGTTCTTCTAAGATATACCCTGATCCTTCTATTTCTTGTACTTCTTTCCCTTTTGTAGAAGCTCTAAAGATGACTTCTTTGACTTCAAATGGTCCTCCTCTTCTCATTTCATATGCAGTTAGTATGCCATGAAGTTGCACCACAGTAAGATTTTGAAGATCCTATTTTTCTTCAAGAGCAGCAACTTTTGACTCAAATTTTGTCGTTAGTGATCTTAAAACTTTCTCAACCAAAGTAGATTCGGTTATTGTTTCTCCTAGATTTCTCATACGATTTACAATATCATCAAGGCATAAAAATAAATTGGCAATTCTCTCCTCATTATGCATTTTTAGATTCTCATATTCAATTCTGAGAGTTTGGAGTTTAGCACTTTTTACCTTTGCATCACCTTCATAACTTAGAATGATTTTGTCCCATATGGCCTTTGTTGTATTTGGCTGCATGACTTTGACAATTTATAATTCAGTTAGACTTCCCAATAGAGCATTTACCGCTTTTGCATTTGTTTCGTAATTCTTTCTTTTCGTTGGATTTGTTGGTACTGCGACTGGATATTGATATCCTCCTTCAACAATAGCCCATACATCTGCTCCCAGAGATTGAAGATAGGATCTCATCCTTGTTTTCTAGAAGATTAAATTGTTTCCGTTGAAGAGCGGAGGCCTTATAGATGTTGTTCCATCTTGATTGCTCATCTTGATTGATCTTCCTTCTAGCAACTAAGCTTTTTCAGAAGGACCTGCTCTGATACCAATTGTTGGGAAAAATACTGAGAGGGGGGAGTGAATCAGTATTTAGAGATGACTAAAATTTTTTTACTTTTTATTTCTCTTAAAACCATATGCTACTTTACTGAATTCAACTTGTATGTCCAGAGATCTTATTATGTCTTTAATTAGATCATTGCATCATTCATTCATCAGATGTTTAGTAAGCAGTAAGCATGAACAAAAATAACAGAACAAACCATCAAACATAATCAACACATATGAACACTAGTATTTAAGGTGGAAACACAATTCGGGAGAAAACCACCGGTGTTGTCGTCTCTGTCTTCAATATTTATTATAAAGAAAACATCTTACAATTTTTTACTGGTGCAAACTTATACCAGCATGCAGGCACCAACCTGTAGAAGGCTACAACCTTCTCTCGTTCTCCAGTCAATACTGGAAGGGAGCTCCAACCCCCTGATTTTAACACCAGCTTCTACTGGCAGAAAATTTCCACTCTCATACTGAAGGCTTCAACCCTCAGATCCACCAAATTTCTTCAATTTGTACATTCGAATTGTAGCAGGTCTTCATTATTTCTTTTGCATATCTTCCTAGAGATTCATCATTTCTAGATCTAGAGATCTTGAACCTTCATCATATCCATAGGTGCATCATAGATTCAAATCTATTAGAGTTCAATCATGCAGATATCTCTTAAGAGATTTATTCATTATCAACCCATCTACATGCACGCCTGTACTATAATCCTCCTCTCCTTATATATTTTTTGCATTTATTAAAACCATGAGTCAAAACCACCAAACCGCTGATGGTATTCCTGGACGGGATCAATTAGATAATCCAGCGGGGTCTACCCAAACCCCAAACAACTTCTCATAATCAACTTCCTTTATTAATGACCTTCATATGTCGACCCCCAGGTTTATTCATTCCACCAAATTTGGAATAACATACAAAATGATGGCCCAATCTCTTTTCATCATAATTTATATTTAATTTAAACAACCTTGGTTAAACCCGCAAACCTCAATACATGCATATGGGCCCCAATCGGTCGTCTCCATTCGACGTGGAAGGCAACTGTGACCAACTCAGTGTCTTGCGTCACTGTAGGGGCTCTCAAGGTATGGATGAAAATTTTTGGCTAGTTCCCCCGCACTTGTTGTCCCTGCAGTCAACTCGGTCAACTGCAGAGGCGCTTTTCTCGATATCTGGTGTGCTAGTTGTGCCCCCGCACTCAATCTCTGCCATTCATCTCGATATCTGGTGCTCTAGTTGTGTCCGCGGGTATGGGCCCCAACTTTAATGGTCGTCTCCAATCGACGGTTTCTATCGCGTCTCATCGCCTCATTTGATCGGACGGATATCGCTCGGCGAAGATGAGTGAACAATAACACACAATGGCCGCCGTACTTTGGTTAACCTTTGTGCATCTTCCTCATACGACCACCATCCGATGGCTTCCCTCCAGATTGACGGTGCTCAACAATATCGCTGGGCATCCTGGGTCGAACAATAACGCGCGATGGCGCGCTGTACTTTGGTTAACCTTCGCGCATCTTCCTCATACGACCACCGTCCGATGGCTTCCCTCCAGATCGACGGTGCTCAACAATATCACTGGGCATCCTGGGTCAAACAATAACGCGTGATGGCGCACAGTGACAAGCAGTTTTGTGGAGTCGTACAGGGACGCGTGTCACCCGTTCTATGGAATTTCTCCCCCCTCCTCAAATACCGCTCACCGTGCAAAGGTGGTGCGATAAAAACCAGAAACCATGTTTACTGTTCGTCCTTCGTGGTTCCACCCCTTCGCTCAAGGTTCCGTCAATCCTTTGGTTCATCAATGTTTGAATACGACTCCTCCACATACTATAATGCACTGCTTCATCAGGTTATAAATTCCCCATTGTTCACTGTATCGTGGCCTTAGCAACCCGATATCTTATACAGATTCACGAATCTACTCCTTCCACAGAGCTTATGATATTTTCAGACCATGAGTAATGCTTTCACAATTCAAACAGTCTACACATGCATAATCCCACTGTCAGTAACACAGGGACTCAAATATCCTTCCTATTGAATTCAATCAAGAATATACATATAATTCAGAGAGTTTAGGAGCAATCCATCATCATGATATACAAATGTAACTATTTACAAGAACTTCACTTATTCTTCTCAATTTTCCAGATTTTCTATTCCTCTGCCTCTGGACAACTCTGCTTCAATTCACTGCTTGTCTCTGCTCCTTTACTGATACTGCTCTCTGTAAATGCACTCTTCCTTTGTTCTTCTCTGCTACTTAGCTTTTCTCTTTTCCTAGTTACTATTTTAGATGCTCCTTCTTTGCCACTTCCTTCGCCATTAATGACAATATTTCCAACACTAAGATCAGAGAAGGGTTTTTTTACCTTCAATGCTTTGACACTAGCTCAACGGATATTAGTAAGGCCAATATTTTGGAAAAGGACCCCAGTGGACAGGGCTAACACTAAATCCTCGGTATCCCAATTCTTCCTGCTTAAACCCAACAAGAACATCTAAGCAACAAATCCTGAATTCACACATCAGTAAGCATGGGTAATACCAACATCTTTAACTGGTTAAACTACATGAATTTTCTCTTAGATTCACTATCAGCAGAAAAAATAAAAGATAAGAAGAGAAGTGGGCATTAAGGTACCATGCAGGGGTATATCCTAAGCCTGATTTACTGATTCTTAACAGAGAGAACATGGACAGTATGATTAGACATGAAATAAGTGAAGGAAACATCACCTGTAATATAGACCAGGATCCTGTGAAATTACTTGTTCAATTGATGTGCAAAACCAATCACATAATTTGAGCTCAATGGATTTTACAGTCCAAAATTTCTCCTCCCAGCCTACTAAATTAAAAACTACTTAGCTACTCTCCCAATAACAGTTCTACAATCAAATTAATCCCTCTAACCAACAACAAAAACAACCTTTACAATATGTTCTTCGGGAGTTCTTATAGGAGAATGAAATAGCAGTAGTGGTAGATGTAAATTAAATTGATTCATTAAGACAAAATGGAGGCAGTGTTTCGTGCCCACTCTGCTTAATGGCTCTTCATCACTGTATGTACTCTTTAGGCTGCTCGAGAAGTATCTGTCAAGTGGAAAATAGCTCTGGGTATGCTCTTAAAAATCCTTTCTGACTGTAAGGTACTCTGTGGTAGCCTTCTGAAATAAGTGACATGGACAGAAGGTCTGCAGGTCTTCCATTATTCCATAACTACTGTCTGACAGTCTTCAAGAAGCTTCTGTCAGTGTACCAACTGTTAAGGGCTCAAGGAGGCATAGAGAATGCTGCAAGAAGTCCTTTTTGGAGAAAATACGCTCTGCTGATGCTGAAAGCACTGATATGACTCTTTTGTGCGCTTTAGGCCTTATTAGGCCTCTTAATTCTCTTCATGATATTTAAACTGCGTCTTTATCCTTTGATCAAGGGATTAGAGCATTAAGTCTTCAATAACAGGTTTAAATCTCTTAATCTGCCTCTGCTACTTCACTTTGCCGCTGTTGTAATGGTATTTTTGCGCTTTCAGTCACAACAACCGTGATCATGGAAACAGAGTGAGTTTACCACTCCGTATGCCCTGCACAATGAAATAAAATTGTTATAAAATCCAGGGGAGTTGTGAAATATCACTGTGGAGGCCTACAGAATAATGGCAGAAATGGTGGAGGTAGGCGAGAAAATGAATGAAAACGCAGAAGAATGGTGAGGAAACAGGGCTGATGAAAGTTGGGTGATAGGAGGAAACGGGGCCGTTGGATTATATTAGCCAAGGGAAATCAACGGTCAGGATTAGTGGACGGAGTTGTTTAGAGGAGCTAGGCAGAGAAAATTAGTCATAGTGTAAAAACCCAAAGTTTAATACTTGGGAAATTTACAAAGAAAATGGAGGAAAATGAATGAAAGCGGGGCCATTTGATGGTGGGACCTGGCGGGTGGAGGGCGATTAACTGTGAGCTATTGGATCTCAGGAGGAGATTAATGACAAAGATATTTGGGAACAAAAAGGGGAAAGGTGGTATTAGTGGGAAAAACCACCGATGTCGCGCAGATTTAAAGTGGTTTTAAACCTTTGCCAAAAAAATGCGATATATGTCGCTGCATGATGCGTGGCAAAATAAAACCACCCATATCGCGTAACTTTGAAACGTTAAAGTTCAGACATAAGATTTACGCGATATGCATCTTGAACATTGGATGTGGAGTGATGAGATCTGACAGTGGGAGATGGAGCGCGATGTGTGAAAGTGCATGACGGAAGTGGGCCATCGGGTTCACTATGGACCGTTGGATTATGTGGATGGACGGTCCATATTTAAAGAGGGAGCGGGAGGAAAAAGGGGCAAGTGAGTTGGCGGGAAGAATAGGAACCGTTGGATCATAGGAGATCAATGGTGGAGATCTAATCACATCGAAGCAAGGCAGGAGGCCAAAACGCTGATGGTTTGATGTTGCGATTGGCGCTGGGCCGTTGGATCAAAGGTGAAATCGACGGTCGAGATGGGATCGGGAAGGGAATGATGGAGGGCCCAAAAGCGGGGCGCGATTAAGAGCTGGCCATCGGATCTAGGAGTTAGATCAATAGCCCATAATAAATCGGAGGGATAAAGAGATAGGTGACGGGCGCACAGCGGGATTAGCGCTGACCGTTAGATCTTAAGAGATCAACAGCTCAGATCAAAGTGGGGGCCAATAGACCAAAAATTCATCGCATTGGAACTTTTCAGTTAACAAAGAAATGCGCTCACATGGAACGCTCTGATTGCGATAAGTGCCCGAGGCTTTAGCGCCTGGTCTTGGGCGCAGGTCACATGGTGGGGAAGTGGTTAGGGGCTTAGCCGAAAGGGGCTTAGGCCCATTATAATTTAAAAGGGTGTATTTTAGGCCAAAAATAGGATTTTTAAGGCTTTAAAAGGGGTTTCGGTAGGCAGAAAAGGAGGTTATTAAACCAAAAAAAGGGCAATTGTAAGGTTTAAAGGGAAGTTAGGATGATTTAGAGGGTTAATGAGGGATTTTGAGGGGAAAATTGTGAAGGGAAAAAGGGATGAAAAATGGGGTTTTGAGGGGACAAAATGGGCAAATGGAGGCCTTTTTTAGCATTTTCTCCATGAAACAGCAGGGATTTAATGAAAAAAACAGTGAAGTTTGTTCAAAGGGAAAAAGACACATGGAGGCTTCAAGAATGATATGTTTTAAGAGGAAATGTATTTTTTGAAGGCTCAAAAAATATTTTAGCCACTTGTTTGCTTGTCAAAAAATTCATAGGTGGCTAACAGTGGCTCCACATGGGGATGCCATCTTCTTGAAGGTGTCAAGAATTCAGAAAATAATCTTTGGTGTAGGCTAGATGCCTGGTACTTGACACATCCTTTTCTTTCTTGATTCAGCTACCACAAATCATGAAGACATTATATCAATAGTAATATTCTCCCAAACAACTACCTACCCATACTATTGTCCTAACATTTTTTCTTCTGGGTGAATTTGGAATTGCAGACCATTTACATCATCAATTTTCTTTTTCAAACAGGAAAATAAAGCTATTCTACTACTACCCTTATTAATCCATGAGACCAGATTAAATAGTTGGCCTCATAGCTTCTCTACCTATACTAATATCTGCTAGGATTAAACAGTCTAGCAGATTTCTTCTCTACATTCTAAAACAGAAATTGAAACACAAACAAACTAGGATTAGACTATCTAGTCTATTGTGGGTCCATAGCATAAAGAAAAGTTGCATATGGAATGAAGTTTGCAGAAATCAAAAACAAAATTGGAGGGTTTCAGCTCTGAAAATCACCAGCATCCTTCATTATTTTGTGACTCAGATTTTGAGCTTGTTAAAGTCACTTTTTATCCTTCATTTCAGCTCTGGTTTTGATCTTGTTAGAGCTGATTCTTCTTTTCTTTGCTGGTTCAAGTTTTGAGCATATCTGAACCTTTCCTTTCAAAGAAAAACTCAACAACTAGCTATATGCTCACATATTGAGCTTATTTGAGATTTCCTACCTATCCTACTCTACTTGGAAATCTCTGATGCTCTAGGTGATACAATAATGCCAGTGCAACCAGTCAAGAAGTAACAAAAAAGGATAGAAGAACTGACTGCTTATCAGAGACAACCATAGGGTACTCTGCATGTGGGTTTTCAAAACCAAGGCCACCATAAGTGGTGACCACTCCTGATGAATTTGGCCCATGTGAAGGATCAATGCTAGAGAATTTGAGCTAATCAGGGCCTTCATATACTCTGCCACAGGATCAATGAACATAGGGTGTACACTTTCTTCTTTTAGGCCTTCCATGACTAGTAGGCTATTTTTATCTTGGGCAGCTTTGATTACTGCATCTTCCACTGCATCTTTAGTGTGGCTCTTGAAAGCCCGATCATCTTCTTCCTGCACTTCGGAAAACAGTGGAATTTCTTCTTTTTTAGGGGGAGGGAGACTTTCAAAAAATGCTCTAGGGTCTCTGAATTGATATGATTTTTCTTGTGAGTTCAAAATTTCAATCTCAGCTTCATATTTTTCAACCACCAATTCTAGAATTTTTTTTCTTAAGCACAGGTTTGAATTTTGAGCCGATAAGGATAGCCCCAGGAAGGTCCTCCCATTCCATTTCTGCCAAGTCCTTTGACATTATATCACGACACTCTGCAATGAAACTTGGATGAATTTCTGCAAATTTTTCAGAGTCTTCCATTACTAAAGTGACTTGGTCTTTAGCATGGATGATGTTGTAATGCGACTGGTCTCCCAGTGGAGTCTTGTGAAAACAAAGATAACCAGCAGGCCTACTGATCACCAATGGAGTCTTTTAATCATTTAGGAACTGTGGAGTCACCAGGTGGATTATTTAAGATGTTCAAGGATATTTACTTTTCACCACAGTGATTTACTACCAAATCAAGGCTAATTTGGTCTTTATTCCCCAACGGAGTCGCCATTATGTTGGGGTTCCTATGTTTTGGTAGATTTGGCAATACCAAAAGATAAGACAACATCAAAACTGCTTTGGGACCTCAGGATCTAGCCTTCCTGGCTCCAGAGAGGGATCTCTCTATAAATACAAAGAATAATATATATTTGAAGCTCAAAATGAGGTATTAGCCTAGGTATGAAGCATAGGGGTTTGTTTGATTTGGTTGGTTGGATTGGTTGGAGATCATTAACTAAGAAGGTTATGGGATGAAAGGAACAAAGCAACAGGATGTTTCGACAAAAGAGGATAGGTCAAGAAAGTGTCAATCCATTGGGCTATGGAGTCATGAAAGGGGATTACTTGCATAAAAAATAACCAAGGTTTTCATAGGGAAATTCATCTATACTAAAGGATCTTTTAGATAGATGGTGGAATGGAACATTAAGGAGTGAAGGTGAAAGAAAGAAAGAAACCCAAGTGTAGTCTTTAGATCACGTCAGATATCATTTAAATCCAGACTTGCTTTGACATACTCAAAGGCAACTTTCAATGAAACACAAAGGGTAGCTTAAGATCAGGTCAGAGGTCACTTAACTCCAGGCCTGCTTTCAGCATACTCCAAAGGGAAAAAAAAGCTAAGACTTAACACAGAGAAAGGTCTAAGATCAGAGAAGGGTTTTTTTACCTTCAATGCTTTGACACTAGCTCAAGGGATCTTAGTAAGGCCAATATATTGGAAAAGGACCCCAGTGGATAGGGCTAACACTAAATCCCCGGTATCCCAATTCTTCCTGCTTAATCCCAATAAGAACATTTAAGCAAAAAATCCCGAATTCACACATCAGTAAGCATGGGTAATACTAACATCTTTAACTAGTTAAACTACATGAATTTGATCTTAGACTCACTATCAGCAGAAAACATCAAAGATAAGAAGAGCAGTGGGAATTAAGGTACCATGCAGGGGTATATCCTAAGAATGATTTACTGATTCTTACCAGAGAGCACATGGAAAATATGATTAAACATGAAATAAGTGAAGGAAACATAACCCGTAACATATACCAGGATCCTGTGAGATTTCTTGTTCAATTGATGTGAAAAACCAGTCACATTCTCTAAGCTCAATGGATTTTACAGTCCGAACTTTCTCCTCCTAGCATACTAAATTACAAACTACTTAGCTACTCCCCCAATAACAGTTCTACAATTGAATGAATCCCTCTAACCAACAACAACAACAACCTGTACAATATGTTCTTCGAGAGTTCTTATAGGAGAATAAAATAGAAGTAGTGGTAGATGTAAATTAAATTGATTCATTAAGATAGAGTGGAGGTAGTGTTTCATGCCCACTCTGCTTAATGGCTCTGCATCGCTGTATGTAATCTTTAGGCTGCTCAAGAAGTATCTGTCAGGTGGAAAATAACTGTAGGTATGCTCTTTGAAATCCTTTCTGACTGTAAGTTACTCTGTGGCAGCCTTTATAAGTGACATGGACAGAAGGTTTGTAGGTCTTCCATTCTTCCAGAACTACTGTCTAACAGTCTTCAAGAAGCTTTTGTTAGTGTAATAACTGTTAAGGGTGTTGGGCTTCCTGTTTTTTGGCCAGATTGGCAAGACCAAAATATGAGGCAACATCAGAACCACTTTCAGACCTCAGGATCTAGCCCTCCTGGGTCTAGAGAGTGATCTCTCTATATAAGCAAAGGTTTTATGTCTTTGAAGCTCAAAGTCAAGATATTAGGCTAGTTATAGGCTCAAGGTTGTGTTTGTTGGATTTTTGTTTGGTTGTTGGAAATCAGGAAAGAAGGGTTCAGTATAGACAAGGATGAGCAAAGAGTTTTTAGGAAGAGGAGAGATAATTCATAGAACATTCAAGACCATTGGGAAATGGAGTCAGGAAAGGGTTTACTTTCTATTCAACATGTAGGCTTTCAGTTGGGCTAGTCATCTAAAGCATTGGATCTTAAAGATGATAGTGGGGTATGGAAAGGAAAGAGAGAAGGTGAAAGAAAGGAAACCTCCAAGGTGACCTTTCAGAATTCAGATCCAGGGACAGGACATGCCATTGGACACCTGTGATCCAAAACCTGAAAGGTTAACTCTTCAGACAAGGAACATTAAAGATTCATAACACAAAGTTGAAAACCTGAGATCAGAGAGAGAATTTGAACTCTCAATGCTTCGGCCTCCAGCTTAAGGGAACTTAGAAAGGTTTAATCAAGTGAAAGGATTCTAGCGAGACAGAGACGAAGTTCTAAACTCCAAGTATTCCAATTCAATTAATTAAAGCCTAACAAGAACATCTGTGAACGGTTTCATTAATTCATACATCAGCTAGCAGCATATGTTTTGACCACTACACTGGTTAAATTAGTTGAAATCAATCCTCAGATAACACATACAACATAAAACATTGAAGGTAAGGAGAGCAGAAACATAGGGTACCTAACAAGGGTAAATCCTATGCCAGATTTCTGATGCAAGCCAGTAGAAATGAAATGTAATGAACTACAAGGTAAAGCAAATACAGAGATAGAAAAACATCACCGCTGCTTTAAATCAGGATCCAAAGAAATGTGCTTGTCATATTAAAGAGCAACACCAGTCAAGTACAAATTACCAATAGCTTGATATTCAGTCTGAAAACATCTTCCTCAGCCTATCTTACAACTTTACACAAAGACTATGTATCAAAAGAAACAACTTGCAATTCTCAGATATCCAATCAACAAAAACTTTACAATGAGTTTCTTCATCAATTTTATAGCTCAAGAGGAGAAGAGGAGGTAGATGGAAAACTAAATGTAGCATTAAAACTCAGAAGAGCAAGAGGGCCGAGGCCCCATTCTGTTTTAAATTCTGGGCATTTATCTTCGGTACTCTTTGGATGAAAGAGTGGTCTTCATCAGGCTGCGATTTATTCAAGGTATGCCTTTGATGTACTTGCTCTAGCACTTTTGCAATACTCTGGTGAACTGAATCAAAACAGGTCAAAAATTCATGTCTACCATACCGTGTAACAAATGCTTCTGATCTCATAGGACTGTTGTCAGGGGGGGAAAATTCTCATGGACACTACGTAAACTGAAACAATAATGAGTACTGTGTCCTTTCTCAGGAGGAGACGTTCTGCTGATATAAACACCCTTGTGATATGGTTTTCTGTGCATTGGACCTTCTGAGCGATCCATGGGGTCTTCGATCTGGTACCTGCCTCTAAATTATTGGATTAAGGCTCAAAATATTCCACTTACAGGCCTTAAGCTCACTGCTTTTTTCTGATACTCTCTGCCGCTCCATTCTTGTATCTGTTAGTGAAATCTGCGCTTTACTGGCTCTGGAAGCATTTTGCAGAGTTTAACCTGGCTCTAATGAAAATACTATCGTAACACCTTCCCAAGCCTTTTCTCCATAATTTCAGCCCCTGAAATGGTCCTTTCCTGTGTCGCGTGCCACTGTAACTGTGACTGTGAACATGGCGGTTGTCCACTGACCGTACCCTACAAAACACACAAAAATCGTCAAGAAATCCATGCTGGAGGGGGATGGATGCTTTGATGGCCTGCAGAATGATGATGGAACCGTGGAGGATTGGCGAAAAATGCAGTGGAAGGCTTGCATAATGGTGGTGCAGCATGGTGGAAACAGTGGGAATGAACGCAAAATGACGGAAAAAACAGGGAAATGGACTAATTTCAGACCAGGGGTGGCAGAGAACACGTGGCGAAAACCTAGAGGAAAGGTGGCGCAATATCAAGAAAATGGGAGAAAGCGATGAAAATGGGTGACGTGGAGTACTGGCGGTGGGACTGGTCAAAGGCGGGGGTGATCTAATCTGGACCGTCCGATCTCAGGAGGAGATGGACGGCTGAAAACGTGTCGGAGGGCGACAGATGGTGGGCCAGTGGTTTATTTTCTTTGGACTATCCCCTGTGCAACTTTGTGGCACGATCATCGTTAGATGGACAGCTCCAGATCAGATGGTGTACACGCATATAGCGCCGGGTCCACGACCGAACTATAACGCGCGATGGAGGGCGGTTTTTGAATAGTGCGCGGGATCACATGTCATGCGGTGGATGGAATCGTTGCGAAATGAAAAATACCACCCACCTCTCAAAGGCGGTGTGATAGAAACCGATGGTTTTCTGCACAGTGTTTTGGTGCAGGGACCACTGGGGCGGATGAACTACTGACCATTGATTTGCGGTTTGAACGAATGGTGGATATGCGATCGGGGCGGTGAAAGGGGTGGGTGACGGACGCTACGGAGCTTGTGACGATCGTTCGATCTGTATAGATCGATGGCTCAAAACGCTCCCGATACACACTTGCAATAAGCGCTTTCGGGTTAGCACCAGGTTCTAGCGCCCAGGTCACGTGGAGAAAAGGTCGAGGGGCCTGGCCGAAAGGTGCTAGCCTATAATAAGGTAGAAAGTGGGTTTTTGGCCCATTTTAATGCAATTTGAGGCTAGGAAAGGGTAACGATAGAGGGAATAAGGGTTTTTAATCCAAACAAGGGGCATGTGTATGGTTTAGAGGGGATTTTGGGAAGGTTTAGAAGGACTAGGGGAGGGATTTTGGGGTGAAAGGGAGGCTTTGAAAAAGGGGAAAAAGGGATGAATTGGAGAATTCTGCAGGGGTACTAGAGGCAAATGAAGGCCTTTTGGAGCACAATCTTTCACAATCAGTGGGGCTCATTGACTTAAGAACAACAGAGGGAAATAATCAAAGGGCAGAGAGCATGAAGAGGCTTCAAGGATGATGTTTTTTTAGGAGAAATGCATTCCTTGAAGGCTCATAAAACAAATTATCCCCCTGCTTGCTTGTCAAGGAATTTATAGGGGGCTAACAGTGGCTCCACATGGGGATGGCTTCTTCTTGAAGGAGTCAAGAATTCAGAAAATGATCTTTGGTGTAGACCAGATGCGTGCTGCTTGAGCTACCTTTCTTCTTTGATTTTTAGCTGCCACAAACATGATAGATCAGCAGAAACATTCCCAAACAATCTACCTACCCAGACTATAGTCCTAACATTTTTTCTTCCAGGGTGCATTTGGACTAGCAGACCCGTTACATCATTTATTTTTTACAAACAAGGAAATAAACCTATTCTATTTCTACCCTTATTACTCCATGAGACCAGATTAGACTGTTGGTATCATATGTTTCTCTACCTAATATAATATCTGCTGGGATTAAACTGTCCAGCAAATTTCTTCTCTACATTCTATAACAGAAATTTAAAAACAGTCAAACTAGGATCAGACAGTCTAGTTTGCTGTGGGTCCAAGGCATAAGGAAAATTTCACATGGACAGAAACTTGCAGAAAAACTGAAAACAAAATCCTGAAGGCTCGAAATCTGAAGTTTAGAAACATCCTTCTTTCTTTGTGACTCAAGTTCTGAGCTTGTTAGAGTCATTTTCTCTTCTTTATTTCAGCTCTGGTTTTGGGCTTGTTGGAGCTGACTCTTTTTCCTTAGTTGATGGTTCAGATTTTGGGCATGTTAGGACCAGCTGTTTTACTTCTTTGGCTCAAGTTTTGATCATATAGAGCCGATCCTTCGCATTTCTAAGGTTCACGTTTAGAGCAGAAGTAGTGTTTGAGCATCCTGCCATTAACAGGACCCCCAAACAGCTCTGTACCATCTGGTTCTTGTAGAAAAAAGGCATTTGGACCCACATTGGCCTGGATGATGTATGGACCTTGCCACAAACTGTCAAACTTGCCATGCTTTCCTTTGTCCTCTCTCCTTGATTCCCACTTCAGAACTTTGTCTCCAATTTTGAAGTCAGAAGCTTTGGTTCTTCTATCAAACAACTTATTTGTATTTTCCTGAACTTTCACAGCTCTGTTATAGACCTCTTCCCTTGTTTGCTGGAGATGAATTGTTTGGTTTATCCTTCTCATCATGTTATCTTCTTCTGTCTGGATTTCTTGGACAAGTTTAATCACTGGTACTTCAAGGCTGGTAGGAAACACTGCCTCTGTTCCATAGACAAGCTGATATGGTGACATTCCAATGGATTTCTTTGTTGTAAGCCTGTTAGCCCATAGGGCATGCACTAACTTTTTATGCCATGACCTTTTGTTTTATTCCAGCAGCTTTTTGATGATGGTAGCCAAGCTCTTTTTTGATGATTCAGCTAACCCATTACCTTTTGGGTAATAAGCAGTTGAATGACCGAGTGCTATTCGATACCTGTGACAAAAATCAACCATTTTCTTGGATCCAAAAGCAACAGCATTATCAGTGATTATTTTTCTTGGGAATCCAAACCGAGAGAGGATATGACTTTCTAGGAACCTAATGATGACTGAATATGTGGCATTCCTAGTAAGTATGGCTTCTATCCACTTAGTGAAGTAGTCTGTGGCTGTTAGGATCCACTTGTGTTGTGCAGAAGAAGCAGGGTGAATTTATCCTATGAAATCTAGGCCCCATTGCATAAATGGACCTTCAACAATGATGGGTTGTAGAGGTAGGGGAAGGAGCTTTCTTTTGCCTTCAAAAATCTAGTATTTGTGGCAGGCAATTATCATCTTATGGATGTCATTGAAGAGTGTAGGCCAATAATAGTCAGCTCTGAGTATTTTGTTAGCTGTGGCTTTCCAGTTCAGGTGTCCTCCACACTCTCCTGCATGGAACTCTTGTTTAATTCTCTCTGCTTCAGTCTCAGACAAACATTTAAGCAATAGGCCATTTGTGTTTCTCCAGTATAAGCATTCATTCATTATTCAATAGTTTTTGGCCTTTAACTTTAGGAATCTGGCCTTGGTCTTTGACAGTTCGGGAGGGGCATTTAGGTTTGTGAGCACATAGAGAATGTCGGAATACCATGGAGAGTTTTGAAACTTCTCCTCAACAGTGGGATCAGGCGATCCTTCCTGCTCATCCAAGGCATCTACCATGTTTATGTCAAGGGCTTTTAAATTTGATTTAGCCATTACTTGAGCTAAGCCCTGGAATTTGATTAGTTTTGTGGGTTTTATCTCAAGATCATACTCTAGGATCACAACAATTCATTTTCCCCTCTTCCCATCTGGGTCTTGGGACAATATGTCTCTAACCACTATATTTGGCATGTAGGCTATGGTGTGGGAATGCAGTATGTACACCCTAAATTATTTCAAGGCCTTTACCAAGGCATAGACTTGTTCTTCCAATATGTTGTATTTCAAGGGTGCATCTCTCAGTGCTTTGCTGAAGAAAGAAATGGGCTGTTCCATTCCCTTTGGATTTTTCTGCAGTAGAACTGCAGCCACTGTATGCTCGGAGGAAAATGAAGAAATCAGAAATTCTTTTGAGAAATTAGGGATGATTAGGACATGAGAAATTGGTGCAAGTTTAACTGATTCAAAAGATTTCTTAGCTTCAACAATCCACTTAACTCCTACACCTTTCCTTAACATGTTTGTCATATTCCTAAGGTGTTCAGCTAAGTTGGGAATAAAATTCCTTAAGAAGTTGATTTTCCCAATGAAGGACTGTAACTCTTTGATGTTTCTCGGGTGTATGATTTGTAGTATTCCCTCAACACTTTGTGGGTCTATCCTAATCCCCTTCTCAGATATGATGTGGCCAAGAAGATTACCTTCTTGCAGCCCAAATATAGTATTTTTGGGATTCAATGACAGACTGAACCTTCTACATTTTTCAAATACTCTTCTCAGATGCTTTAGGTGTTCTTCTTTAGTCTTGGAATAGACTGTTATTTCATCCAGATAGATGACAATGAAGTGCCCTATTTCATCTGAAAAGGCTATGTCCATTGCTCGTTGGAAGGTTGCACCAACGTTCATTAGTCCAAAAGGCATTTTTACATACATAAAGGTTCCCCATGGAGTGGTAAAAGCAGTTTTGAGTTGGTCTTCTGGGAGTACCAAAACTTGGTTGTAACCTGAAAAACCATATAACAGGGAGATCCGCCTTGATCCAACTACTTTCTGAAGAATGTGTTCCATTTTTGGCAAAGGGTAATTATCTTTGAGCGAGGCTCTGTTAAGATTCCTGAAATCTATGCACAACCTAATCTCACCTGTTTTCTTTCTCACAGCCACTAGATTTGAGACTCAATCAGAGAACCTCACAGGAACTATTAAAACTTCCTCATACATCTTTTTAATCTCTTTTTCAACTGCAGGAAATTGTTTTTGGTTTATTCTGCGGAGTTTCTGTCTGAAGGGATTCTGATTTTATTTCAGAGGTATTTTGTGCTGTATAACGTTTGTGTCATAGGCCTTTAGGTCCTCGTAGCTCCAGGAAAACACATCAATGAATTCCTTGAATAGGTAAATGTATTTCTTTTTCATGTTTGCAAGTAGGGACTTAGCTAGTTTAATCATCTTGGGTTTAACTTGAGAGCCTATGTTTCATTCATCGACATCAGAGTCTGCATTTTCTATAGTGGGCTTTTTTGCTACATCATCGAAGTCGAAAAGGTCTTCTAAAGGTGCTAGACCTCGAGGTATGTTCTTATCTTTGGCCTGCAGCACCTCTACTTCCTCACTATCTGCGTTTTCACATTTTTCATTTGGATTTCCAATCTATTCATTTAAAGTGTTTATTTCTATGTTACAGGGTGTTTCTTCCTCGTCTGAGGGTTCTTCACTTGCAGCTATCATCAGATTTCAAGTCTGAATCAGAAAACTAAAACTCATTCCCGCCCATTAGGAAATATTCAATCTGCTTATCGCCCTCAAAAACCTGCCAATATTTTTCGTTATCCGGCACTGCAAGTCTGAATTTGGTCTGAATGATGATTTGTTGGTCACTGGGAGACTTGTGATACAAACTAGCTAGCAAGCTAATCCATTTGCTACTACGTTCTGACTCCTAGGGACAAACACCAGTTCATATTCTATAAAGGTTTTCAATAGATCCATAGCGTCATTCCTATACGCTCTCAGCCTAGGATGTTTCACTGCGTATTCACCATTTACTTGTTTAATGATTAGCTCAGAGTCTCCACGCATAGCTATCCTACGGGTTCCTAATTTTCTCAATAGATTCAAGCCTAGGATAAAAGCCTCATACTCTGCGATATTATTTTTACATTTGAAGTGCAGGTTACAGGCACGACTCTCTGCATAGTCACTCTCTGTGTTATGTATCCACACTCCTGCTCCTGCAGTTCTCTTGGTGCATGACCCATCGAAATTTATTTCCCATAAAGGTTCTCTCTCGCATCGTTTCGTTCCTGGTGTGGTGCATGGGCTTGCAGAGGGTGACTAATCAGCTGACTGCGTTCTATTTCTTGTTCACTCTGAGTTTCTGTTTCAGTGCACTGTCCAAAATTTTCTACATCGTTCTCCTCCGAGTCTAGAGTAGCCATTATGTTAAAGTCCATGGGCTTTGTTTCCTTATTTGTATCTCTGTTTTTGAATTCTGACCCCTCTAAGGATTCATCATTGCAAAGGATGAAGGATTCAATATCTGTGTGTACAGAGTATAAAGGTGAATTTTCAGGTTTTCCAGGGCTATTGACCAGGAATTTCATTTGTGCCTCTCTATACAGTCTTCTAAGTTGGCTGAAGACAGGGATTGTGGAATATGCCCCATCCATCTGCATTGTACCTTGCAGCTTGGCTCCCCATGATATTGACAGCAACATGCCATACTTAGGTGGCACATCTACCACTACAACATCCATGACCATACACTTGGCTGGAATATGGGTTAAGTTCACACATAAATCTTTGATCAGGCCGAGACACTTTACTTTTCTAGAGTCGAATGAATAGAGGTCTTTATAGGGATGGGTTATCTCTAGGCCTAATCTTTCCATAAATACCTTAGGCATCAAGTTGTGTGAGGTCCCAGAGTCATGCATTGTGTTGTGAAGGGTCTTTTCGTGGATATTGAGACTGATATAAAAAGGGGGAACTACCCCTTCCTGAAACTTTCCTTCTATCTTTGGACCAAACAGAAGGGCTGGTTGATCATCACTAAGATTTACAGTGTCACTGTTTTCCCCTAGATTTAAAGCTTTCAAAATTTGGCCTTTATATACGTCCTGAGTGGCCAGCTCAGAGAGTGGGACAGAGATTTTAATTTTCACAATCTCACTCTCCAAATTGAAAGTGGATTGACTCTTTGGGATGTTCAACTCTGTTTTGTTATCCACCACCTTGGTGGAAAAATTAGTGTGCTGATTCTCACTATGTACAGGCTTAGGAACTATTTTATTAGGAGCACTAACTGCAGTGCTAGTGCTGCTAGTTGGTTGACTTTGTTTTTCAGTGTTTTGGTTGTCTTTCTCTTTGTTTTTCCCAGAAATCTCAACTGCTAATTTGTTACTTTCAACAGTTTCTTTAGAAGTTTTCTCAGGCCTTTTCTTGATGGTAATCTCAGAAGTTTTGGGTTTGGAATTTTCTAGGCTCTTTTGCTTCTAAGTTCATACTGTTCTCTGACCTGCATAATGGAATTTTCAAATCCAAGTCTGTAATCCTTAGATTCTAATATTTCCTCATCCTAGTATGAGGATGAGGGTTGATCTTCCTCTGTGGAACAGTTGCGGATTGAGTTTTCTATTTCAAACAAGTTTATTGTGGTTCCCTTAGACTCTTCTATGATTCCTTCATCTTCATCAAGGAAGTTCTCTTGAAAAGGGGGAATAACTTGCTGATTTGATTCTCTTTGTCTGTTGGGAGTGGTATTGTTTCTTCTAAAGTTCTGGTTTTGGTTGTGGTTCTGATTTCTGTTCTGATTACTAACTGTGACAACCATTTTTTGCATCAGTTGCTGTAGTTTTTCCATGTTTTTAGATAGACGGTCATAATTGGGATCAGATGTGGAAGCTACAGTGTCATCTCTATATGTCACCCTTTTCTCAGCTCTCAATCTTGCTTTTTTCTCAATCAGATTAGCCTCTACAGTCACTGCTCCTTTTTTCATGTCCTCCAGTGTGTTGTAATCTCTCTCCCTAAGCTGGTAGGCCATGTCAGCATCAAAGCCTTCAGGGTATTTCACTAGGGCCAAACCATGGGGAGGTTTCATGTGTGGAGGAAGAGCATTGTAAACACTGTTAAACCTTGTAGAGTAGTCACAGACACTCTCTCCTACGTTTCTCTTAAGATTCTTGTATTCTGCTAGGATTTGGAGAGGGTTTGCCTTAACTTCCCATTTGTTTATGAAGGTTTGATATAAAGCAGGAAGGTCTTGGATACTATTAGGAGGTAGGATTTTGAACCATTTCTTCACATCACCTCCTAAGCTCTGGGCAAAGATTCTCATTTTGATTGTATCATTATCTATCTCCATGTAGTCAAAATAATCCTCCATCCTATCTACATGGTGCTGAGCTGTGGTGGACTCCTTTGCAGTGAAGTGCGAGATCTTTGATTGATAATTGTTGGGTAAGGGCACTAGAGGCTGGGGTAATACCAGAGGCGCATACCAGGCTGCCATGATGATGTTCTGAGGAGGTAAGGGGTTGGCTTGAGTAGCTGGTATATGGATGACAGGGATACTAGGACCAGCACAAGCTCGTTGAACTAATCTAGGGTGGTAGAGCCCCAAGTTTTGAACGAGGTGAATATCAGGAGGTGTAGATGGAGGAGTTTCTCTGTCCCTAATGTGTTGACCACTATGTGATGGTGAACCGGGAAGCTCAAGGTCTAGCTGGTCTAGAACACTGAATGACCTAGTTCTTGGTAATTTTTTTGGTGGGTCTAGGTCAACAGGTGAGGTTAATAGAGCTGTAAAATCTTCCGGTGCAGAGTTAGATCTATGGATGTGGCTGGAAATAGTTGGTCTTTTAGGTGTAGGAGATCTCTTGAGGATGCTCTCAGGGTTTTCAACTATTTCTGGTGGGTTTGGGTTAGGATAAGCTCTTGTGTGAATGGTTCTTGAAGCTAGAATGTTGTTTTCTCACCAAGCAGCTTAACCCTACTTGTTACTTCTAATGTGGTTGATGTTGTTATGGAGGCTGGTCTCCCAGTGAAGTCTTATATGAACCAAGATAATCAGCAGGCCTACTGATCACCAGTGGTGTCTTTTGATCTTTAAGGAACTATGGAGTCACCAGGTGGAAGGTTTAGGATGCTTCTGGGGGGGGGGGGTACACTGTCGACCACAGTGCTTATGTGATGTCCCTTTCAAGGATATCCTCAAAACACAACAAACTCTAACCAGAGATTGACTGGGAGGGATTTTACCAGATATTTCACCTCTGAAAGAGAGTGATATCTAGAGACTACCTGGCCCTTTCCAGACTCTGTCTAAGAGTGTAGGAGAAACACAACAAGTGGATATAGCAGTTAAGGGTATTCAAAGTTCCGTCCCCAGTGGAGTCGCCATTATGTTGGGGTTCCCATGTTTTGGCCAGATTGGCAAGACCAAAAGATGAGACAACATCAGAACCACTTTCAGACCTCAGGATCTAGCCCTCCTGTGTCCAGAGAGGGATCTCTCTATATAAGCAAAGGTTTAATGTCTTTGAAGCTCAAATTCAAGATATTAGGCTAGTTATAGGCTCAAGGTCGTGTTTGTTGGATTTTTGTTTAGTTGTTGGGAATCAGGAAAGAAGGGTTCAGTATAGACAAGGTTGAGAAAAGAAGGTTTTAGGCAAAGGAGAGATAATTCAGAGAACATTCAAGACCATTGGGCAATGGAGTCAGGAAAGGGTTTACTTGCTATTCAACATGCAGGCTTTCAGTTGAGCTAGTCATCTAAAGCATTGGATCTTAAAGATGATAGTGGGGTATGGAAAGGCAAGAGAGAAGGTGAAAGCAAGGAAACCTCCAAGGTGACCTTTCAAAATTCAGATCCAGGGACAAGACATGCCATTGGACACCTGTGATCCAAAACCTGAAAGGTTAACTCTTCAGACAAGGAACATTAAAGATTCATAACACAAAGTTGTAAACCTGAGATCCGAGAGAGACTTTGAAGTCTCAATGCGTTCTAAACTCCAATTATTCCAATTCAATTAATTAAAGCCTAACAAGAACATCTGTGAACGGTTTCATTAATTCATACATTAGCTAGCAGCATATGTTTTGACCACTACACTAGTTAAATTAGTTGAAATCAATCCTCAGATAACACATACATAAGAAAAAATTGAAGGCAAGGAGAGCAGAAACATAGGGTACCTAACAAGGGTAAATCCTATGCCAGATTTTTGATGCGAGCCAGTAGAAATGAAATGTAATGAACTACAAGGTAAAGCAAATACAGAGATAGAAAAACATCACCGCTGCTTTAAATCAGGATCCAAAGAAATGTGCTTGTCATATTAAAGAGAAACACCAGTCAAGTACAACATTACCGATAGCTTGATATTCAGTCTGAAAACATCTTCCTCAACCTATCTTACAACTTTACACAGAGACTATGTCTCAAAAGAAACATCTTGCAATTCTCAGATATCCGATCAACAACAACTTTACAATGAGTTTCTTCATGAAATTTATAGCTGAAGAGGAGCAGAGGAGGTAGATGGAAAACTAAATGTAGCATTAAAACTTAGAAGAGGAAGAGGGCCGAAGCCCCATTCTGTTTTAAATTCTGGGCATTTATCTTTGGTACTCTTTGGATGAAAGAGTGGTCTTTGTCAGGTTGCGATTTACTCCACTGTAGCACTTCTGCAATACTCTGGTGAACTAAATCAAAACATGTCAAAAATTCAGGTCTGCCATACTATGTAACAAATGCTTCTGATCTTATAGGACTGTTGTCAGGGGGGAAAACTTCTCATGGAAACTACGTAAATTGAAACAATAATGAGTACTGTGTCCTTTCTCAGGAGGAGACGTTCTGTTGATATAAACACCCTTGTGATATGGTTTTCTGTGCATTGGACCTTCTGAGTGATCCATGGGGTATTCGATCTGGTACCTACCTCTAAATTATTGGATTAAGGCTCAAAATCTTCCACTTACAGGCCTTAAGCTCACTGCTTTTTTCTGATACTCTCTGCTGCTCCATTCCTGTATCTGTTAGTGAAATCTATGCTTTAATGGCTCTGGAAGCGTTTTGCAGAGTTTAACCCGACTCCTTTAATGAAAATCCTGTCGTAACACCTTCCCAAGCATTTCTCCATAATTTCAGCCCCTGAAAATGGTCCTTTCTTGTGTCCCATGCCACTGTAATTGTGACTGTGAACATGGCGGTCGTCCACCGATCGTACCCTGCAAAACACAAAAAAATCGTCAAGAAATCCATGCTGGAGGGGGATGGATGCTTTAATGGCCTGCGGAATGATGATGGAACTGTGGAGGATTGGAAAAAAATGCAGTGGAAGGCTTGCAGAATGGTGGAAACAGTGGGAATGAACGCAAAATGACAGAAAAAACAGGGAAATGGACTAATTGCAGACCAGGGGTGGCAGAGCACACGTGGCGAAAACCTAGAGGAAAGGTGGTGCAATATCAAGAAAATGGGAGAAAGCGATGAAAATAGGTGACATGGAGTACTAGCGATGGGACCGGTCAAAGGCGGGGGCGATCTAATCTAGACCGTCCGATCTCAGGAGGAGATCGACGGTTGAAAACGCATCGGAGGGTGACAGATGGTGGGCTAGGGGTTTATTTTCTTTGGACTATCCGCCGTGCAACTTTGTGGCGCGATCACCGTTAGATAGACAACTCCAGATCGGATGGTGTACGCGCATATCGCACCGGGTCCATGACCGAACTATAACGCGCGATGGAGGGCAGTTTTTGAATAGTGCGCGGGGCCACGTGTCATGTAGTGGATGGAATCGCTGCGAAATGAAAAATACCTCCAACCTCTCAAATCCGGTGCGATAGAAACTGGCGGTTTTTTGCACAGTGTTTTGGCGCGGGGACCACTGGGGCGGATGTACTACTAATTGTTGATTTTCGGTTTGAACGAATGGTGGATATGCGATCGGGGCGGTGAAAGGGGTGGGTGACGGATGCTACGGAGCTTGTGATGACCGTCTGATCTATATAGATCGACGACTCAAAACGCTCCTAATACACACTTGCGATAAGCGCTTTCAGGCTAGCACCAGGTTTTAGTGCCCAGGCCATGTGGAGAAAAGGTCGAGGGGGTTGGCCGAAAGGTGCTAGCCTGTAATAAGGTAGAAAGTGGGTTTTTGGCCCATTTTAATCCAATTTGAGGCTAGGAAAGGGTAATGATAGAGGGAATAAGGGTTTTTAATCCAAACAAGGGGCGTGTGTATGGTTTAGAGGGGATTTTGGGAAGGTTTAGAAGGACTAGGGGAGGGATTTTGGGGTGAAAGGGAGGCTTTGAAAAAGGGGAAAAAGGGATGAAATGGAGAATTCTGCAGGGGTACAAGGGGAAAATGAAGGCCTTTTGGAGCACAATCTTTCACAATCAGTGGGGCTCATTGACTTAAGAACAACAGAGGGAAATAATCAAAGGGCAGAGAGCATGAAGAGGCTTCAAGGATGATGTGTTTTCAGGAGAAATGCATTCCTTGAAGGCTCATAAAAAAAATTAGCCCCCTGCTTGCTTGTCAAGGAATTTATAGGGGGCTAACAAAGGGCTCGAGGAGGCATGGAGAATGTTGCAGGAAGTCCTTTCTAGAGAAAATATGCTCTTCTGATGCTGAAAGCACTAATATGACTCTTTTGTGCGCTTTAGGCCTTATCAGGCCTCTTAATTCTCTTCATGATATTCGAACTGTGTATTTATCCTTTGATCAAGGGATTAGAGCATTAAGTCTTCAATAACAGGTTTAAATCTCTTAATCTGCCTTTGCTGCTTCACTTTGCCGCTACTGTAATGGTATTTCTGTGCTTTTAGTCACAGCGACTGTGATCATGGAAACAGAGTGAGTTTACCACACCATATACCCTGCACAATGAAATAAAATTGTTATAAAATCTAGGGGAGTGGTGAAAGATCGTTGTGGAGGCCTGCGGAATAATGGCGGAAATGGTGGAGGTAGGCGAGAAAATGAATGAAATCGAAACAAAAGGGTGAGGAAACAGGGCTGATGAAAGTTTGGTGATAGTAGGGCTCGGGGCCATTGGATTAGATTATCCAAGGGAAATCAGCGGTCAGGATTGGCTAACGGAGTGTTTAGAGGAGTTAGGCGGAGAAAATAAGTCATAGTGTAAAAACCCAAAGTTTAATACTTGGGCAATTTACAAAGAAAATGGAGGAAAATGAATGAAAAAGGGCCATTCGATGGTGGGACCCAGCGGGTGGAGGTCGATTAACTTTGAGCCGTTGGATCTCAGGAGGAGATCAATGGAAGAGATCTTCGGGAGCAAAAAGGGGAAAGGTGGTATTAGTGGGAAAAATCACCGGTGTCGCATGGCTTTAAAGTGGTTTTAAACCTTTTCCCAAAAAATGCGATATATGTCGCTGCGTGACACGTGGAAAAATAAAACCACCCATATCGCGTAACTTTGAAACGTTAAAGCTCAGACATAAGATTTACACGATATGCCTCCTGACCGTTGGATGTGGAGTGATGAGATTTGATGGTGGGAGATGGAGCGCGATGTGGGTAAGTGCACAGCGGAAGTGGGCCATCGGGTTCACTATGGACCATTGGATTATGTGGATGGACGGTCTAGATTTAAAGAGGGAGTGGGAGGCAAAAGGGCCAAGTGAGTGTGCCGGAAGAATAGGAACCGTTGGATCACAGGAGATCAACGGTGGAGATCTAATCGCATCGGAGCAAGGCAGGAGGCCCAAACTCTAATGGTTTGATGTTGCGATTGGCGCTGGGCCATCGGTTCAAAGGTGAAATCGACGGTCGAGATGGGATCAGGAAGGGAATGACGGAGGGCCCAAAGGCGAGGCGCGATTAAGTGCTGGCCATCGGATCTAAGAGTTAGATCAATGGCCCATAATAAATCGGAGGGATAAAGAGATAGGTGACGGGTGCACAAAAGGATTAGCGCTGATCGTTAGATCTTAAGAGATCAATGGCTCAGATCAAAGTGGGAGCCAATAGACCAAAACTTCATCACATCGGAAGTTTTCAGTTAACAAAGAAATGAACTCACATGGAACGCTCTGATTGCGATAAGCGCCCGGGGCTTTAGCGCCTGGTCCTGGGTGCGGGTCACATGGTGGGGAAGTGGTTAGGGGCTTAGGCCTGTTATAATGTAAAAGGGTGTATTTTAGGCCAAAAATAGGATTTTTAAGGCTTTAAAAAGGGTTTCGGTAGGTAGAAAAGGAGGTTATTAAAGAAAACAAAGGGAAATTGTAAGGTTTAAAGGTGATTTAGGATGATTTAGAGGGTTAATAAGGGATTTTGAGGGGAAAATTGTGAAGGGAAAAAGGGATGAAAAATGGGGTTTTGAGGGGACAAAATGGGCAAATGGAGGCCTTTTTGAGCATTATCTCCATGAAACAACAGGGATTTAATGGAAACAACAGTGAAGATTGTTCAAAGGGAAAAAGACACATGGAGGCTTCAAGAATGATATGTTTTCAGAGGAAATTTATTTCTTGAAGGCTCAAAAAATATTTTAGCCACCTGTTTTCTTGTCAAAAAATTCATAGATGGCTAACAATGGCTCCACATGGGGATGACATCTTCTTGAAGGTGTCAAGAATTCAGAAAATAATATTTGGTGTAGGCCAGATGCCTGGTACTTGACACATCCTTTTATTTCTTGATTCAACTACCACAAATCATGAAGACATTATATCAGCAGTAATATTCTCCCAAACAACTACCTACCCATATTATTGTCCTAACATTTTTTCTTCTGGGTGCATTTGGACTTGCAGACCCTTTACATCATCAAATTTTTTTTTTCAAAAAGGAAAATAAACCTATTCTAATACTACCCTTATTACTCCATGAGACCATATTAAACAGTTGACCTCATAGCTTCTCTACCTATACTAATATCTGCTAGGATTAAACAGTCTAGCAGATTTCTTCTCTACATTCTAAAACAGAAATTGAAACACAAACAAACCAAGATTAGACTGTCTGGTCTACTGTGGGTCCATAGCATAAAGGCAAGCTACATATGGACTGAAATTTGCAGAAATAAAAAAACAAAATTGGAGGGTTTCAGCTCTGAAAATCACCAGCATCCTTCATTCTTTTGTGACTCATATTTTGAGCTTGTTAGAGTCACTTTTTATCCTTCATTTCAGCTCTGGTTTGATCTTGTTAGAGCTGATTCTTCTTTTCTCTGCTGGTTCAAGTTTTGAGCATATATGAACCTTTCCATTCAAATCAAAACTCAACAACTAACTACATGCTCACATATTGAGCTTATTTGATATTTCCTACCTATCCTACTCTACTTGAAAATCTCTTATGCTCTAGGTGATACAATAATGCCAGTGCAGCCAGTCAAGCAGTAACAAAAAATGATAGAAGAACTGACTGCTTAACAGAAACAACCATATGGTACTTTGCATGTGGGTTTTCAAAACCAAGGCCACCATCAGTGGTGACGACTCCTGATGAATTTGGCCCCTGCGAAGGATCAATGCTGGAGAATTTGAGCTAATTAGGGCCTTCATATACTCTGCCACAGGATCAATGAACATAGGGTGTACACTTTCTTCTTTTAGGCCTTCCATGACTGGTAGGCTATTTGTATCCTGGGTAGCTTTGATTACTGCATCTTCCATTGCTTCTTTAGTGTGGCTCTTGAAAGCTCGATCATCTTCTTCCTGCACTTCGGAAAACAGTGGAATTTATTCTTTTTTAGGGGGAGGGAGACTTTCAAAAAATGCTCCGGGGTCTCTGAATTGATATGATTTTTCTTGTGAGTTCAAAATTTCAATCTCAGCTTCATATCTTTCAACCACCAATTCTAGAAATTTTTTCTTAATCACAGGTTTGAATTTTGAGTCGAGAAGGATAGCCCCAGGAAGGTCCTCCCATTCCATTTCTGCCAAGTCCCTTGACATTATATCACGACACTCTGCTATGAAACTTGGATGCATTTTTGCAAATAGTTCAAAGTCTTCCATTAGTGAAGTGACCTGGTCTTTAGCATGGATGATGTTGTAATGTGACTGGTCTCCCAGTGGAGTATTGTGAAAACAAAGATAACCAACAGGCCTACTGATCACTAGTGGAGTCTTTTAATCAGTTAGGAACTGTGGAGTCGCCAGGTGGATTATTTAAGATGTTCAAGGAGATTTAATATCCACCACAGTGATTTAATACCAAATCAAGGCTAATTTGGTCTCTATTCCCCAGCGGAGTTGCCATTATGTTGGGGTTCCTATGTTTTGGCAGATTTGGCAATACCAAAAGATAAGACAACATCAAAACTGCTTTGGGACCTCAGGATCTAGCCCTCCTGGCTCCAGAGAGGGATCTCTCTATAAATACAAAGAATAATATATATTTGAAGCTCAAATTGAGGTATTAGGCTAGGTATGAAGCATAGGGGTTTGTTTGATTTGGTTGGTTGGAGATCATTAACTAAGAAGGTTATGGGATGAAAGGAAAAAAGCAGCAGGATGTTTTGGAAAAAGAGGATAGGTCAAGAAAGTGTCAATCCATTGGGCTATGGAGTCATGAAAGGGGATTACTTACATAACAACTAACCAAGGTTTTCATAAGGCAAGTCATCTATACTAAAGGATCTTTTAGATAGATGGTGGAATGGAACATTAAGGAGTGAAGGTGAAAGAAAGAAAGAAACCCAAGTGCAGTCTGGAGATCAGGTCATATATCATTTAAATCCAGACCTGCTTTGACATACTCAAAGGCAAATCTCAATGAAACACAAAGGGTAGCTTAAGATCAGGTCAGAGGTCATTTAACTCCAGGCCTGCTTTCAACATACTCCAAAGGGAAAACAAAGCTAAGACTTAACACAGAGCAAGGCCTAAGATCAGAGAAGGGTTTTTTTACCTTCAATGCTTTGACACTAGCTCAAGGGATCTTAGTAAGGCCAATCTGTTGGAAAAGGAACCC
This sequence comes from Pinus albicaulis, assembly GCA_034641835.2. Classification (NCBI taxonomy): domain Eukaryota; kingdom Viridiplantae; phylum Streptophyta; class Pinopsida; order Pinales; family Pinaceae; genus Pinus; species Pinus albicaulis. The sequence continues at coordinate 1,631,544,086 of CM076579.1, read as the reverse complement.
AATGGACAGGGCTAAAACCAAATCCCTGGTATCCCAATTCTTCCTGCTTAAACCAACCAAGAACATCTAAGCAACAAATCCTGAATTCACACATCAGTAAGAATGGGTAATACTAACATCTTTAACTGGTTAAACTACATGAATTTGCTCTTAGATTCACTATCAGCAGAAAAAATAAAAGATAAGTAGAGTAGTGGGCATTAAGGTACCATGCAGGGGTTTATCCTAAGCCTGATTTACTGATTATTACTAGAGAGCACATGGACAGTATAATTAAACATGAAATAAGTGAAGGAAACATCACCCGTAATATAGACCAGGATCCTGTGAAATTGCTTGTTCAATTGATGTGAAAAATCAGTCACATACTCTGAGCTCTATGGCTTTTACAGTCTGAACTTTCTCCTCCTAGCATACTAAATTAAAAACTACTTAGCTACTCCACCAATAACAGTTCTACAATCGAATGAATCCCTCTAACCAACAACAACAACAACCTTTACAATATGTTCTTCAGGAGTTCTTATAGGAGAATGAAATAGCAGTAGTGGTAGATGTAAATTAAATTGATTCATTAAGATAGAGTAGAGGCAGTGTTTCGTGCCCACTCTGCTTAATGGCTCTTCATCACTGTATGTACTCTTTAGGCTACTTGAGAAGTCTCTGTCAGGTGGAAAATAAATCTGGGTATGATTTTTGAAATCCTTTCTGACTATAAGGTACTCTGTGGTAGCCTTCTAAAATAAGTGACATGGACAGAAGGTCTGCAGGTCTTCCATTCTTCCATAACTGTTGTCTGATAGTCTTCAAGAAGTTTCTGTTAGTGTACTAACTGTTAAGGGCTCGAGGAAACATGGAGAATGCTGCAGGAAGTCCTTTCTAGAGAAAATACACTCTGTTGATGCTGAAAGCACTGATATGACTCTTTTGTGCGCTTTAGGCCTTATTAGGCCTCTTAATTCTCTTCATGATCCTCAAATTGCATCTTTATCCTTTCATCAAGGGATTAGAGCATCAAGTCTTCAATAACAGGTTTAAATCTCTTAATATGCCTCTGCTGCTTCACTTTGTCACTGCTGTAATGGTATTTCTGCACTTTCAGTCACAACGACTGTGATCATGAAAACATAGTGAGTTTACCACTCTGTATGCCCTGCATAATTAAATAAACTTGTTATAAAATCTAGAAGAGTGGTGAAATATCGCTGTGGAGGCCTGCGAAATAATGGCAGAAATGGTGGAGGCAGGCGAAAAAATGAATGAAAACACAGCAGAAGGGTGAGGAAATAGGGCTGATGAAATTTTGGTGATAGGAGGACTCAGGGCCGTTGGATTAGATTCGCCAAGGGCAATCAATGGTTAGGATTGGCTAACAGAGTTGTTTAGAGGGGTTAGGCGGAGAAAATAAGTCAGTGTAAGAACCCAAAGTTTAATACTTTGGAAATTTACAAAGAAAATGGAGGAAAATGAATGAAAGCGGGGCCATTGGATGGTGGGACCCGGCGGGCCGAGGGAGATTAACTGTGAGCCGTTGGATCTCAGGAGGAGATCAATGGCAGAGATCTTCGAGAGAAAAAAAGGGAAGGTTGGTATTAGTGGGAAAAACCACCAGTGTCGCGTGGCTTTAAAGTGGTTTTAAACCTTTTCCCAAAAAACGCGATATATGTCGCTACATGACATGTGGCAAAATAAAACCGCCCATATCGCGTAACTTTGAAACGTTAAAGCTCGAACATAATATTTATGCGATATGCGTCCTGACTATTGGATGTGGAGTGATGAGATTTGACAGTGGGAGATGGAGCTCGATGTGGGAAAGTACACAGTGGAAGTGGGCCATCAGGTTCACTATGAACCATTGGATTATGTGAATGGACGGTCCAGATTTAAAGAGGGAGCAGGAGGCAAAAGGGGCAAGTGAGTGGGCGGGAAGAATAGGAACCGTTGGATCACAGGAGATCAATGGTGGAGATCTAATTGCATCGGAGCAAGGCAGGAGGCCAAAACTCCGATGGTTTGATGTTGCGATTGGCACTGGGCCGTCAGATCAAAGGTGAACTCGACGGTCGAGATGGGATCGGGAAGGGAGTGACGGAGGGCCCAAAGGCGAGGCGCGATTAAGCGTTGGCCGTCGGATCTAGGAGTTAGATCAACGGCCCATAATAAATCAGAGGGATAAAGAGATAGGTGACGGGTGCACAACGGGATTAGGGCTGACCGTTAGATCTTAAGAGATCAACGGTTCAGATCAAAGCGGGGGCCAATAGACCAAAACTTCATCGCATCAGAACTTTTCAGTTAACAAAGAAATGCACTCACATTGAACGCTCCGATTGCGATAAGCGCACAGGGCTTTAGTGCTTGGTCCTAGGCGCAGGTCACATGGTGGGGAAGTGGTTAGGGGCTTAGACGAAAGGGGCTTAGGCCTGTTATAATATAAAAGGGTGTATTTTAGGCCAAAAATAGGATTTTTAAGGCTTTAAAAGGGGTTTCGGTAGGAAAAAAAGGAGGTTATTAAACCAAACAAAGGGAAATTGTAAGGTTTAAAGGGGAGTTAGGATGATTTAGAGGGTTAATGAGGGATTTTGAGGTGAAAATTGTGAAAGGAAAAAGGGATGAAAAATGGGGTTTTGAGGGGACAAAATGGGAAAATGGAGGCCTTTTTGAGCATTTTGTCCATGAAACAGTAGGGCTTTAATGGAAACAACGGTGAAGATTGTTCAAAGGGAAAAAGACACATGGAGGCTTCAAGAATGATATGTTTTCAGAGGAAATTTATTTCTTGAAGGCTCAAAAAATATTTTAGCCACCTGTTTGCTTGTCAAAAAATTCATAGGTGGCTAACAGAAGGTATGAATTAGAGTCTATTTTTTTGCATTGGAATTCATGGTTATAGTGGCAAAATTTTTGGATTAGATATAAATTTGAATATCTTAGGAAAATGTAGAAATGAATATATATTGTTGTATTTGGGTCACTATCCATGATACGAGAGCTTGAGATTTTTGTTATTTCTTTTATGATTGATGGTGGAAGGGTGGTGCTAGTTAAGGAATTTGTATCTTCCTTTAGGAGGTTTTCACCTCCTTCCAGTAGATGTTGGTAAACCATAGGTTGTAGCTCATTTTAGTAGTGGCTAGTAAATATCTTTGGTTGTATCCCTTCCAAATGGAGATGGTAAACTGGATGTTATATATTCCCTTGTAAATAAATAAATTGTTCATATATTTCTTGTGTACTCTTCATATTATATGATTGGTTAATTCTTGGGATACTTAAATTGTAAGAAAAATGAAATATTGATTCACCCACCTTCTCAGTATTTCCAACAACTTGTATGAGAGAATGTTACCCTCTAACATTCTAATCACTAGAGGGAATATCATAACAATTATGGAGCATATGGAAGGCATCTCTTCACGGAAAATATTGGTGTTTGATGGAAATTACTATCCAGTATGGAGCAGTTACATGGAAACCTTCTTGAATGCTTTAGGAGTGGATTTTTGGCTCTTCATCGTAAATGGCTACAAAGTTCCTAAAATTCCTCCGTATGATATGGAATAGAAGAATGTTTTCAGTCACAATTCAAAAGCTCTTCATGCTGTCACAGGTGGATTTTCAAGAACCATTAAGTCCAAGGTGATGTGCACCATAACCAACAAAGTTTGGATAAACTTAAAAAATTGTATGAAGGTGATGATAAGGTCAAGTAGGGAAAAATTTAAAAATATAGGGTTTAGTTTGAAAACCTGAAAGTGGATGAAAAAGAATATATTGCGACCTATTTTCTTAGACTAGATGAAGTTTTCAACTCCATCAGAGTATTAGAAGAAGAATTTAAATACCCTTTGATCATAAAAACGATCCTGAGATCACTTCCCTTGAGATACAATGCCAAGGTAATTTCCATAGAAGAAACCAAGGACTTGACCAAGATGACAATGGAATAATTATATAACACTATGTGGACGGTGCTGGACCTGCCAACATTAAGAGGATCTCCCCGATATGAAGACCAAATTAGACCTCACACCATTTGGTATAGGATTCTCATCCAGAATACAACTCAGTTTCCTAAATGGTGGGTTTTAGTGGTATGCATTGGCTACGATAACCCACAGAATGATGTATTCATGAATTTGGGGAAACAAGTTCATGACTCTGGAGAGGGTCAAGTGTGAGGCATGAAAGGTTCAAACATAATAAAGGGAAAATGAGTGAGCCACATAGAATCCCGTAATAGTACACAACTTGAAAGGAAAAAACAAGCATAAAAGAGATCATAAGTTAGTTTGCAAAATAGTTCATAAGTTAACTATGATGGAAACATACAACAACACACATTCAACAAGATTCATATTAATGAAAATGAAATATTTCATAAGTGTTAGCGTAAATGAAATTACATATATTGCAAACATAACAAGAATAGTCACACTATATTCACAACATATGCATGAAAACGTGCTAGCTCTGAGCTTTTTTTAAAGTGAAAGTTCCAAGCATACATATATAGTTGAAAAATAGTTAGGTGTAATATCTCAAAACAGGGTTTTCCTACAACAAATAGAATATATAAAGATATTGTAAATTTGGAGATTAAGCAAATCATGAGCATGGAAATTTTAATCAGCTCATTAGATGTAAAATAACATATCACCAGCAAATGAAAGAGCCTCAACAAGAATATGGCCTACATACTCCTTCCCAAGTGGGGAAATGCAACAATATAGGGCATAAAATGGTTGTCTTCAGAAAATAACGCTATATATGTGAGGAATGGGACTTGGATCCCTTAGAATATATCATATAAAACTCACATGCAGAATTAGAGCTGAAACAAATCACTCTAGCCAAAATAAACAGATCTCCCCAAGTCAATATGACTCAAATAAGCCCAAACCCCATAGATTAACTCATGTAGAAAGAACTGAAGCTAGTACAGTGTTATTTTTATGAGGGTTGATGCATAAAATAATGAGAAAAAATATATCTGGATATTAAAATCATCCAATGGCTGAGAAAATGGATATTCCTTCCTTCTTATACAAAATAAGATTAACCCAGTAAGGGTTTCATGAGAGTACAATGTATAAAAATGCAGATCTGGATCTGAAAAACGTAGCGATACTGTAGCACTAAATAAATATGGCTGAAATATACAAATGACAGAAGAAGAATGAAGTATAGAGCTTTTCGGGAGAAGGGTTGGCCCTTTCTCCAAGGAACAAGCTCACAAGCAAGGGTTCAAACCCTACTACTACAACTCTGGAAAAAATGACACAATTTATTCAGAGAACTGCACTGTAAGTGATGGGAAATGCTTTGGCCACATGCCAAGATGTCCACTATGCTTAGAAATCTCCCGTATAGATCTTGAAAAGAAAGGGGAGCTCCCTCCTCTGAAAGATAAGCCCAGAAGCTAGTGTTGTAAGCCTCCCACTGCAACACCCTGCAACACAATGTCCCCTACTACAGGAATAACACTGTGGCTGAAGGAGGATGCTTGGACACAAGCCCAGATGTGGGAAAATGAATAACATAACTCCTCCAAGATATCACTCAATGAAGGAGAAGGAATCCCTAAGCAGGAATACCTTGTGCTGAACAACACTGCATACTCAATTCAATAGCTGAAGAATTCTCAATAGTCTAAGCAGACCAAAAATAATAATCCATGAGCTAACCTTAAATGTCTACTATCTTCCTCCTTATAAAGTTTGTGAGCCTCCTCACCTTGGGTCCCACCCATTAGGGTTTCCAACACCACATGGTTACTTTCCCTTCAAAACTGCGTTGTAGCTCTATCTAGGCTACTCATCCACACTACGCTGTTGACTTGGTCAACTTCACTAAAGCACCATGAACCTATTTCTGTTCATACATGGAAAGTGAAAAATCCAGCCACTAGAATGTCCCCTTTTTCACACCAAGAGGGTTTTTATGCTAATACAAGTTAAGTATGGGTCTTTTTTCCCCCATTTATTCATCTACTAAGTGATAAAAGAAAAATTTAATATTCCAATTAGCTACAAGCTAATTTTGGAATATTAAATTAGCCCCAATAGTGGAACATGGAGTCAAAACCTACTCCTCTAAATAAATATACTCCCTCTATGCTATGGAGAAGCCAAGGCTCTAAAAAAAACTCCCAAGTTTATGATCCTAAGCCAAAAGCCCGACCAAAAGCCCTTTACATGACCAATGAGGGTATATTTATAACAAAAGGGGTGACTATTCATCTTCCTTTTTGACTCTTTGACTTCCCTCATGACTATTTGACTTCCTATGTAATGTTTCAAATTTTTAGCTTCCAAGCTAAATGGAACATTAGAGTTAGCAACAGCTTTAGCCGGTGAATAAATGGGTAGAAAAGCCCATAAGTCTCCTAAGGAGGATAAAAAAAATCCAAGTGTGTAAGGAGACACTCTTTCTAGCTCAATAAAACACCTCCATGTGTGAACAAAGATAAAATGAAGCTGCTTTGACCAAGTCAACAGCGCAGTTTTAGTGGAGGAAGGATGGATAACGCAATTTTGGAGGGAAATGTAACTTGGGTTATAAGTAACCTAAGTGAGTGGGGCCAAGGGAAAGCAAACTCACATCTTATATAATGAAGAGGATGGTAGCATTATTGATTATATTGTAGATTATTATTCTTGGCTACCAAGAATTGTTGCTGCTTTGCTGCTTAGCAAAGCTGCAGTGATGTTTAGCACTGGGTGTTCCCAGGCGGGAATCCCATCTCTTTCCTTTGAGGAGATTATTGGGAGAGTTTGTATTCATCATTCCACATCAGCTTTCAGGCCAAGCTTCAGCCATCTTCATCAGCACAACTTTGCCGGAGATTGTGTAGTGTTGTTGGGTGTAGCAGTGGAAGGGATTGGAATCCCGGCTTCTGAGCTAGTTTCTCATTGGAGGAAGGTTTCCTCCACTTGAGAGATCTGTTTGGAGAGCTCCATAGATTATTTGAGATCTGTGGTATCAGACCACACATTTCCCATACATTCCCAGTGTTGTCTTTGCTAGGGAATGCGTTATTTTGGAGGCAGTGCTCAGTGCATGGTTCGGTGGCTCCATTGTTGAGTTTCCTTGTGATTGAGAGGTTCATCCTTTCATGGGAGGAAGCCCTTGAGGGTTCTACATCATATCAGATATATTTCCAGCCTTCTATGCTCTTGTGTTTCAGTTTTTTAGTGATTATTCAGTTAGTTTCTAAAGATCACATTTGTATGCAGAGTATTTGACAAGAAACCCTTGCCGGGTTCTCTTGTATTTTGTATGAGGAGAATAGATTTCTGTAATTCAGCATTTTTCATTAATATATGATTAGATATATTTTTATCCTATATTTTTATGTTAAAACCCTCTTTATACTGCACAGTCCATTGATGCAGCAACTCCGGTAAAATGCAGTTTGGGGTTTTTAGTCATTTTCAGCTACACTAGTGTGGGAGGTCTGTTTAACCCACCTAGTTCCATTTATTTTTGATATCCTATTGTATTTATATGATACATATATGTATCCATGGGATCCAAGTGATGATTTCACTGTTTTATTGTATATGTTTCTGGAAATATGTTTTCCATGCTTGATTTATGAGCAATCCTGAAAAAGGAACATTACAGTGGTATTAGAGCATGATCTCTGGCACAACCTATGAGATCTAGCTATCAGAAGAAGGAGATATTTACGGAAGCAAGAAAGCTTCAGTATGTGCAGAGAGAAAGGAAGACAAGCTCACAAAGCTTCTTCCAAAATCTATGAAGAGCTTTCAAGGAGAGTTGAAGAAAATAAGATTGGAGATGAAATCTCCAAAGGAGGTTGATTCTAGAGCTGAATCTAGATTTTCACATGGTGAGTGTGAGCATGTAGCTGCACTCCATGATGCACAACACAGTCAAATTCCTAGAGCTATCTTGAGATCGATGGGATGATGAAGAATGCCTAAGAGAATGACTCTTAGTGATTTGTTGCGGGAGTATGAATCTCAAACTGAGAGTTTTAGAGATCATACTGATTTCAAAGAATTATGAAAGATCCATATGGAGAAGAGACAGTAGCAGGATGCAAATATATTTCTTCTATCTACTTTTTCCGGATCACCTACATGTTCAGTTGGAGCTTAGGTGAAGGATCTAAACTCCTATTTGCAGCCGCACCATATTTCCGGAGATGAAGCTATCAGAGTTGCAGCGCTACATTTCAGAGGTAAGGCTCATGCATGGTGGATTTTTGAATCTTATTCCTTAAAGAATGCCAATACTTTCTCTTTTGCAAGATTCATAAAAAAATTGACGGAGAGGTTTGGTGAAAAACTTCCTAAGACAAATGAGCAAGGAAAAATTGAGAAAACAAAACGCTTGCATGTGGTGGAGGAAACTCCATTTCAGAAAACCATGGAAGGAGATGATGTATTGCATTACACTTTGCTGGTAGCAAAACCTCTAGTTCATATTCTTGAACAGGAGGGCATGGGGATCACTTTTTTACCAAGGGATCCAATGGTTGAGATGTTGCCTACACATGTTGGTGAAGGAGAAGGAAACAACGCTATCATATCTAGAGCACATCCAGTGCCTCATGCAGAGAGAGGAGGAGCACATGCTCCAACATGAGGGATTCTTGTATCTTTGCAAGAAGTTCCCCAGGATCTCATACATAGAGGTCCAAGCACAATCAACGAGCAGCATGATTGTGCAGCATTGCAGCTGGAAGAAGGAGGAGGGAAGGAAGAGAAACATCATTTGATGAGAGGTACACACCCTTCTCTATTTAAGAGAGCCAATGCAAGGAAGAGGCAGACTAATTTGCGCAGTAAGGGCAAGAGAAAATTTTCCCAATCATATGTACAGTCTACTCATGACATTGATGTCTCACTACATAGAGGCATTCCACCAGGGAGGCCACCTGATCTAGAGTTGATAGAAGAGATCTTGTCTTTGGATTCACCACTCTTGGATTTTAGAGAGGAGAAGAGTTTGGAGGAAGAATTTGGCATGGGGGATGTCAAAGTAGTAGGTAGCAACATGAGGAGAGCTTCACATGCCAGATCACCAGTGCTGTCTTTGAGGAGGATTGATCCTTATTGGAGGTCTTAGCTTTTGGTGGAGTACTCAAAGGATCTTGGTGCATGCATGATTCTTGATGAACTAGATGGAGATGACAGATACATGGTGGATGATGTGGTCATCTATTCCTATGGCAAGATCTTCTTGACTAGATCTTCTAGTCTCAAGGAGAAGCTGCTACATGCAGCACATGAGGACTTCTCTCCTATGCACTTTGATGCATATTTCCAGTTAATGGAGGAGTTCACTTGGGAGGGCATCCATCATGACATATATCAACATATGGAGAGATGCATAGCTCGAATGGTGATAGAGAGGATGTCACAACCACCTTCCTACTCATTGGGAGTGAGGGAGAATTTCCAGTTGAGCCATTTCAGCTCAAGACCTCAAGTACATAAGGGAGGAGATATCATTTCATGTTTTGTATTGTACTTCTTTCCCTTATTTGAGAAGCATGATATAACAAGGGGAAAAATTTCTTCTTGCATATTATATGATGATGTACTTGCAGCTACTTGTAGCATTGATATTGGCTATCCTTTTGATGAGTTGTGGGGGAAGCCATATGTCTCTTGGTGTGCCCCAATGACACCATATTGTGACTTCATGTTTTAATCTTATGAGATGACTATGGCAGCAAAAAAATGGCTAGAAAAGCACTTGTTATTTATTATTTTGATGCAGGCCAAGGATGCACTGCGTTGGTTCCATGAGGGGGACCAAGATTCACTCTCCGGTTTTCATTTGGCAACTTGTTTTTATTGCATCTTGCTTCCATGTATTTCTGATGTGTTTTTGTTCAAGGGAAGCTTTGTATAGAGAGGAACCAATTGGATGGCATGGCACCCATATGATAGAGCAGCAAAAGACTTGTTGGTATGGGGCATCATACAAGTTGACCTTCATGATCTTACTCTATGGCTTATATGAGGGAGAGATGAGGCAGCAACAAAAGTTGTTGTTGCTATGGTTGCACTTGGGAGAGTATGGGAAAAATTCTTCCCATACTTTTCATGATATTCCAGAAAAGGAGGAAGGAAGATTCATGGTGCAAGGAGGCTACCCTTCAGTATTGGAGGATCAGAAGAGACTTCCATGTTGGAAGATGAACTTCTCACATAGCAGCATGATGGTGGATGGCTTTGGCATGTGGAATGTCAAAGGGAGAAGTCATGGAGCCTTATTCTTAAGGCCTACAACGCTGACACATGGGAGTATGTTATTTTTGATGGAGTGTTCCAAAGAGTATGTGTATCCCTTCTTCTTGCATATTTTTGTGAGGGAATCCTCACGGGGGAACTTATACATGGAAATCACTTTTAGCATACTCACTATGTATGGTAGGAAATGCATTTCGGTACTTGTTGATTACTCCATTGAGTATTTGTGTTTTCCCACCATGTTTGAACAGTGCATTGCTCCTCAAAAGAGCAAGAGTATTTTTGGGTTTCATGGTCACTTTAGGGCCAATGTTTATGATGATAGTAGCCTATCTATACATGACTTTGGGCAAGTGTATTGTTATATTATATATGTACAACTGATATACATTGATGCTTACTTCCCCATGTTGGGAGAACAAACATATACAACTTGTAACTTGTTGCAGGACCACTTGCCTTATGACATTCTCAATCAGTAGTTGGGAGAACTACACTGTATTCACCAGAGAGACCATATGTATCATCCAAACTTGCACATAACCTTCAGCCATTTTCTGATTTGAATGCCATGTGGTGATGATGTGCCATTCATCTTGAATGGAATGGTTTGGGTTGGCATGACTCATGATTTTGGAGGAAGAGTCCTTAGAGGCTCCATCTTCTTCTTGCCATTGGAGGGAAATCATTTTTTAGCCCAAGATCAGCATTCCCTCTACACTTATCATGAGTGGAGAGGAGGACAGCGTGGGATAGGCCCTCTTTCCTATCATGTACATTCATTCATCCCACCTTCATTTCACGAGCACAAGGTGGAGGAGACTTTCCATGAGTTACCATGTTGGAGGGTGACTCACTTAATTTGGATGATAGCATGGGTGAGGGAGGCACTCATTAACCATGTTAATAATCACTCCTACTTTGTGGAGGCCATGAGACAGCTAGCAATTTTCCATTCACGCTTTCCACCTTGGATTGATGCGGACATTTTGGTTTTGCACACATGGGAGGAAGTATTGGATGACAGTTTATTTGTAGATTCTCTTGATGCAGTGATGGAGGCTATTGATGGAGGACACATGAGGAATAGGGGAGAAATTTTGTTCTCCTTATGCATTTACTTGAGTACAAGCAAAGATTTTGGAGGGGAGGACTGTAATGTTCCAAATTTTTAGCTTCCAAGCTAAATGGAAAATTAGAGTTAACAAAAACTTTAGCCGGTGAATAAATGTGTAGAAAAGAAAATAAGTATCCTAAGGAGGATAAAAACACTCCAAGTGTGAAAGGAGACACTCTTTCTAGCTCAATAAAACACCTCCATGTGTGAACAAAGATAAAATGAAGCTTCTTTGACCAAGTCAATAACGCAATTTTAGTGGATGAGGAATCCTAGGATGGATAACGAAATTTTGGAGGGAAATGTAACTTGGGTTAGAAGTAACCTAAGTGAGTGGGGCCAAGGGAAAGCAAACTAAAATATTATATAAGGAAGAGGATGTCAACATTATTGATTATATTGTATATTATTATTCTTGGCTACCAAGAATTGTTGCTGCTTTGCTGCTTAGCAAAGCTGCAGTGCTGTTTAGCACTGGGTGTTCCTGGGCGGGAATCCCACCTCTTTCCTTTGAGGAGCTCATTGGGAGAGTTTGTATTCATCATTCCACATCAGGTTTTCAGGCCAAGATTTAGCCATCTTCATCAGCACAACTTTTCCGGAGATTGTGTAGTGTTGTTGGGTGCAGTAGTGGAAGGGATTGGAATCTCGACTTTTGAGCTAGTTTCTCATTGGATGAAGGTTTCCTTCACTTGAGAGATCTATTTGGAGAGCTCCATAGATTATTTCAGATCTGTGGTATCAGACTATAAATTTCCCATACATTCCCAGCGTTGTCTTTTCTAGGGAATGCGTTATTTTGGAGGCAGTGCTCAGTGCATGGTTTGGTGGCTCCGTTGCTGAGTTTCCTTGTGATTGAGAGGTTCATCCTTTCATGGGAGGAACCCCTTGAGGGTTATACATCAGATCAGATATATTTCCAGCCTTCTATGCTCTTGTGCTTCAGTGTTTCAGTGATTATTCAATTATTTTTTGATGATCAAATTTGTATGCAAAATATTTGACAAGAAACCCTTGCCGGGTTCTCTTGTATTTTGTATGAGGAGACTAGATCTCTGTACTTCAGAATTATTCATTAATATATGAGTAGATATATTTCTATCCCATAGTTTTATGTTAAAACCCTCTTTAGACTGCGCAGTCTATTGATGCAACAACTTCGATAAAATGTAGTTTGGGGTTTTTAGTCATTTTCAGCTACACTAGTGTGGGAGGTCTGTTTAACCCACCTAGTTCCATTTCTTTATGATCTCCTCTTGTATTTATATGCTACATAGATGTATCCATAGGATCCAAGTGATTATTTCACTTTTTTATTGTATATGTTGCTGGAAATGAGTTTTCCATGCTTGATTTATGAGAAATACTGAAAAAGGAACATTACATCCTACAACCATGAATTTTTGACTTCATTACAAATGACTCTTCACATTCCATAATTTAAAATTGGATTTTCACTAATTAATTACAAAATAATATTACAATATTTCTCATACCCATATAAGAAAAAATTTGGTAGATTCACTAGAAAACCTAGTGATACAAAATATGTTAAGCTTGAGTTTGGGGAAACTCTAGCTCGACCACTTCGACTTGTAGTTTCTTTGACACATGGAGATGCCAAGCTTTGTACTGTGTGATGACTTCCCAAAAATATGCGATGGGATAAAGCTAGAAGCAGAATTTAGCCTCCATTGCATCCAGGTACACTCATTTGGAACATGTATAAATTTCCTTCTTCAGTGGGAGAAACATCATGTTGATCTGGACAGGGCCACTAATGTACTTCTGCATATTTCTCATGTTCACCTCCAGATCTTCCTTGGTGGTGATCTATCTCATCTGGTCCAATTATTCTTCTACCTCCCGCCTAAATTGATTTATACATTTGGCCTTATTGAGTGAGCCAACTGAAGGGATCTTGTGTGATTTCGCCATGAAATCCACGTTGTTGTATAATCATGCATATGAGGCCTAAATGTTGGAAATGAATGAGGCGAGATGTTTGCTACTATGGATCATCATCCAAAATTTTTCTTTCTCCAGCTCTTCCTATTTCCTTGTTTTCTTTCCCAACTCGGACGGTGCCCCTTTGTATTGCATTGACCACTCATGCATGACAACGATGGATGAACGAACAAACTTGAGATTTTCAACATTATCTTTTCACTTCTGCTACCTGTTGTGCAAGTGGACAACTACTTTATGCACTGTTACCATCTTCTCATAAAGGCTCTGCATGGTCTCTCCTAATGTTGATACTTCTCCAAGAACCTTAAATTCTTTGAGACATGATTTCTGGACCTATGCTTAGAGTTGTTCCACTTATTTCCTTGCATCCTGCAAGTTATTTTGTCTATTCTAGGCCATGAGATACTTTATGTTTGACCTGGAAGCACCTATAAAGGCCAAGTTGGCTGCAATAATAGCTACTGGATTTCTCCTGGTGTTTGTCACAATTACCCTTTCTCCAACGAATGCAGGAGACATGAGTTCATCTGGAAAATGTTTCTTTCGTGCTTGTACAATATTCTTATCAAGTTCGTCATAAGTTATATTGTATGTATCCATGAACGAACCATCATCAAGAGGAACACTTTCCTCTTCTTCACTTTGAGCTTGCTCCGTTGTCAGAGGAGGGGGAGACTGAATGGTGACCGGTTGAGTGCTCGACATAAGGTCAACATCTTGGTTTTGCAGCTCTGATTCCACCTCCATGTCTTGAATTATGATCGTCTTCAATATCTTGAGCAAGTTCCTTCTCTTGCAATTGTTTTCTCTCCTATTCTAGTTGTCAGTTATGCTCTTGCTCTTCGGCTTGTTTCTATGCTGCTTATTCCTCTTCCATCTTCCTCCTTTCTTCTTCTTCTCGTTTCTGTCTTTCCTCTTCTTCTCATTTCTACCTTTCTTCTTCCAATATTTTCTTCTTATGTTCCCCCTTTTGCTTCTATTCTTCTTCCATATTCCTTTTTTTCCGCCTATATTTTGTTGCTATGGTCGCTTTTAGGATGGTTGGATATGCTTTCATCTTGAAACTCTGCTCTTCCACTAGACTATGCACAACCTTACTCTTTCCTTTCTCATGCATTGGGTTACACCTTTCTGCCAGTTCTGCCTCTGGAGTGACTTCCTTCTGAAGAGTAACTTGCGATGTTCCTACGAAGCTGACTCGATAATGAGACTTAGAGGCATTGTAATAATTATTCATCTCTTCCTCCTCAGGCCTGTTAACCATCAGTAAATTTTTGACTGAAGCAAATGATGGCTAAAATAAGTCTTAAGCCTTCAAGAGATAGTTTCCTTTGAAAATCTATCATTTTTTGAAGTCTTATGATGTTATTTATCCTCGAGATTAATCTTCATTGCTGTTTCACTATAAAACCCTCAAATACCTTGCTGTTTATAAAGGAAAATGTCTTTTATGGCCTAATTTCCATCTTCTTCTCCTCCATTTTTATCCTCATATTCCCATTCATATCATTTATTTTTTCCCTTCATAACCCCTTCCTCCCTTCATTTAACTTCCAAAAGTGTCAAAATCCTCTTTTCCCACTTATCGGAACCCTTGTTTGGCTTCAAAATCCCTTTTGAAAAGCCTAAAAACAGTCCTTTAACATTTGGGTTATTAAGCCCCTGAGAGCTTAAACTCAGCCCCTGTTCTCCCTAAAAACCTCAGTGCTATAACCAAGTGCTAAGTTGTTAGCCCCTCCGCCCTGCGTTCGTGGTCTCTTTGTCTTCCCATAAAACCTCGTCCGTGCCTTATTTCATAAGCCCCTTTTCCCTCTTATTTTCCCCACCAACAACCCCTCCACCTTCGTATTTTCCTGTTTCCCGATCATTGGTATAAATGAATCATGACCGTTGATCTTTACAGATCAACGATCATCAGGCCTCTTTTCCTCTAAACCTTTTTATTCTTCATCTCCCCACTATTTCAACCTTAACTAAATCCTAACCGTTAGATCATATCCGATCAACGACCATCACGCAAACTCGATCCCTCTTGTTTATTCATGCCTTCATCTCTTCATCTTCCCTTAGGTCATCTCCACCGTCTGATCGAAATATCTAACGATCAGGACTTAACCCGATATATCACCCCACCATTGAACTAACCCGCTAAATGACACTTTTGCATACGTCACTGTGGACTCCACCTGAATTTTAACCCCACTTATCTCTGCCTATCGCGCTCATCAAGAGCCGTTGATATTCATCCTGAAGATCGGACAACCGACGTGCAATATCGCGCGACTTTCGACCCCCTCCCGCACCATGCTACTTCCGCGTGAAATGGGCTATATTCGGAGGGACGCGTGTCAGGTAATGTATGGTATCACGTTCCCTCCGACTAATACCACTCTCCCCCATTTTGTTGCGCGAAAACCACTGACGGTTTTCCTGAAACCGCCGACCCATTTCTTGTGCCAAATTCAAATTTCGAACCCTGTTTCGCCTCTTCCGGGGTTTCTCCCTTCTACTGGTGCAAATAAATTCTTCCTCACAGCTCCAACTGCCTCCATAAACCCTCCAAAGCAGTTTCAAACCAATATTTCTAGGTTTTAAATAACTTTTGTTTGTTTTTATGCAGGTTAAATGAGTTACAGGGGTAAAACCCTACTGCAGCCAATTACAGTGGCATGGGCTGAGGATGAAAATCCTCGTGGCCCTAGGTACAAGTTAAAAAGGGATTTGAGGAATTCGGTTTCGTAGTTTTTGGATTGATAGGTCATGATCATCGATTCATTAAGTGAAACCCTCCAGTCGAGAAAACCCTCTGCACACCTGCAAACAACTAAAACACCATAAGCATCAGTTAATTAAAGAGTATCAGCATCGAAGATAGAAGATCAAAGCATAAAATGAAATATTAAAGGTCCTAATAGGATTTGAAAAGGATTAAGGCATAAACCCAGTATTAAAGAAAATCAGTATTCTTAAGGAAAGATAATGAAGACAGATCCAGAAGAACCTCGAATGCCACATCAAAGGGGATAATTGAATCCCCCAGCTACCAAATTGACACCTACAGCCTTTTTATCTCAAAATAATACACAGTTAAGTCTCAGTCAAGTAAAATTAAAGCAAAAGGCCACTAACAGTTATTGCAAACAAAATCAAATATCTCAAACTGTTAGTAAAGTTATTGTAAAGATAAGAAAGGGCCTAAAAGTCAATCTTTTCACCGACTAAACCTAAAAAAGAAAAAACAGAGTTAATGAAATAGAGTTATGATAGAAAGCATTCCTGCCTTATGCCTTGCATGGTTTTCAAGGATAGGAGTTGCATTTAGTATGGAATTAATGATAATTGAACCTTAGGAAATCTTCCACCTCCTCATTTTCTTATAAAATCTCGTTGAGGAGTACATTATAAAGGGTTGGTTGGTCTCTGGATATTTGTTGCATGTAAATAGATTTTGAAGCTGCTGTAGCCCTGTTTGTAATTGAAGACACATAAGATGAGATGAGAAGTTTGTAGCTGTAGAGACTCACTGGATTTGATGATTGTAACTGGTTTGAACATCAAATACAAATAGCCGATTTATGGGATCCTGGTCTATGTCAATGGTGATGTGTTTCTCACTATAAATTGATATTTTCTATGTTTTCATTCTGTCCATTTTTCTCTGATAAAGAACAACAAATATAGATTAGGATTTTCTTCTCAAGTACCCTGAATCTCACTGAAAATCTTTATCCTTTATGTTTTTTGTTGATTTTTTATTTAAAGATAATTCAATGGAGTATAACCAGTGAAGTGTTGGTAAGCCCATATTTCCTAGTACAAATTGAGATTTCATCTTTGAATGTACTTGAGAAGTTTGCTAATTAAAGCTGAGCTAGAGAAGTTTATGGCTAGCCCTGTCCTCTGGTTTATCTCTAATAGTTGCTTTGAAAAGTTACCTTAAGAGTATGTTGAAAGCAGGCTAGTTTCAAAGTACTTACCTGATCTTAGAATACCCTTGTGTTTATCATGAATGCCTTCCCTTTGAATATGCTGAAAGCAGGCTAAGTTAAAAGTCTTTACTTGATATTAAGCTATTCTGTGTGTTTTAAATGTTTTCTCTTGAAAGTACATCAAAAGCAGGCTAGTTTAAAAGTAGTTACCTGATCTTAGATTACTTTGTGTCTTTCCTTGAGTGCATGCCAAAAGTAGGATAGTTTCAAAGTACTTACTTGATCTTAGGTTGTTCTTTGTTTCTTCATGTGTTTTATTTATTTCACTACATTTCTTATTGTTTCATTCCATAATATCAACTTAAATAGATCCTTTGACACAGATGACTTGCCCCATGGGCCACCCTTGAAATTTTTTGTGCAATTAAATCCTCTTATGACTCCATAGCCCAATGGATTGATGCTGCTCCTTGCCTACCTTATCAGCTGAACCATTCCTTCACCTACTCACACCTTCATCCTTCATATAGGCTTCCTTCATCTTCATTACATCCTTGCCCAACCAAATAAAATAACAACCCTTGTTCTTCATAACTAGCCTAAAGTCATACTTCAAGCCTTAAAGATCATATCTTTAAACTCATACATAGAGAGATCCCTCTCTGAATCTAGGATGGCTAGGTCCTTAAATTACAATGTGGTTTTGATGTAGGCTCTGCAGCGTTTGTACTTGCCAATCTTGCAAACTA
Source organism: Pinus albicaulis (assembly GCA_034641835.2). Classification (NCBI taxonomy): domain Eukaryota; kingdom Viridiplantae; phylum Streptophyta; class Pinopsida; order Pinales; family Pinaceae; genus Pinus; species Pinus albicaulis. Next base: position 1,631,526,082 of record CM076579.1, on the reverse strand, counting down.
CGGAGACCTAACATATTGGCGACCATACTGGGGATCTACTGAGTAAAATACTTAAAAAAAAACACTCAATCTTCAGTACAGTATAAGTAACTTTCTTCAAGCACTACCAATCATGTTGGTAATCATGATAGGACTTGTCAGAATCAGTGGCAATCTAAGTACTTCTTAGGATTCTAACAGACCCCTATCAAATCTTGAAGAAATAAGCTAAGTAAGCCATAGAGTAAAATCTATTTGTCTCATCACCGTAGCTAAGTGTTGAAATAGATTTAGGACACTCTCATAAACCACAAGACTATAAAAACTCAGAAAACCCAAAAATATTTCAGATTGGTTTTCAAACCTTTTAAATGGTGGTGGACCATAAAACATTTTAGCTTCTAAAAGCTAAACATTTCCACCTGGTGACTCCACAATCTTGAAAAGACCTAAAATTCTCCACTGGGAAACCCATTTATATCATAAACATCATACAAAATCACTTAAGGAAATTGTGAGAAGTGAATTTTCTTTCTTCAAAAGATCAATTAGCCTAACAAATATTGTCATACTTGGTTAAAATTTTTCTTATCATTAGGTCTGAAAACATAAAATAGTGGCTTCTAGAAGAATTTATACTAGAGCCTATCCCAACGAAAACCCCCCTAAGATAGTTGATAATCCATAAAGTATACTTAGGAAATATCCTAAGTGCAAAACTTCAACTGTTGTTAGGCCAGTCCATAGAGCTAATTCTGTTCCTGAAAACCTTACAGCTCTACAAGATTCACAAGGTGACTTAAGAAACCCATTCAGAACTAGGTCACTTGATGATATTGATCAGATAGACTTTGAGCCTTCACACACACCCCAACATAGATGGATCCTCATAGAAATAGACTATTTTACCAAGTGGATAGAAGCCATCCCCTCTAGGAATGCCACAAATTCAGTTATCATTTCATTCCTTGAAAATCATATACTTTCCAGATTTGGCTTCCCTAGAAAGATCATCACTGATAATGCTGCTGCATTTGGGTCCAAGAATATGGTAGAATTCTGTCATAAGTATCAGATCATATTGGGTCATTCCATAGCTTATTACCATCAAGGAAATGGGCTTGCAGAATCCTCAATTAAATTTCTGGTAAACATTATCAAGAAGTTGTTGGAAGATAACAAGAAGTCATGGCACAATAAGCTAGTACATGCTTTATGGGCAGATAGACTAACCATTAAAAAATCCATTGGAATGTCTCCCTACCAGCTAGTTTATGGAACTGATGCAATATTTCCAACCAGTTTAGGGGTGCCAGTCATGAAGCTGATACAGGAAGTACAGTCTGAAGATGATGATGTAACAAGAAGAATAAACCAGACTATACATCTACAACAAACCAGAGAGGAAGTGTACACCAGAGCACAACAATTACAAGAAAACATCAAGAAGTTGTTTGAAAAAAGAACCAAGGCAAGTGATTTCAAAATTTGTGATAAAGTTTTGAAATGGGATTCAAGAAGAGAAGATAAGGGAAAACATGGAAAATTTGATAACTTATGGCAAGGCCTTTATCTTATCCAATATGCTATTGGAAACAATGCATTTTTTCTGCAAGAGTTGGATGGAGCTGATAACTTTGGAAGTCCTGTTAATGGCATGGTTCTCAAACATTATTTCTGTTGACTGACATTTTACTTTCAAGGCTTTTTATCCATTGTATATAACACTATTTTTCAAATTTGAAGAAAGAGAAAAGACAAAAACAATAGAAAAAGAAAAAGAGGGCAGAAATAAAACAAGAAAGGTATAGCCCCATACCAAAAATAGAAATTTTGAAAGTGTGAAAGCTCAAATGCCACTACCAAAACAACACTGCTATTTTAGTCATACAGCCTAATCATGACTAAGATATATTTTATTTTTTTCTGTTGATAGGTTAGTGAAGGAGATTTGCCAAACTATTTAATCTTGGATTATCAGTAGTTTAGACTAGGATAGAAAACATTGGTTCTAATATGCTTAAAATCTGAACCAAGGAAAAGAAAATATCAGCTCAAAAATATTAAAATCAGAGCTGTAAAAAGGATTGAAAGATGTTTTAAAATTTTCAGATCCTAAGCCTTCACAATTTTGTTTTAATTTTTTTTTCCTGAAAAATAAAGTCAGTGTGTAGCTTGTTTTTTATGCCATGGACCCACAACAAATTAGACAGCCTAATCCTGGTTTGGCTGTGTTTAAATTTCAGTTTTAGAAAAATAGAGAATAAAATCTGCTAGACAGTCTAATCCTGGCAGATGCTAGCTTAGGTAGAGAATGTATGAGTTCAACAGTCTAATCTAAACTCATGGAAGAAATAAGGGTAGACTTAGATTAGATTTTCCTGTTTTCAAAAGAATAAAATGTTGATGTTCAAGGTCTACAAGCCCAAATGCACCTGCTGAAGAAAAAATGTTAGGAAGTAGGTTGTGTAGGTAGTTGTTTGGGAAATAACTCTGTTTGATATAAATACTGATCATTTTTTAAAAGATGCATGATCAAAGGAGGAAAAAGGTTGTCAAATGGATAAAGGCACATGTCTACATCCCAGAGATCAAATTCTGAATATTCTTGACACCTCCAAGGAGCTACCACCCCCAAGTGGAGCCACTGTTAGCCATCAGTAAATTTTTGACTGAAGCAAATGATGGCTAAAATAAGTCTTAAGCCTTCAAGAGATAGTTTCCTTTGAAAATCTATCATCTTTTGAAGTCTTATGATGTTCTTTATCCTTGAGATTAATCTTCACTGCTGTTTCACTATAAAACCCTCAAAGACCTTGCTGTTTATAAAGAAAACTGTCTTTTATGGCCTAATTTCCATCTTCTTCTCCTCCATTTTTATCCTCAGATTCCCATTCATATCATTTATTTTTTCCCTTCATAACCCCTTCATCCCTTCATTTAACTTCCAAAAGTGTCAAAATCCTCTTTTCCCACTTATTGGAACCCTTGTTTGGCTTTAAAATCCCTTTTAAAAAGCCTAAAAACAATCCTTTAACATTTGGGTTATTAAGCCCCCGAGAGCTTAAACTGAGCCCCTATTCTCCCTAAAAACCTCAGTGCTATAACCAAGTGCTAAGTTGTTAGCCCCTCTGCCCTGCGCTTGTGGTCTCTTTGTCTTCCCATAAAACCTCGTCCGCGGCTTATTTCATAAGCCCCTTTTCCCTCTTATTTTTCTCACCAACAACCCCTCTGCCTTCGTATTTTCCTGTTTCCCGATCATTGGTCTAAATGAATCATGACCGTTGATCTTTACAGATCAACGATCATCAAGCCTCTTTTCCTCTAAACCTTTTTATTCTTCATCTCCCTGCCGTTTTAACCTTAATTAAATCCTGACCGTTAGATCATATCCGATCAAAGACCATCATGCAAACCCAATCCCTCTCGTTTCTTCAGGCCTTCATCTCTTCATCTGCCCTCAGATCATCTCCACTGTCCGATCGAAAGATCTAACGATCAGGACTTAACCCGATATATCACCCCGCCATTGAACTAACCCGCTAAATGACACTTTTGCATATGACCTTGTGAACCCCTCCTGACTTTTAACCTCGCATCTCTTTGCCTATCGCGCTCATCAAGACCTGTTGATCTTCATCCTGAAGATCGGATGGCCGATGCGCAATATCGCGCGACTTTCGACCCCCGTTCGTCACCGTGCTACTTCCACATGAAATGGGTGGTATTCAGAGGGACGCGTGTCAGGTGATGTATGGTATTGCGTTCCCTCCGACTAATACCACTCTCCCCCATTTTTTTGTGTGAAAACCACTGACGGTTTTCCCGAAACCGCCGACCCATTTCTCGCACCAAATTCAAATTTCGAACCCTGTTTTTCCTTTGCCAGGGTTTTTCCCTTCTACTTCTACAAATACCTTCTTCCTCACAGCTCCAACCGCCTCCATAAACCCTCCAAAGTAGTTTCAAACCAATATTTGTAGGATTTAAATAACTTTCATTTGTTTTTATGCAGGGTAAATGAGTTACAGGGGTAAAACCCTCCCGCAGCCAGTTACAGTGGCATGGGCTGAGGATGACGATCCTCGTGGCCCTAGATACAAGTTAAAAAGGGATTTGAGGAATTTGGTTTCATAGTTTTTGGATTTATAGGTCATGATCATCGATTCATTAAGTAAAACCCTCCAGTTGAGAAAACCCTTTGCACACCTGCAAATAACTAAAACACCATATGCATCAGTTAATTAAAGAGTATCAGTGTCGAAGACAGAAGATCAAAGCATAAAATGAAATATTAAAGGTCCTAATAGGATTTGAAAAGGATTAAGGCATAAACCCAGTATTAAAGAAAATCAATATTATTAAGGAAAGAGAATGAAGACAGATCTAGAAGAACCTCGAATGCCACATCAAAGGGGCTAATTGAATCCCCCAGCTACCAAATTGACCCCTAGAACCTTTTTATCTCAAAATAATACACAGTTAAGGCTCAGTCAAGTAACATTAAAGCAAAAGGCCACTAACAGTTATTGCAAACAAAAGCAAATATCTGAAACTGTCAGTAAAGTTATTGTAAAGATAAGAAAGGGCCTAAAAGTCAATCTTTTCACCCACTAAGCCTAAAAAAGAAAAAACAGAGTTAATGAAATAGGGTTATGATCGAAAGCATTCCTGCCTTATGCCTTGCATGGTTTTCAAGGCTAGGAATTGCATTTAGTATGGAATTAATGATACTTGAACCTTAGGAAATATTCCACCTCCTCATTTTCTTATAAAATCTTGTTGAGGAGTACATTGTAAAGGGTTGGTTGGTCTCTGGATATCTGTTGTATGTAAATAGATTTTGAATTTGCTGTAGCCCTGTTTGTAATTGAAGACACATAAGATAAGATGAGAAGTTTGTAGCTGTAGAGACTCACTGGACTTGATGATTGTAACTGGTTTGAACATAAAATACAAATAGATGATTTATGGGATCCTGGTCTATGTCAATGGTGATGTGTTTCTCACTGTAAATTGTTATTTTCTATGTTTTCATTCTTTCCATTTTTCTCTGATAAAGAACAACAAATATAGATTAGGATTTACTTCTGAAGTACCCTGAATCTCACTGAAAATATTTATCCTTTATGTTTTCTGCTGATTGTTTATTTAAAGATAATTCAATAGAGTATAACCAGTGAAGTGTTGGTAAGCTCATATTTCCAGAGTACAACTTGATATTTCATCTTTGAATGTAATTGAGAAGTTTGCTAATAAAAGCTGAGCTAGAGAAGTTTATGGCTAGCCCTGTCCTCTGGTTTATCTCTAATAGTTTCTTTGAAAATTTCCCTTAAGAGTATTTTGAAAGTAGGCTAGTTTCAAAGTACTTACCTGATATTAGACTACCCTTGTGTTTATCATGAATGTCTTCCCTTTGAATATGTTGAAAAAAGGCTAAGTTAAAAGTCTTTACTTGATCTTAAGCTATTCTGTGTGTTTTAAATGTTTTCTCTGGAAAGTACATCAAAAGCAGGCTAGTTTAAAAGTACTTACCTAATCTTAGATTACTTTGTGTCTTTCCTTAAGTGCATGCCAAAAGCAGGATAGTTTCAAAGTACTTACTTGATCTTAGGCTGTTCTTTGTTTCTTCATGTGTTTTATTTCTTTCACTACATTTCTTATTGTTTCACTCCATAATGTCAACTTAAAGAGATCCTTTGACACAGATGACTTGCCCCATGGACCACTCTTGAACTTTTTTGTGCAATTAAATCCTCTTATGAATCCATAGCCAAATGGATTGATGCTACTCCTTGCCTACCTTATCAGCTGAACCATTCCTGTCTCCTAGTCTCTCAGGCTTTATCGTAATTCACAGTTTGATCCAGGGATCACTAGGCCCTAAACTGAGGCTCACTCTAAAGGTTTTACCATATATATCAACCCAGGATTCCTAGGCCTGATGGAGAGCACCCACCTCTAGGCTTTATCGTATATCCCACCATTCACCGGTCGAGGATTCCTAGGCCCACTGAGGTAACACACTATCTGACTTTACTGCAACCCACAATATGGTCTAGGGTTACTAGGCCATGTGTTCTGTCATTTTGGAGATCCACCTCACTTAACTTTGAATCCATTCGATAATCTAGCTCAACCAAAACATGAGAACCCCATCACACCATGGCTATCCAGGAATGACAAGGCTAAGTTGAAAAAACTGTCACACTTAGAAAATCCCATACCATGACAGCAAAGAACCACATGCAATACCATGCATGCCAAATATAGCAAAGAAATCACACATGCAAATTGATACCTGCAAAGAATCCCACTGTTGCTACTTGATCATGCTTTTCCTTTCTCACTCCTTCCTTCCTCTTTCTTTATTTTCCTTTCTTGATCCAATGCCAAAGTGCTCCAAGAAAAATCTAAGTATTTAGGAGTGAGAGAGAGAGAGAGAATAATGAGAGAGCTCCAAAAATGAACTGAGAAAAGGCACCAAATGATCCTCATAAGCCTTTTTATCAATTAAGCCTCTATTTTCTTCATTTTCCATTATTTTCCTTCATTTTATTCCTCACACGCAACCCCTGACCTTTCACCTCCATTTTTTTCCTAATTTCCATTATTTTCATAAATAAATGTGCCAAAAATGCCATTTTTCCTTTCCAAATGCTTTTACCATTTCCTTTGCTAATTTCCTTAGCCATATTAACTGAAATGAGCACCTACTAGGATGTTTTCCCTAATATTTAGCTTGGACTACGTGTCCCATCAACCGTGGTTATTATTTGCCTTTATTAACTTTTATTACATGGAATTTTCACCAGGGTGGTTACATGTATAATGGGATGAGGAAGTGATCAATCAGATTTTCCATTACTCCCTTGAAGCTACACTATGAAAGCAACTTGCAATAGATATGCACGGTAGGTTCTCATGGTGACCAGGTCTAACTTAAGTCAGGGAATGAATTCTAAGCGCATATTACATCTATAAAATAGGAAAACATGTAGAATATGGCTTTCTCACCCTTGGGAGGGTTCTTAGCATTAGTCACATGGATTCTCAATTGTTGAGCTAGAAACTTTGACCAGTTGAACTGTTTTCCTTTTTTCACAACATGATTAAGAAATAATTCTCAACCTTCTGGGAAGGTCTCAGTGTTTATTTGACCATAGATATGTCAACATAATATTATTAAGTACCGATAATTATTACTAAGAGATTTGGTCTTGTAAGTATTGATGGGTGTCTAGCATAATTTTGAAGTCTCTTTCACCCAACCTTTGACGACATCCTTTGTGATCAGGTAGCTGGTGACTGTGTAAAAGTGAGAATCCATGTATGAATCTAGCATTGGTAGATGATACATAAGGTGGTAATCATGTGCCATGAAATAAGCAAGCCTTTCTCTGCTGGCATTACTGAGAGTCATGGTCTTACTATCTGTATGAGACAATATCCAGCTGACAATGTCTGCACATGGGAAAAACGAGTATCTACATGCAATCTTGTGTAACGCTGATATTTGGACATTGACATACACCTACCAGTATTCAAGATATTATTTTAAGCTCTTTTCTAATAATACTTCATTCACCTTATGCCATGTAATGTATGACTCTTTCTTTATAAACAATTGAGTATATGAGAAAACTTACAAGTTCATTGGATTAATCTCAACTGCCTCTTCAGTGTTTCTTTTATGGTTTCCTTTGAGACAGTTCTCTTAGGAGCAATAACGACAATAATTGATCAAGAGAAGTCCTCAGAAACTGGAGTACCTATAAGAGAGAAATGCACTCATGTCAAACAAAAATTAGCTCAAGAAAATTGACTCACAAAGCAAGACCAAGGCAATAGCCACAAGACTGAGAGGGAAAAATGCAGAATCTATGAGATGAGGGAAGAGACTAGCTTCATGGAATGCACATTGAATAGTCTTAATAGTCAAGGGGGAGGCTCCAGGGTTGAGACTTCTCAATGCGCAGTCTCAACCTGGGTAGACTAAGGGAGAGACTGTGCATTACACAATATTAGCCGCCAAGGATGAGGCTTGAGCCTTGGAACTGTGCAATGTGCAGTTGGTCAAGATATGGGCTTCACATTGCACAATATCAGAGGCCAAGCACAAGGATTGAGCCTTGGACTTGTGTAATTCCCAGTTGGACATGAAAACTGTTGGCAAAGGGACAAGCATATATTTCCATGAAGGGGATGGAAAAGATAGTGATAGTGCAAGTAAGAGTGAATATATGAAAAGGTAAGATATATTAGTTCAAATCAAGTGCATAAGATTAGCATGCAAATGCACATGCATAAGGAGTCGTCAAAACGATGATCACCGGTGGGAAAAAAAAAGAAAGCTAATGCGGCACTTGTAAAAAGAGAACGATGGACTGAAAAAAAAACTTATACAAGCTAATATAAGGTAAAAAACCAATAACTATGAAAAGAAACAAGCAAAAAAACACTCATAGAAGTCAAATGACAAAAAGCGACAAAAGATGAAAAAAGTGAAACTTACCCAGAAAAGTGCCACAAACTCCACCGAAAGCTCCTCGATCTCCTTGGGAATGATATAGCTCCAAGATCGAATGTGAAAATGAGTTCTAGGGTGTATATTATATAGATATAGGTCAATTATGGTTTATGATGTGCATGCCTAAAATAAAGGAAAAAGTGACACTTGGCAGAATGGTCAAACATAGAAACTTGTGTCAGTCTTCGAGAAACTAATAATCCAATCCCTATTTTCTATGAGTTTTTGTTTTTTTCCTTTAATTTTTTTTCTTTTTCATGAAACTAGCTTCTCACACTGCCAAGAAGGATTGCACAATTCCCAACAACAAGGAACTGGGCAACTCCTTGGCTAAGGGCATTCGCAGTTTCTGAGGGTAGGGGAAGATTGTGAAATTTATGAGCTCAACGCAGGCCCACCCATCAGGATTGCGTAGTTTCTGAGCTCAAGGCTCACCTACCTTTAGAATTGCGCAATTCAGTTCCTCAAGGCTGCCATGCATTCCAATATTGCACAATCTCTTAAGGGAGTACCAAAAAAGCTGCAAGGTCAAGGCAGAAGATGGCTTGCCTTTGAAAAGTATCAAATCAAAATAAAAGCAAGACATCATAAGAATCTCATGAATGATAACCCTTAAATATCGTGAATGCTTGATAAAAGTGAAGGATGAGCTCCTGTTGACAGAAGGGAGGCTACAAAATCAAAGCATGGGAAAAATTTTGGGGGGTGGTTGTAGCAGCCACAACACACTCTTACAACATATGAAATGAGAATAGATACATACTACATACAATTAAATAAAGAATAAATCTTTACAACCACAAAGAAGACAATAAAAAATTAACTCAAGATAGACGACACACAATCCGATGAATAAGATATAGAAGAAGAAAATTTCTTTATGAAGTTGAAAAGAGGAACCGAAAAAAAATGATGTTACCTTTTAAATATTTCGATTGTGGCATAATAGGTCATTATGCTAGGAGATGTCATTTTAAGGAAAATAAAATCATACATAAGAAAAATATTTATTCTAAAGAAGACAACAACTCTTCAAATGAAAGTGATACAGAAGAACCATATTGAAGAGATGTTCTCTTCATGACCCAGGAAAATCAAATAATGATAATGATAATGAAGAGGTCAAAGATTCAAATGATGAATGACCAAATATGAGAATAGATTCTTTCAAGGGACTCGTAAAATATTCAGAGACTTAATAGGAATATGGAGATCTTCAAGAAAATTTGAATGATAATGAAAACGAAAGTAGAAAGCTTAGAAACAAAAATAGAGAGCTGAAAATCCTGCTTAAAAAACACAATGAAGAAATTGTCTCCTTAAAGGTTCAACTTGAAGAAGAAAATAGAGTTGAGGAAGTAATAAATACTCAAATGATGAAGAAATAAGAAGAATGTAAGAAGTTGGACAATTATGACATTGAGGGCTGAATCTGATAAACTCAAAAGGAACTTTAACAACTCACTAGTATTGGATAATACTCTCAATTGTCAAATATCACTAAACAATAAAATAGGTCTTGGCTACACATGTGCATATTCAAGAAATGGGGACAAAATCTCCAAGGAAGAAACTAAAATAAGTCATGTTGATGATTCCAAGTACACCCATCACAAGGATCAACAACGGATTGAACCTCTACCAAGAAAAAACAACTTCAGAAGATCATCCTACTCTCCTAGGTATGTGAATATATTTATTTGTCATTGTTACTCTTGCATAGATTTTTGGCATAAATAAATTCATTGTAAAATCAATAAAAGATGCAATTATGCAAGGAGAAAGAATGATTATGGATTTAGATCTACAAAATGTGCATGGATCTACCAACATAAACTATAATCAATTTGAACCAATAATGAATCAAAACATTATATGCTACAAGTGTAATAATCTTGGTCACAAGGCACAAAATTGCAAGCTTGTGAAAGAGAATTCTCCAATCATGCAGATAGAGAAGCCAACTATGGCATGGGAGAAGAGAAAGATTGAAAAGTTAAATATAGTATTGATTGCTAATGATAAAGAAGGTGAATGGAAAATATACAATGGATGCTCGACACATAAGGTTGGAGATCAAAAAAAACTTGTTAGCCCAAAATAAAAAAGTGGTAGTGTTGCATTTTGAGATAACTCTTCTTTCAAGATACTTGGAAAAGTTGTAGCAAGTGTTGGAAGCAAACATATGAAAACACAAAATGTTTTGCTAGTTAAGGATTTGAAGCACAATCTTCTGAGTGCTGGAAAAATGTATGAACAAGGGTATAATATCTTGTTTGACTCCTGGTAGAGAGAAATCAATGAATAATAATTATGAAGATTGGTTGCAACATCCACAAGAATACCAAACAAAATATATGTTCTATAACAAGAAGAACGAAAAAAAATTGCAGCTAAGCAAAGGAGCTGAAAGCACAACAAAAAAGGAAATGATAAGTAGGAAAAAGCAGCATTAAGTGCCAAATATTTAGGAAGAGAAACCCAAAAGAAATAAGTCACCCATTTCCACTGAAGTCAAAGAGGGAGGGAAAATAAGTGCAACATGGAGATGAAGGAAGTGAAGCATGGAGACATGGGAAGGATGAGCATTAACATCAATGAAAAAAGGGAAAATTGTTGGATGAAAGTTGTCACTGATGTAAATGATCCAAATGATGAAGAGCTAAATAAGAGAATAGATTCTTTCTGGGGACTTAATTGAAGATTCAAAGACCAAATAGAAAGATGAATATATTTAAGAAAAAATTAAAAATAATGAAAAGGAAAATAACAAGCTTAGAAAAAAAAATGGAGAATTGAAAATACTTCTTGAAAAACACTATGAAGAAATTATTTCCTTAAAGGTTCAACCGTAAGAAGAAAATAGAGTTGAGGAAGTCATAAATATTACTCAAATGATGAAGAAATAAGAATATTGTAAGAAGTTGGAAGAGGATTCTGACATTGAAGGATGGTGTTGATAAACTCAAAAGGAACTTGAACAACTCACTAGTATTGGACAATATTCTTCATTTTCAAATATCAAAAGACAATAAAACAAGTCTTGGCTAAATGAGTGCATCTTCAAGCTGTTATCACCCTAGTATATCTCAGGTTGTGGGATGGGAATTTTTGTAGTTAAGAACACCAGGGTTAACCAAGAACCGCTTTGGGAATTCAGGATCTAGCCTTCCTGAGCTCCAGAGAGGGATCTCTCCTAAAGATTTAGCTTTGTTTTGGTAAAGGTTTTTAGGCTAGCTATGAATGAACAATGGGAATTGTTTTGTAAGAGTGGTGGGAATAAAAAGTGTTTCAAGGTAAACTAGAAGGATCTACTAGAACATTGGGCTATGGAGTCAACTTTCTAGGCAAGCAGAGCTAGGAAATAAGACTTAATAATGCAAATGTACTAAGGGCATGATAGATGACCTTCTAAGGCTTTGAATAGGTTTTGAGGATGATATGGGTGAAATCTGAACTAAGGGAACTCAAGAATCCTTAAGTTTCAGATAAGAGGATTGAAGAAGGGAATCAAACTGGGACCTAGAACAATTAAGAATTCTATGGTCCGGTTATCAAGTAGAAAACATTAAAATGCCAACTAGTTTAAAACAGAGAGCTTATTATCACTAATTTTGTTTAATTTCTCCTTATTTGATCATTACAGAATAGAAACACATCAAATGAAATGTATGTAAACTTTTAAGAATAACATTGAAAATAGGAAAAAATATGAGACTTATCTTGTCACCACGAGAATCCTTAGTTATGATGTCTCTAAACTTGTTTCCAGAATGCTGCTTCGCTAATTGACTCACACCAACTTCAATATGTCCAGCAAAATGACTACAATTGTCTTGAGAAATTTTATTCCACCCTAAATAATTCAAATTATGAAGTATTATACACAAAAATTGTTTACAAAATATCTCAGAAATTGAGATAATGTTTTAAAGAAAAATAGGAAAAAGAGCATAAGAAGAGGGACAGCAACAAAACAATTTGCAAGCTGTCCTATTTTACAAGGGAAAATAGAACTGTTTTATCTTATCTAAACTAATTTTTGATGTGCTGTGAGCATTGCTAGCAATAGATACATCTTCTCGTGGATGGTAGCTTGTGGAATACTCTTCCTTTTCATCTTATGCTATGATACTCTTTATCTCTGCTTTTGACTATTTCACTGCTGTAATAAAAAATGACCGGCAGTAACTATTTGATTTAACTGATACACTTTGACCCTGATATACTTTGACACTGATTTTTTCAAAATAAGGTAAAAGTAAAATATGAGTTTCCAAGTAATTTTACTGTCCTTTATCTATCAAATTCACAACAGATCTGTGAATTATTGTCATTGTTCATCAGTGGGGATCTTCATATTCTTCAATTTCTTGTAACTTTCATCAGCTTCAGTATATTTGGAAAAGTTAGGCTTTAAAGTGAACATATGCTTGATTTCATTTTCCAAAAAGAATAGATTTTCAAAATATTGAAGAAGTACTTTGCCACTTGGTGATCCTTGTGGCAGTGGTTGTTTGGCTTGCTCCTTAGCATGAGCTCTAATTTTTTGATCATAATCTTTCTGTGGCATCAATTTGTCATTTAATGCATGAATGTCTGGAAAACCTGTTTCTAATAATACTTTGTATTTGGCCCAACATCTTGAGATGGCCAAGTTCATATCTTTACACCTGTCTTCCAAGTTATTCATCATGTTCCTCTTATTCAGGACTTTCTTAATTTGAAGGATGGCCTCTGTCCTGTCAGTAATTTTCAACTCTTCTAATTCTTCCCTATTCTTGATGTTAAAAAATGCTATGAGTTGAACTGCTTGAGCTGGCTTATTTTCAATCTCTTTCTTAGTTTTATCAATTTCTGCATTTGCAGCCTGTAGTAATTTTTTCTGCTCATAAATTATTTGAATTGAAGGCCATTGAGAGTGAATGCCTTCAATTATTTTTGTCCATAAATTATTTTTTATATATGTAACCTAATTTGTAAGATTTACCTATGCTTGAAGAATTCTCACCTGTTCTTGAAGTCTATCTGCCCTCTTTTCATGCCCTTTGGAAGTAATCAAGGCAACTCTTTTGGAGGTTTCTATATTTTTAATAGTGCCTTTCAAACTAAGTATTTCTTTCTCTTTAATTGACATATCTTCCATGGCTCTGATTGTGGCAACTTTGTCTTGTATTGTGTTTACCTGTGAAGTTGAGGAAGAAGAGGCAGATATTTCATGAGAAGTTATTGGCACTGCAATTTCCAGTACTCATTGAGGTGCTAAGTGTTCTGCCAATGTGGATGGAACATCTGTGCTTACAGTTGGGATCACTGTAGGAATGACAACATGTTGAGATTTCTTTAGTTTTTCATTCTCTTGCATGAAAGCTTCTATTTGGATTTCCATTTCTTTTATCTGACTTTTCATTTTAAGAACAATTTATTTCAATTCATCATTCTCTTTTTTCTGCTGAAGAGTTTCTTTTGCCTGAGAATTTTCAATTTGAGGCAATTTTAGCTGTTTTCTGAGGGCAACTATATCTTCATTTTTCTGTTTAATTAAAGCCTTTGCAACTTCCATGTTAGCAGGATCAGCTCCTGCTTCAATCACCAAGTCTTCTAAAGCTTTGATCTTCAAATTGTTGGCATAAAGTGAGGCTTTATCCAATTTCATTTGAGTTTGAAGATTTATCAATGTTTTCTCAAGCCTGATAGAATTCATAGTTTTATTGACTATCTTAGAATATAGCATCTCTGTGTTGCTTCTATGAAATTATATTTGGTCCAATTCATGGACAACATCTGCATCAACTACAAAATCTATTTTTGAATAATTTGCAGTAGATTTATGATCAGCCACTGTAGGCTTGAGAAATGACATCACCAATTTATTAGAGGAATAATCAAAAGCTGAAAGAAGTCTGTCCTTATTTCTAGGCTTTTCTTTGAGGAACTTGGAATATGCTTCATTTTTTATTTCTTCATTCTTTTCTTTTATTTGCCTGAACATGAGTTGAATGCCTGACTCTGTACTGCCAGGTTCTTTAGAAGAAGAGGGCATATAAAATTTAGATTGTTTATCCACCATGATTGTATCTTTCTGCTGGGCTCCAATTTGAACATTTTGAAGCTCTTTGAGAGTTTCAATTACTATCCTTGTAGCTTCATCATCAGTTTCATGAACATTATTATCTTCAATATTGATGGCTTTGTCCCTTTCTTCAATGGTCAATTTTCTTTTCTTATCATAGGGAATTCTGAATCTTTTGTCTTGAATAGTTTCAGCAGTGAAACTATCCTCCTTTTTGCTTCTCTTATGAAGAATGTCATATTATTTATTCACTGTTAATACCTGTGTTTGATCAACTCGCTTACCTTTGCCACTTTTTCCATGCATTTCCTGTGAATCATCATCAAATAGAGTGTTTGGCTCCCATTCAATTTTGTTGGCATACTTTTCAATATGGGGCTTGGAATCATGCAAGAAGACAAGAAACTTGCATTTCACTCTCATTGTGCTTAAAATACCTTGTGGATCATAATTCCACATGAAACTATATGGGAATTTATACTCTTTCAACTTGACATTGATTTCATTGGCTGCTTCTCTGTTATTTACAATAAATGACCCAATTTGATTTTTCAGCTTAAACTGAGTCTTTTTCCTAGAAGCTATGAAATTGATTTCATCTGCATTTAATAGCTACCTCAAATATTCCAAAGAAAATATCCTTGTTGTAACAAATCTTGGTAGTTTATATGGGGACAAAAGTGCACCATATACTCTGATCTCTGTGTAACTTTTTTATAAATACCAATCCCCTGTTTTACAGCTCTCAGATAGCTGTAGGATTCTTTTTGTCTCTTCTATGATTCTAGGGGTCTATTCTTTATTCAATAAATTCATAGCAGACACTAAAAACAAGCCATTGAAATCTGCAAAGCTGTATTCCTTGTTCCATTTTCTCAGAATTGATGACCAAAGCACAACTGAAAGAACATTTCCTTCTGGATCCACTTTTTGAAATTCAATGGGAAACTTGTCTGCTTGATAATACAAAAAGAGGTGAAGTAGATATGATGCATATCTAAAGACTCCTTCTTCTGAAAGTCTAGACAACTGATAATGCATGTTTTCTGCAATGAACTTAGCAAAATTGTACACTATGGAAGGAGGCTGGCTAGGACTCAAAGTTGACAAAAAACCTAAGATAGCCACATCAGTGAATTTATCACTGGTGTATCCTAGTATGAATGATAGCATTGAGACAATCTATCTAGTTTCATCTGGAAAATCAAAGGTATCAAATGGAGGATTAAGCTTGGGGATATCAACTTGCTTGGGACAAAAAGTTTGGAAGACTTTGGATTTAGAAGCAAAATCAAGCTCTAGGTAGTTTTGAGTTAACTCCTCTATGGACAATGAAGTCGCATTGGGATCAAGGTTCAATTGTAGCATAGATTTTATAGATTCTTCATTGATGTAAAAGAAGAACTCTCTGTATTTATTCACAATGCATCTTTGGTCTGGAAGATAAAAGGACTGACATAATCTGAAAAAATCAGGGGATGGATGAGTTTGAGGAACAATGTATTTTGGAAAATTGGAATCCTAGACTGGTATATCTTTGTCATCTTTCTCTACTGATTTACCAAAACAGCAGTTATATACATCAAGAAAATTGAACTCTAATGAAGTGTCCATTATTCTGTAGTCAAGGTCAACCAAAGGGCTATTTTCTTGTGAGATAATTGGAGGTTGAATAGGTTTGACAACTTCTGTTGAATCAACAGTGAGTACAGGGGTAGGTTTATCTATTTTGGAAGATTCAGGATGAGGAATTTTAGCAGAGGGTTTCTTTTGAGGCTTTGGACCTCCTGCTTTAGGGGTTACTCGTTTCTTTGTCATTTTTAATTGAGCAGAGCAAGCTTAGACTGTTTGCTGAGCTCTTTTGTTGGAAACAAGGGCTTCTTGGATAACGTCTCTGGTAAAATAGGGTTCTGAGCAGGATTTTGGATTGAAAGAAGGTTTTAATGCTCAGAAAGTAGGTTACGATCAATTCTAGCAGTGGAAATGACCAGGACATGGATAAAAGTTGCAAAAAATAGAAATTAGTAATTCTGGGGAAAATTTGACAGAGTTTCCCCTGTACTATGGATTTTTTTTGTAATTTCTATATAGGTAATTCAGGATATTTTCAGAGAATAACAGAAAATTTGGTGTTTTTCCTTCAGAAATTGAAGTTTAATGGATAATTTTTGACGAAAATACCTTAAAACAGGTATAATCGAGGTTGAAGACGTTTCACAGTCGCGCACAGTCTTCAATTTCTGCAAAATTGGTCTTTCAGAGGGTAATGTGGCTTTTCGTGGTTGAATTGCAAGGCAACTGGTTTGAAAATGGATTTGGTAGGTTTTAAAATGATGAAAAAAGGCTCTGCACAAGTTCTCAGGGTGTAATGGCGCACAAATGCTGATAGTTCGATGAAAAATGGGCTTAGCAAAAGGTTCATAGGTTTAAAGCGCCAATAAGTGAAATTTCATTGAAAACTATGAGTTTTTATGATTAACCATAGTCTAAACCATAGTTGAATTATATTAACTCATAGTTTGGGCGGGAGTGGTTTTGGAATACCACTCGGTGGTATTCGCGCAGCTCAAAAGCTATAAGCGGTAAATAGCTTTTCGAACGCAATCCAATAAGATTATGACACGTCGACGCGGGGTGGTTTGGGAAAACCACCTAATTCACGCGACTTTTCTAAAACATCCATCGATTAATTTTTCAGGCACGAAAATGCATTGTCGCCCTTCGGATCTGGCTTTGGGAAGTGAACGATCGGGATTAAAAGGGAAGGTGCGAGGAAATATCAGTTATCGGGTTCACTTTGGGCCATAGATCTTGGAAATAAAAGAAGATCGGACGGTTGATATCAAGCGCGATGGGGAGGGATAAAAATGTATTGAACTATCGCGTAGATTTCTAACCGTTTGATTAAAAGGGATTTGGGGATCAGAGGGTCGAAAATTAATCAGATGGGGAAAGGGATATGGTTCCATTTTATATATAAAAAATGACTTTTTTCAACGGAAAAGGGTGATCGGGAAGGTTGTACAGGAATTTTAACCAGAGTAAAGAATTGGGGGGATATATATAAGGATTTAGCTTTGGTTATGGTTTTAACCTCGGTTAAAGGGAATCAGGCGAGAAGCAAAGGGATAGTTTAACTTTAGGTTAGGGAGTCAGGGAAGGGATAATATACAAAGAGAGTGGGGTTTATTTCTGTTGAAGTTTAGTTTAGACCAACTTCGGTATTTTTTGCTTAAAACACATATAAGACATGTTTTAAGATTTTTCTTATATATTTTTATTATATGGTGAATTAAATCGGGTTGACTTAACTACCATAGGGGGCGGGATATTTATATATAGATAAACTTAGCCAAAGGAGTTATAAGGGGGGTTTTTATTAAAACATGTGGGAATAAATAACTTTGGCTTAAGTTAAAATAAGTGGGTTTTTTTTTTTGGTTTATTATATAAAAAGGAGTTATATAATAGGAAAAGGTTATTCTATAAGGAGTTAATATATAAATTAGATTTAATATGAAAAATAGGAGATGGTGTACTCAAAACACATAATCTAAATAAGTAAAGTGAATTTTACAAGATAATTTGCAATTGATCTTATCACTTAACTTATAATATAATGTTATTTTGAGGGTTTATTGTAGGAAGTTAATAAAATGGGAATTATAATGCCTTTAAGTAAAAATGGTGTTTTACTTGGGATTATTCAAGGGGATGAATGTATGAATGGTAATGTAGTGATTTTAGGTATTAATATAGGCATTCACACTTTCAACCAATCAGTCATAGAGCCTTGGGTCCGGTCCCAACAAAATTCAAGGAAATGCCTTGAGCTTTTTTGACTGATGGTTTAGAATGTTTCATGACTATGGGAAGGGGAAGTTAGTTATTTTGCAACCCATGATGAATGATATTTACATTGAGACTTGTCACCTTCTTCTACCTACCCAGCTTACCATGCTAACATTTTTTCTTCCTTTGTAGTAAGGTGCATTTAGGCTAGCAACCTTCACAGCATCATTCTTTCTAAAAACAAATAAAACTGTCTATTTCTACACTTATTTCATCCATGAATCCAGATTAAACTGTTGAATTCACTTTATTTCTCTACCTAACTACTGAATTGTCATGATTAAGCAGTATGAAAACTCATTATTCTCTATCTACAACAAGTGAAATTGAAACAATGACAAGTTAAGATTTAACTGTTTAACTCATCATGGACTATGGCATTTATTGACACTATGCCACAGTCAACAAGTAAAAAGTAGTCGCATTTATGCTTGCTCACTTTCATGTTTTATTCATTTTTCTTTTGGGGTCTTTTATTTTTCTAAGTCCTTTGATTATTCTTTTAGGACTTTTTACCCTCTTTTTGCTTTTTCAATTTTTTTGATTTTTTACAAAATATGTGAATACAACTTGCAGAAGGAAAAGTATGTATAGATTTACAAGATTATCAATAGTCAATTCAAAATTATGACCCCTATATTATAGGTTGATAACATCGGATTCACTTGGGGATGGCTTTTCCTTGTGGAATGCCAAGAACTCTGAGATCAGTAGCCTTATCCATTGACCTTGGTGATCCCGTAAATGTATTCTATTTTCTGCAACAATCATATTTATGATATCTTATACTGCAAAGCTCAGGGCCTTCTCTTCGGGCTTCAAATTTGTAGATAATATATCCAATCAAATCTAAATTCTGACTATGAATATTTACAATGATGAAGTAAATAGGTCTAACTGTTAAGTGACTTGTGAGGGATAGTAATGTTTCAACATCCTTCCATTTACTGGTCCTTCTGGAAGCTCTGTACCATTTAAATTCCTGATAAAAAAGGAATTATTTCCTCTGTAACCATATATTACATAGGCTCCTTGCCATAGAAAATAAAACTTCTCATGTTTACTTTTATCCTCTCTTCTTGCATCCCATCTTAAAACTTGATCTCCTATGAAAAAGTCATCTTCCCTAACTCTTTTATCAAAAATATTTTTGATCTTGTCCTGTAAAATTTGTGACTTTTCATAAACTTCATCTTTGGTTTGTTGAAGGTGTATGGTCTTATTGATTCTTCTTTGAATGTCATTAGTTTCTACCTGTGATTTCTGGATAATATTCATGACTAGGACACCCAAGGAAGAAGGAAAAACTTCATCTGTACCATAAAAAATTTGATATGGTGAAGTTCCTATGGAATTTTTTGTAATAAGCCTGTTAGCCCAAAGGGAATAGATCAACTTCTTGTTCCATGTCTTTTTATTATCTTGGAGTAGTTTTTTGATGATGTTAACTAAAATTTTATTTGAGGATTCGACCAGACCATTACCTTGGGGGTATTATGATGTGGAATGACCTAAGGTAATATGGTATTTATGGAAGAAAGCAATCATCTTTTTAGATTTGAAAGCAGCAGCATTGTCTGTGATAATTTTGTGTGGGCATCCAAATATAGACAAAATATTACTTTCTATGAATGAGATAATAACTGAGTCTGTAGCTTGCCTAGTGGGAATTGCTTCAATCCACTTAGTAAAGTAATCAATAGCAGTTAGAATCCATTTATGTTGACCTGAAGAGGGAGGATGAATTTCACCTATGAAGTCTAACCCCCATATTTGAAATGGTTTTTCAGTGGATATTGGTTTAAGAGGTAATGGTAACAGTTTCTTGTTACCTTCGAAGATCTGGCATTGATGGCAAGAGGTAAAAAACTTTTTAACATCTGAAAATAAATATGGCCAGTAAAAACCAGCTCTGAGTATTTTATCAGCTGTGCTATTCCAGTATAGATGGCCACCACAGTCACCTGCATGAAATTCTTCAAAGATCTTGTCAACCTCATATTTCAATAAACAAATAAGTAAAATTCCAGTACTTTCTCTCCAATACATTGCATTATTTAAGATACAGAATATCATTGCTTTTTGCTTGATAAATATTGCCTTAGTTTTGGTTAGTCTAGGATGAGCTTGTAAGTTTGTAAGTACAAAGATTATATCAGAGTACCAGGGCGAGTCTTGATAGGCTTCACTGATCGATGGAGTCTCCATCTCCTCCTATTCATCTACTTGTGCAATGAAATTAATATCTAAGGCATTGAAATTAGATTCAGCCATCAATCTGGCCAAACCCTGTCCTTAAATGAGTTTAGTTGGTTTAATTTCTAGATCATATTCAAGGATTGTGGCTATCCACTTTCCTCTCCTGCTATCTGGTCCATCTTGAGTCAAAATGTCTTTAACTACTGCATTAGGGACATATTCAATTATATGTGAATGAGGTATATACACTCTGAAATCTTTTATAGCTTTAACCAGCACCAAAGCCTGTTTTTCTATTATGTTGTATTTCAGTGGTGCATCTCTGAGAGCTTTAATAAAAATTGCAATGGGCTGTTCAAAGCCTTGATCATTTTTCTGCAGAAGAACTGCAGCTATGGTGTGTCCAGATGCAAAGGAAAAGATTATAAAATCTTTTGTGTAATCTAGACTGATAAGGACTGGTGCTTTAGTTAAGGCCTGTTTGATGGATTTAAAATATTGTTTAGCATTTATTGTCTATTTAATATAGGAGTCCTTTTTAACCATGTTATTAAGATCTTTTATAATTTCAGCCAGATTTGATATGAATCTTCTTAGAAAATTTATCTTTCCCAAGAATTCTTGGAGTTCTTTAATGTTCCTAGGTGGTTGAATGTTTAGGATTGCTTTGATTCTCGCAGGGTATATTCTAATGCCTTCTTTTGAAATGATATGACCTAGAAATTTTCCTTCTTCTAGCCCAAAAATAGATTTTTTTTTATTAAGAGAAATATCGTATTTTCTGCATTTAATAAAAACTTGTCTCAGATGATCCAAGTGATCATCATTTGTTTTAGAAAACACAGTAATATCATCCAAATAAATGACTAAGAACTCATGGATTTCCTTGGCAAAGGAAATATCCATGGCCCTTTGAAATGTAGCTCCTGCATTTTTTAAACTCAAAAGGCATTTTCACATACATGAAAGTGCCCCATGGAGTGGTAAAAGCAGTTTTGGTTTGGTCATCTTTGTGAACTAGAATCTGATTGTAACCAGAGAAACCATCTAATAAAGACATTCTAGAAGAACCTGCTACCCTCTGTAAAATATGGTCAATTTTTGGCAAGGGGTCATTATCCTTCAAGGATGCTTTATTAAGATTCCTAAAGTCTATGCATAGTCTAATTTCTCCTGACTTTTTTTTGGTTGGCACTATATTAGATATCCAGTCAGAAAATCACACTGGTGCAATTATCTGAGTATCAAACATTCTTTTGACTTATTTTTTGACTAATGGCAACAAAACCGGATTAATCCTTCTGAGTTTCTGTTGAAAAGGTTTTTGATTTTCTTTTAAAGGAATTTTATGTTGGATAATGTCTGTGTTATAAGTTTTTAAGTCTTCATAGCTCCATGCAAAGACATCTTGAAATTATTTTAAAAGTTCAATGTATTTATCCCTTTCATCTGATGATAAGGATTTGGATAGTTTGATTACTCTTGGTTTATCATCTGTCCCTAAGTTATACTCTTCTATGTCAGATTTAACTGGCTCCATTTTTGGCCTTATGGATACATCATTAGAGTCAAATAAATCTTCTAGAGGAATTAAACCTCTAGGTAAAATGTTATTCTTTAAATCAATCAAATCTATTTCATCTTCAATCAATTCCTCTATTTCTATTTTTTCCATTTCATCAATGTCACTTTGAGTAAAAATAGTAGGCTTTTCAAACTTATGTACATCTAAATTATCTAAATCATCTATTTGATAGAAATTTAAATCTATATCACAAGGTAAGTCTATGTTACAATTGTTATCGATTTTACATTTTTGAAATTCATGTTCATTATTCAAAAAGTGATAAATTTGCTGATCCTCTGAAAATTTTTTCCAATATTTTACATTATCAGGAACAATAGGTCTATATTTAATCTCAGCAGTGTATTTTTGCAATGGTGAAAAAGGAATTTTATAACTGCTGGCAAAAGAAGCTAAGCAATGGGCATGTATGTTATGATCTTGAGGGATAACAGAAAAATTACCTTCTAACAATTCTTCAAGCAGTTCCAATACTGTTTCTCTGTATCTTGCAAGTCTGGGGTTCTGAATTGAATACTCTACGTTGATTTGTTTTATAACTAGTTCAGAATCACCCAAAATCATTATTCTTTTTCCTCCTTTTTTTCTAATAATTTGTAGGCCTAAGATTAAAGCTTTGTATTCAGCCATGTTATTGGTGCATTTTAAGTTTAATCTAAAAGCATGCCCTTCAGAATGAATTTTTTCAATGTTTGTAATCCAAACACCAGCTCCAGCTCCAAATTTATTAACAGATCCATCAAAATCTAGATGCCACAAAGCTTCATGACCAATATAATCATCCATGATTTTAAGTCTTTTATCAGTGAGTTCAGTTGGATTTTCATTTTGATCAGAGTTACTAAGAATAAAAGAATCAATATCAGTGGGAGTAGCATAAATTGGATAATTTGTAGGTCTGTCTGCACTACTGATCATGTACTTCATCAAGGTTTCTCTATAAAGCTTCTTAGGGTGTCCAAATACAAAGATAGTAGCATAACTCATATCCTGTTGTAGAGATCCCTGCAACTTTTCTCCCCATGAGCGAGAAAGAAGCATGCCATACTTGGGCGGGATGTCAGCTACTACAACGTCCATGATCATACTCTTACCAGGATATTGGAATAGGTTAACACAAAAATATTTAATCAAACCAATACATTGGACTTTAGAGGAATCAAATGAGAAAAGGTCCTTATAGGGTATGGTTATGTCTAGATTAAGAGTTTCCATTATAGCTTTAGGCATTCAATTGTGGGAAGCTCCAGTATCTAACATAGTGTTGTGTAATATTTGCTCATGTACAGTAAGACTTAAATAAAATGGGGGTACCGACCCATCTGAATGCTTTCCATCTACATTGGGAAAAAAAATCAATTCAGGCCTATCTTCATTCATTTTGATTGTATCTTCATTCTCATTCACATTCAATACATCAGAAATCATAGATCTATATAAATGTAGGGAACAAGTATTTTCAATTTAGATATTTCAGATTGCATATTAAATGTTGGCTGAGATCTAATGGTTTGAATCACTTCTTCTTTGGTAATTGTGGTTTGTGATGACTTTTCTTGAGTTTCTACTGTTTTTCCTTTGTTTTGAGCTTTTCTCTTGTCTTCTGTCTGAGTTTCTTGGTTTCTGCTATCCTTAACTATTTTCAGGGGTACTTTGGGGTTAGCAGAAGTATTATCGGTCTTATCAGGTTTAGGATCTGATATTTTAAAGTCAGTAGGATTCTTTCTTGGCTCAATGACTGTTGTTGAATTGGTGGCTTTGGGAGAATTTGATTTTGAAACATCTTTGGAAGATGTGCCACCTCGTCAGTAATATCTACAATCTTTGGGCCTTGCTGTTTTTTAGGACTGGTCAGATTTGAACTCTATTTGCTATCTCTAGGAAGAATTTGCAAGAATTTTGATTTAGAAGTATCAATCTTCTTTTTGTTTTGTTACTTTTTGGTTTGGAGCATTATTATTTATAATAGGATCATTGGTTTTCTTGCTCCTAAGGTTGTATTGACTGTGAATTTAATTTATTGCAAAATCATAACCTTGTTTATAATCATAGGATTCTCCAGATTCTACTTTTAACTATTGAAGTTCAAAGAGTTCCTGGTCCTCCTGGGTGAGGAAAATGGTATTGTTTTCATCAATCCCCATAACAATGTTTATGTCTTCCTCCTCATCAACACTATTTTTTGAACTTTCTGCAAAGTTTTCATGGAATGGGGTTCTTATATTTTGATCAGGGGAAGGTTCCTTACCTTTCCCGGGGTTGGTGTTTTTTCTGTAATTGGGATTCTGGATCTGGGATTGATTATCCCATTGTGGTTTCTTTTCAATTTGATCCAGTCTATTAACTACTTTTTCTAGTGATTTAGTAATGAAATCAAATTTACTATCTAAGTGAGATGCTTCCTCTTTAATAGTAACCCTTCTTTCATTTCTCATTCTGGCCTTCTTTGCAAGTATGTTGATTTCTACACCTACAATGTTTTGCTGCATTTGCTCTAAAGTATTTGCATCCCTTTCCCTAAGTTGGTAAGCCATGTCTACATCAAAAAAGTCAGAGAATTTTAGTAGCACAGAATATGGGGTAGCTTTAAGGTCTACAGGAATGGCAATATAAACACTGTTATATCTTGTGCAGAAGTCTTGGACAGTTTCATTTGGGGCTCTCTTGACAGCATCAAATTCCGATAGTATTTGCATAGGGTTCTTATTTTTCTCCCATTTATTAAGGAAGGCTCTATGGAATGCATCTAGGTCTGCTATGTTACCAGGTGCTAAACCTTTAAACGAGGTTTTCACCTCTCCAATTAAGCTCTCAGCAAATAGTCTCATTTGGACATTAGACTCATCTATCTCATAGACTTCCCAGAAATCATTCATTCTAGTAATGTGTTGTTGTGCAACAATCTGTGAAAGATTATCAAACATTGGAATATCTTTTTGGTAGTTTTGGGGCATGTCATGGAGATTCCGAGGTAATACCAGGGGAGCATATCGGGCTACCATGGCTTGGATTTTAGCTGAACTGGGAGGTACAGTAGTAGTGATAGGGATAGCGCTGGTTACTGCAATGGATGTACTTGAAGATCTTGGTAATGGGGATGAAACATAAGTAGTATGGCTAATGGTAGTTGTAATGGGTTGGGTAAATGATGGATATACTACTTTGGGCTATAAGGGCAGCTCAGGGATGAATGGATTGGTTGATGAACTAGCAGTGGATTGTGGATATGATGAGTATATGATTCTTTGGGGCAGAGGCAACTCAGGGCTTATGGGCTCTTGAGGTGAACTGACAGCAGAATCAGTAAATGATGTGGCAGCATACATAGTAGAATTTGATGCTGGAAATACTGTTGTATATAGTTCAGAGACTGGGGGTTTAAATTTAGACAAAAATTTAGCTAACTTAACAGCTTCTTCAATGTCTTTGATTTTTGTGACACTTACCCTTTTAACTGGACTTTTACTTTCAATTTGATCTGATTTAGTAGGAACATAAATAATTTTATGTTTTTCACTTACATAAGAAGTAAAAACTGGATCTAAAACAATTTCCTTAAAATCCGATTCATATTTTGTTCTAAATAAAGACTTCTCAAACTTTAAGTCAAAATAAATGTCTGATAAGCTTACCAATTCTTTGGGTAAAGAATCAACTCTTCTTAGAGGTATCTCAGTTTCAGAACTATCAATTTGTTTTTTCTTCTTTTTTCCTATCTGGTCAGGATTATCTACTATCTCTGGAGGATTAGGATCAGGGTTGGATTTAGTGTAGTAGACTTTCTTGGGAGCCAGAATTTTTATTGGGTAAAATACCCACAACCTTTAAACTCAATATTAAAGTGGAAAAGATATAATTAAAGATCTTCCTTCAAGATTAAACTTAAAACTAGAGAGTGGTTAGTTCCCCAGTGGAGTCGCCAGTATGTTATCACCCTAGTAATTCTCAGGTTTTGGGATGGGGATTTTTGTATTTAAGAACACCAGGGGTAACTAAGAACCGCTTTGGGAATTCAGGATCTAGCCTTCCTGAGCTCCAGAGAGGGATCTCTCCTAAAGATTTAGCTTTGTTTTGGTAAAGGGTTTTAGGCTAGCTATGAATGAATAGTGGGACTTGTTTTGTAAGAGTGGTGGGAATAAAAAGTGTTTCAAGGTAAACCAGAAGGATCTACTAGAACATTGGGCTATGGACTCAACTTTCTAGGCAAGCAGGGCTAGGAAATAAGACTTAAAAATGAAAATGTACTAAGGGCAGGATAGATGACCTTCTAAGGCTTTGAATAGGTTTTGAGGATGATATGGGTGAAATCTGAACAAAGGGCACTTAAGAATCCTTAAGTTACAGATAAGAGGATTGAAGAAGGGAATCAAACTAGGACATAGAACAATTAAGAATTCTATGGTCCGGTTATCAAGTAGAAAACATCAAAATTCCAACTAGTTTAAAACAGAGAGCTTATTATCACTAATTATGTCTAATTTCTCCTTAGTTGATCATTACAGAATAGAAACACATCAAATGAAATGTATGTAAACTTTTAAGAATAACACTGAAAACAGGAAAAAATACGAGACTTATCTTGTCACCACGAGAATCCTTAGTTATGATGTCTCTAAACTTGTTTCCAGACTTCTGCTTCGCTAATTGACTCACACCAACTTCAATATGTCCAACAAAATGACTATAATTGTCTTGAGAAATTTTATTCCACCTGTTATCACTCAGATTTTCCTTGAAGTTGTTGGGAAGAGGGAAGGGGTCCAAGGTAACCACAAACCAACTTTTAGGTACAGAATCTAGCCAATCTGTACCCAGAGAGGGCTCTCTCTGTAAAATTTAGCTTTGTTTTAAAAGATGTTAGGCTAGTTATAAATTCCAAGGGTTTTGATTAAGTTTGGGTGATGGAATTCAAAGCTGAGGGTAAGATTGAATAATTTAGGCCATTGGGCTAATGGAGTCAAAGAGGATAACTTAACTGGATTAAGTCTCTTAACAAAAGATGGTTTCACAGGGCAAGATAATCAAACAGGGAACAATTATAGATCTGAAGTGAATGGGATGAACTCAAATGGATGAAGGGAAATTAAGAATCCTTCAACACATTCAAAAGAGGGAAATTGAGTGATTATTAATAAAGAGAAATTAAGTATTCTTTACTAAATAATCAAAATGCTTAAACTATAAAAACATGAGCAATTAAGAATTCACTGTTTAAGCCAGTTCAGAAGAAAACATTTAGAATAACAACGATTAAAATTAGATTACACTTAAGCACTTTCTGATCTATTCCTCTTCATTAATCATTCAGAAATGAAACACAGATGATATAATAAACAAATATAAAGACTTCAACACATAATAGATAGATGACTTATTGATCCGTAGTCTGACACAAGAATCCTGTAAAAAGTCTTTCGCATAAATTCCTCATCCATCTAGCCACAAAAAATTTCTCCAACAACACTTTATTCCAAAATAGTCAATGTTACAGCAAAGTCTAAAAAATCCACACCTCATTACTCCGATTGAGGGAGTATTTATACAAAAAATTATAAAAAATATCTCATAACAACTTGAGATATAATCTAGGATGACTCATAAGTATTTTACAACAAACTAGAGACAGATGGTCTCGTAGATAAGAGAAATGATAACTGATGTTTTGCTGTTTCCTTCTTTTGAGAATGTGCAGGAGGCAGGCCCTATGATTTGGCTTGTTTCTCTCCTCTTCAGTAATTATGTGCTGGCTGCTCCATTTAACTAATACTCTTTAACTACACTGATACTCTTTTATCATTATTTATCATGACTTACTGTAGTACATAATCAAAAATTGATGTAAGGATAGTTTTTACAAAAGTTCTAACATTTCTTCCCACCATTTATCTTCCGGTATTCTAGTTCTTTGCAGCTTTCTGAGAGTTTCATCAGTCTCTGTATACCTAAAGAAAGCAGGTTGAATTGGGAACAAATGCTTTACTTCATGCTTGAGATAAAACAAATTTTCCAATCTATCATGAAGACTTTTTCCTGTAGGCAATGTTGCTGTTGATGAACTAGTTGAGGTACTGGCCTAATTGTCAGCATGCTTGTCCAATTTTTCAACATAAATTTCAAGGTCCATCAATTTATCCTCTGAAACTAAAGGACTGGGCAATCCTTTATTCAACAAAATATCAAATCTTTTTGTGAAGGCAGTGATTTCTTCTTGCATATCAGAGCATCTTCGTTCTAGATTCTGCATCAGAGTTCTTTTGGTAAAAACTCTTTTTATTTCCAAAATTGTTCCTGTCCTGTCTTGAATGCCAAGTTCTTCAAGTTGATGCTTGTTCTGAGTATTTAAAAAATGGATAAGTTCATTGGCTTCTTCATGCATGTTTCCCAATTCTTCTCTTGCTTTTAGGACTTCTTCCAGAGCCAATTTGACTAAATCATTCTGTTCATACATTATTTGAATTGAGAGCCAGACATCTCTTATTGACTGGATGATGTTGTCCTAAAGAATTTCATTTATTTCCTTTAAAGGCTTCTCCAATTTGTTGACCAAATTTTCTAATCTGTTGACCTCTCTTGTTTTATCTGCAACATTCATCTTCGAGAGATCATATTTTTGTTCCAAAGTGGTGAGTTGCACCTTTGTTCTCTGTAGCTCTGTCACTTGGAGTTTCAATTTCTCCATTGACTTTATTAACTCTTCGGTACTTAAATTGGAAATATTACCCTGTGATAATTATGTTGGCTAACCTGTTGTTGGAGTACCTGTAATCACTTCAGTTGTAGATGCTGGAGTATTAGGCTGCTTATCTTTCAATGCCTTTTCAAGCTCTTTTTTAGTTTCATTAAGTTGCTCATTCAGTTTCAAGAGCAAGTCCATCAATTCTTCTTCAGAATTTTGTTTCATGATTTCTGCAGTCTATGGATGTCTTGAGGTGGGTAACTTCAGTTGTTTTCTTAAGGCTGCAATATCATCATCTTTTTTCTTGATCAAAGCTTCTATACCTTTGACATCCTTGGGATTATGACCCAATCCAATAATGATTTCCTCCAAATTCTTTATCCTGTTGTCCTTAGCCTGAGAAGAGGCTTTTTCAAGATTTAGTTGAGCATTAGTATTCTCCAAATAATCCTGCAATTTCTGGGTCATCATTGATTTATCTGTCAGAGTAGAATAAATCATTTCACCTGTCTGTTTATGTAGCTCAATTTGATCCAAAGGATGAATATCCTTTGGTAAGACTTCAAAATTAGTTCTGATATAATCTGCAGCTGTTTGAGGTTGCTGCACTTTGGGTTTGAAGTGACTCATTATCATTTTACCCTGTTGAATGTCATAGGCTGACATCAATCTTTGTTGATTCTTAGGAGCCATCTTCAAACATTGATTGTACACTTGAAGTCTGAGTGGATCATTTCTGGCCTTTATATTTATGAACTTTCTTTTAATATCCGAGGCATATTTCACTGGTGGTTTGAAAGATGATACTTCTACACTTTGTTGCCTTTGCAGCTCTTTCTCTGTAAAGTAGTGGATGTCCCACTGATTGTACATGTTTGCTGACTACCCAATTCTTCTTACATCTGACTATCAGGGATTTCATGTAAAGATTCCACTTCTGGAAGAGGATTAAATTTTTGTATTTTAACATCCGGCTGTTCAGAAGATCCACTGACAGGAGTAGCTGCTTCAACATCTCTCTTTTTACCCTTTTCTACATTAAGAGGAGTTTGTAAAATTGACATTTTTGCCACATTGGTTTGAGTAGGAGAAATCTGTACTTGACCCTGTTATTTGGAAGTTTCAAGTTGTTCTGTCATTGTAAATTTCTCTGTAACTTGTATATCAGCCTCTTTCTCCTTTCCTTTAGATGCTACCGTAGCCAATGCACTGATTTCCTATAAATTTTGTTGAGAAGTCCCAATAGAAGAAGAACCAATACCTGATATCTGTACCTATCCAAAAGAGTCTAGGTCAAGTATTTTTTCAAGGTCTTTCATTACATTTTCAACATTGACCTGCTCACTATCTTGTTCTATCAATGTCCCTTCCATCCATTCATCCATATTGGCATACTGTTCAATTTCTGGGATTCTTTGATAAATGTATGGTGATATTTTGTTTTTCATTCTTTTATCACAAATAAAGCTGTTTGGGTAATAAAGTACCCAATAGATTTTTTTTTTTAAATTTAAGATAGTCTTCTAAGATTCTTTCAGCTTCCTTTCCAGCATCTCTAGAGTTACAAACAAAGGGACCTAATTGACTTTTAATCTTAAGTTGAGCCTTTTTCTTTATATTGAAAAAATGAACTATATCTGAATTAATCATCTGTTTGAAATACTCTAATGCAAAGAGTCTCATTGGGAAATATTTTGGTATCTTGAATGGGCATAACTCACATCCATAGATTCTGATTTATGTGTGATTTCGGTATAGGTACCAGTCACCTATCCGGTATTGCTTTGAGAGTTGAAGAATTTTCTTGATTTCACTATTGACCCTTGGAGGGGAGACTCCTGTCAACAAAGTGGTTGCAGGGTGTACAAATAGGTCAATAAACTCATTGTAGGAATAAGGAGAATCAGGGGAATTATGAGTGATGGCAGACCAAAAGATTATAGACCTAGGATTTCCTTTGGCATCAAGTTTTTTGACATAAAAAGGGAAACTCTATGATTGAAAGTAAAGCATGAGATGATATATAACAGAAGAATATTTGAACACTCTTTCATTCTCTAATCTCATGAACTGATCATGGATTTTATCTGCAATTTAGGAAGCAAAATCATACTTGACAGTAGGGGGCTGTCCAGGGGTAAAAATTGACAACAATACTAGGGTTAATTGGTCAACATATTCACTTGTATTGAAACCCATTATAGAGGATATCATATTCAAAATAAGCCTGCCCACATTAGTGAAAAAGGTATAACCATAAGGGGGAGGGATTTTGGGCTGATGTTCTGGCAACATGAAGGTTTGGCAGAGGCAATTTAACTCTTCATGGAATAAATTCGCAGATTTCTCAAGTAGTTCTCCCATGGAAAGGGGAGTCAGGGCTTGACTAGGTTGAAACTGTAACATTTCGTTGATAGACTAAGCAGTTATGGGAAAAAGGATGGTTTGACTCGGGGAAAAAACTTCTCGTTGATTGGGATCATAATTTTCATGGCAGTAATGGATTATCTTAGGAAAAATATGGATTGAAGGGAGAAGATACATGGGAAAATTTGATTCCCATAATCCAAAAATGTCAGAACCTTTCAAGTAATTATCTCTACAGTAGAAAAACATTCGAAGAGGATTTTCACTGAGAACCAGTTCTTTAATTTGGAAATCTCTGTCTACTAAAGGCAGATAATCTAAATCTCTGTGAGGGGCATTCAGGGGTGCGACATTAAGAGCCATAGGAATCTCCATTTTTGGTTCTTGTGGATTCAGAAATGAATTGCAGGTTTTGATGAAAAAATGGGCACAATCATAGGTTTAGGAACGCAATTGTAGTTTTGGGAATTGAGGAATGAACTAAAGAGAAATCTTGAACCCTGTTTCAGTTTTTCGTGTGGAATTTAAAACAAGACTAGGATTTTTATAGCGCTCAGCGGGAATTTGGGTAAATACCTATTTTCCGGGAACTAAACAGTGATGAAAACAGGTGCTGGTTATGGTGGATGAACTCTGAATTACTCGACTGTAACTTTCTTCGGCAAAGTAACGGTTGGAAAACTTCGACAGTTGATTTCGAAATTCGTTGCATGGGACACTGGTCGCTGTATGAAATAATGTGAAAATGACACGGATTCTTTTGTTTTATTCACAAAGTCAAAGGTTGGCGGGTTTTTTTTTTTTTTTTTGGATGACGTCAGCAAGTACGGAGGCTTCGTCACGGGAGGCAGGCGGTAAGAGGTTTCCATCGCACAACTTTTGGGGAAGAGTGATTTTCAGTGGAGGGTGATCAATTCCATACGATGGATGACGCGTGGCGCGGCACTGTTCAAAAAACCTCTTGGCCATCGCGCATTAAATTTCGGACGAGGATGGGCAGCGATATGGACGACAACCGTAGATCTTGAGTTGATAGATCGAACGGTCGTCAGGAAAGGAAGATGACAGGGAATTAAAATGGCGGGCCCAATGTAATTTATTAAAAATAATCGCATCGGGGACGATTTGATTGGCGGATTAGGTTATTAATTAACCTGGAGGGTTAATTAATCCCTTTATACAACGTAGGGTCGGGTTTATTTATTAATTGGAAATTTCAACCAATCAATGAATTTTAATAAATATATGTTTATTTTTCAACCAACGGGGCGGGATATATATTATATGGGAATTATTTAAATTAATACGGGGAAAAAAGAAAATTTACATAGGGATTTAAATAATAAGTTAGAAATTAAAATGGAAATGAATGAAAGCACTAAGTGTAAAACATCAAGGTAATGTATTTAACATATGCTTTTATGAATAGGGTTTTTATGAAATATTGCATGATTTTCCTAAGTAAAATGAGATTTTACTTAGGAAAAGATTTTTTTGAAGTGAGTGAATGTCATGATGAATAATTTTAAGTACTTAGGATTTTCCAATTATTGGGCCGAGGGTCCGGTCCCTCCAAAAGTCAAGGAAATGCCTTGAGCCCCTTTAATTTTCAAATGCCTTAGTACTTAGGGGAAATTAGTGAAATTTTTAGGGAAAAATAAGCAGGGAAGTTAATAATCTGACTTTTCTTTGCTTGAAATTCTTCCAGTGTAATGTATGCCTTTGCACTTGTGATGAAAGTAAAGATTTAACACATCTAGATTCATTATCCATCACATGTAATTATGCAACAACATCTAGATAGATATCCAATTTATGAGTGAGTCTGTTTGCCCATAGTGCATTTATAAGTTTCTTGTGCCAATTTTTCTTATTTTCCTCCAATAATTTCTTAATAATATTAATGAGACTCTTGTTGGAAGATTCATCCAGTCCATTACCCTGAGGGTAATAGGCTATGGAATGGCCTAAGGTGATATGATATTTATTACAGAAACTTCTCATCTTCTTGGATTTGAAGGCAGCAACATTATCAGTTATAATGTTCTCAGGACAGCCAAATCTTGATAATATATTGGTTTCTAGGAATCCTATGATCACAGTGTCATTGGCTTGTCTGGAAGGAATTGCTTCAATCCATTTAGTAAAATAGTCTATGGCACTGAGGATCCATTTGTGTTGGCCAGAAGAAGGAGGATGGATTTCTCCAATGAAATCCAGGCCCCATTGTTGGAAAGGTTTTTCAGTGGAAATTGGTTTCAAGGGTAAAGGTAATAATTTTCTCTTGCCTTCAAAAATTTGACATTTATGGCAAGCAGTGACAAATTTATTTACATCAGAGAACAAGGTTGGCCAATAAAATCCAGCTCTTAGGATCTTATCTGCAGTTTATTTCCAATAAAGGTGTCCACCACAGTCTCCTGCATGGAATTCATTGAGAGCCTTGTCAGCTTCATCTTTTAACAAACAATTCAATAGAATGCCATCATGATTTTTCTAAAAGAGAACATTATCTAAAATACAAAACTTTAAAGATGTCATCTTTAAAAACCTTTTCTTTGTTCTGGATAACCCTCGAGGAGCTTGCAAGTTTAACAATACATAAATTATATCAGCATACCAAGGTGAATCTAAGAAGGCCTCGCTGATTTGTGGAGTCGCCATCTCCTGTTCGTCATCCAGTTCATTAATATCCAGGGCTTGGCAATTTTTTTCTGTCATGTGTTGAGCCAATCCCTGTACTTTAATAAGCTTTGTAGGTTTTATTTCAATATCATATTCTAATATGGTAGCAATCCATTTACCTCTTTTGCCCTCAATTCCATCTTGAGTTAAGATGTCTTTGACAACAACATTTGGTACATAGGCTATCACATGGGAATACAATATATAGATTCTAAAATCTTTAATGGCTTTTACGAGTGCAAACGCTTGTTTTTCCATGATGTTGTATTTTAATGATGCATCTCTCAGCGCTTTACTAAAAAAGGCTATAGGTTTTTCACATCCTTGATCATCCTTTTGTAATAAAACAACTACTATAGTATGTTCTGATGCAAATGAAAATATTATGAATTCTCTATCAAATTGTGGATTGGTAAGAACTGGTGTTCTAGTCAAAACCATTTTAATTTCTTCAAATGCTTGTTTGGCTTCTACTGTCCATTTAATACTTGAATCCTTTCTTAACATGTTAGTAAGAAATCTAATTAATTCAGCTAAGCTAGATATGAATCTTCTCAAAAAATTGATTTTTCCTATGAAAGCTTGAAGTTCTTTAACATTTCTAGGGTGAGGTATCTACAATGTAGCTTCTATTCTAGTAGGATCAATTCTAATACCATCTTTGGAAATGATATGGCCCAAAATTTTACCTTCTTCAAGACTAAACAAGGACTTTTTTGGATTCAAAGAGATACCATACTTTCTGCATTTTATGAATACTTTTCTGAGATGGTCCAAATGCTGCTGATCCGATTTAGAAAAAACAGTTAAATCATCCAGATATATAACAAGAAAGTCATGAATTTCTTTTGCAAACGCAATTTCCATTGCTCTTTGGAAGGTTTCTCCAACATTTTTAAGTCCAAATGGAATTTTAACGTACTTGACTGTACCCCATGGTGTTGTAAAAGTTGTTTTTTCCTATTCATCAGGATCAACCAGAATCTGGTTATATCCTGAGAACCCATCTAGAAGAGAAATCCTTGAAGCACCTACTACCCTTTGTAAAATGTGATCCATTTTGGGCAAAGGGTAATTATCCTTCAAATAAACCTTATTTACATTTCTTAAATCAACACATAATCTGATCTCTCCAGTTTTCTTCCTAGTAGGGACTAAGTTAGACACCCACTCTGAAAATCTAATAGGAGCAATTATCCCTGCTACATACATTCGTTTGATTTCTTTTTCAATTAAGGGTAACAGTACAGGGTTGATTCTTCTGAGTTTCTGCTTAAATGGTTTCTGATTTTCTTTCAGATGTATTGTATGTTGAATTATAGAGGTATCATATGATTTCAAGTCTTCATAACTCCAGGCAAAGACATCCTGGAATTCTCTTATTAGTTCAACATATTTTGGTTTTTTATCAAGAGGCAAAGATTTAGATAAATTTATTATTTTAGGATTTTCTTCAGTCCCCAGATTATATTCCTCAATATCAGCTTTCAATTGTTCCATTTTGGGTTTCTTTGGAATATCATTAGAGTCGAAAATATCTTCAAAAGGAGTTAATCCTTTAGGCAAATGATTATCTTTCAAATTAATGATTTCAGATTCATCTTCTATAATCTCATCAACCTCCATTTGTTTAAGGTCCTACATTTCTTTTTTTGTGAAATTCGTTGGATGAAGTATTTGAATTGCACTTTCTTCTGAAATGTCTATTTCTTTTTCATTTATCTGATCAGATTAAATGACTGTATCTTCATCTATGTTACTGTTAGAAAATTCATTCTCTAGAGTTAGAAAATTGTTAATTTGATTGTCATTTGCAAACACTTGCCAATTCTTAAAATTGTCTGGTATAGCTGGTCTATGTCTAATCTCAGATGTGAACTGATGATTAGGTTCGAATGGTAATTTACAAGTGCTAGCAAACATTGCAAGACTATGAGCATGCAAATTTTGTTTTCTTGGGATTTTAGCAAGCTGAGCCTGTAGAAAAGTATTGAGAATCTCTACAACTGTTCCTCTATATTCTCTTAGTCTGGGATCTTTTTTCAGAAAGTCACCATTGATCTGTTGAATGATTAAATCAAAATCTCCTATGACAGATACTCTAATTGCCCCCTAATTTTTTGACAAGTTTAAGCCCTAACAAAAGAGTTTCATATTTTGCCATATTATTAGTGCATTTAAAGTTCAATCTATAAGCATGGCTTTTAGCATGATCATTTTCAAGGTTATGTATCCAAATTCCAGCTCCAGCTCCTAACTTATTAACTAAACCATCAAATTCTAAATGCCAAAGAATTTCATGTTCATAATTGGTATCAGGCGTTTCAGGAACTTTCTTAACAGTGAGATCTGGTTTTTTACTTTCTTCTGGTTTTTCTTGGGTATCTGATGTTTCTTTTTCCTCAGAGATTTCCTGGATTTGAACACTAGATTTATTTGCAATTTCTTTTGGTTTTGTTGCTGGAACTTCTAATTCAGTGGGAAGATCAGATTCAACATTATAAAGAATAAATGAGTCCATATCAGAGTGTACTAAGTAGATGGGGAAATTTTCAGGTTTCTCCTGACTACTGACTACATATTTCATTAAAGTTTCTCTGTATAGTCTCTTAGGTTGGCCGAACACTGAAATAGTAGCATATGAAATGTCTAATTGAAGATATCCTCCAAGTTTTGCACCCTAAGATCTGGACAATAGCATACCATATTTTCGAGGAATATATGCTACTACTATATCCATCAAAATTGTTTTTGCAAGGTATTGAACCAATGAAACACACAAATCTTTGGTTAATCCTAAACATCTCACCTGATTTGAATCAAAATAAAAGAGATCTTTGTATGGTCTAGTGATGTCTAAGTTTAATCTCTCCATTATAGCTTTGGGCATTAAATTGTGAGATGCCCCAGAATCAAGCATGGCATTATGAAGTATTTTATCATGTATATTCAAACTAACATAGAATGGAGGAGTTCCTCCACTTCCTGGTTTTCCATTTACTTCAGGGCCAAATAATAATCTAGGTTGATCATCGAAAACATTCACTGAGTCATCACTTCCAGTAATATTAAGTGATCTATTGATTTGACTTCGGTAGACATCATGTTTAGCTAATTCAGACAATGGAACAACTATTTTTAATTTTCCTACTTCAGTTTCCAGATTAAATGGTTTTTCAGTTTGAGCTCTTGTATTTCGAACAGTTGGATTCTCTTTTTCTTCTGTGTTTTCGATATTTTTCTCCTTTTCAGGAGTGGGGTTGTGTGTTGAAGTTGTTTCCGAATCAACTTCTAGAGGTTCCTCTACATTTCCTTTAGGAGGAATAGTATTGGAAAGTTGTCTGTTATTCAGTTGAGTATCGGATACATCTTCAATTATTGGGTTGGAAGGATTAGGATCTTATCTAGAAAGAATATGTATAGGGGTAGTATTGGTTTTACCTTTGAGGATTTGTTTTGTAGCTTTCTGTTTACTTGTTTCCTGGACATCAATTCTTCTGCTCCTCAAATTATATTGCTTGTGAACTTCGTAAATGGCTGTATCATATCCTTCCTTAAAGTCAAATGATTCTCCTGAATGGGTTTGAAATTGCTTAAGAATATGAGCTTCTTGATCCTCTTGGGTCAAGAAAACTCTTGGTTCATTATCACGTTCAGTAAAATTGTTTATTTGAACATCTTCAGTTGGTTCCTCAGAAGTTGAGGCTTTAATATAATTTTCCTGGAATGGGGGCCTAATATTTTGGTCAGGACTAGTTTTTCCAGTATTTTGATTTTGGTTCCTTCTGAAATTTGGATTTCTCACAGTATTGTTCGGTTGACCATCCCAAGGAGATTTCTTCTCAATTGTTTCTACTCTATCTTCTAGCCTTTCCATTCCTTTGATAATAGCATCCAGCTTCTTTTCAAAAGTTGTGGGTTCTTCGTTTAAAGGCATTCTCCTTTCAACACTGGCTTTAGCTCGTTTCTCTATCAGGTTGGCTTCAACACTAACAACTATAATTTGCATTTATTCTAAAGTTTGAGGAGCTCTTTCCCTAAGTTGATACGCCATATCAGAATCAAATCCATCAGGGAATTTTATTAATACTGAATCTGGAGGAGGTCTAAGATTTTGGGGGATAGCATTGTAAGCTTCATTGAACCCGGTGACGTAATCTTGCACAATCTCATTTGGTCCTCTTTTTAGTTTTCCAAAGCCTGATAGGATTTGAAGGGGATCTTTCTTCTTTTCCCATCTGTTTAAAAATGATCTATAAA
The DNA here is from genome assembly GCA_034641835.2 of Pinus albicaulis. NCBI lineage: Eukaryota > Viridiplantae > Streptophyta > Pinopsida > Pinales > Pinaceae > Pinus > Pinus albicaulis. Next base: position 1,631,487,876 of record CM076579.1, on the reverse strand, counting down.
GAGCTTGTAAGTCAGCAACATTGTTTGAAGGAAGGGCTCTAAACCAAATTCTGACTTCTCTAGTAAGAATTTGGATAAATATTCTCATTCTTACATCATCAGCATCTATTTCATAAATTTCAAAATAATCGGTCATCTTTTTAGTATGCTGTTGTGCAGTGTAGGTTCCAGTGCCATCAAAATGAGTGATTTTACTTTGATAGTCTTGAGGCATAGCCCCTATATTAGCAGGTAATACCAAAGGAGCATATCTGTTTGCCATTGCTGGAGGTAGCGATGAAATAACAGGTGAGGTTGGTCTGTGAGTGGTGGGTGGAGGAGTAGAAGGGGTAGTATGAGGTTGAGATGTTTGAGGAAATGCTGATGAACTTGGAGAAGCTGAAGTGATTACAGAAATATTTGAAGTTCCTTCAGAGGTAAGCTCAGATTGTATAGAATTTCGTAAATGTTTATCAAGATGTGAAGTAACAAATTCAAATTTTAAATCTTCAAGAAAACTGAGTCTGGAACCAAATTGGACAACTCAGATTCAGAAAAATTTACAAATAGAGATGTTTCAAACTGCTCGTCAAAAGGTTCATCCTCAATATAAATCCACTTAACAGGATAGGATATTGATCTATAGAGAGGTCGAGAACTACCAGAGCTTTCTTGACTATCTTGTCTCCTAAGAATTCTGGGGATAAGATTCAGATTTTCAAACACAGGCGGTGGATTTAGATCAGGATTAGCCCTAGTGTAACGAGTCCTTTTTGAATCCAGTTTTCTAGGTGATATATATATATATATATATTGGTTTTTTTTCTAAATAGAGTGAACAATACAACTTCAACAATCTCTTTAAGAAGTTTCAGATATTGGGTTTAAATTTTCTTAAAGATTTATTTGACTAGAGGAACTGATCAAATGCTTGAAACCAAAGTTCAGTTCATAAACTAGACCGGAGATGGACTGAAGTAGCATTTATTTACTATGCAATTGCAGAGCAAAAGTAGTTCAAAGGCTAACTTTAGGCTCTGTCTGTAGTTTATAAAGTAAACAATAGTAACAATAAAATTATTCAGGTCCCCAACGGAGTCGCCACTATTTTATCACTCAGATTTTCCTTGAAGTTGTTGGGAAGAGGAAAGGGGTCCAAGGTAACCACAAACAAACTTTTAGGTACAGAATCTAGCCAATCTATACCCAGAGAGGGCTCTCTCTATAAAATTTAGCTTTGTTTTAGAAGATATTAGGCTAGTTATAAAGTCCAAAGGTTTTGTTTGAATTTGGGTGATGGAATTCATAAGCTGAGGGTAAGATTGAGTAGTTTAGGCCATTGGGCTAATGGAGTAAAAAATGATAGCTTAACTGGATTAAGTTTCTCAACAAAATATGGTTTTACAGGGCAAGATAATCAAACAGGGAACAATTATAGATCTAAAGTGAATGGGATGGAATCAAAATGGATGAAGGGAAATTAAGAATCATTCAACACATTAATAAGAGGGAAATTGAGTGATTATTAATAAAGATAAATTATGTATTCTTTACTAAATAATCAAAATGATTAAACTAGAAAAACAGGAGCAATTAAGAATTCACTGTTCAAACTAGTTCAGAAGAAAACATTTAGAATAACAATGATTAAAATCAGATTACACTTAAGCACTTTCTGATTTATTCCTTTTTGTTAATCATTCAGAAATGAAACACAGATGATATAATAAACAAATATAAAGACTTCAACACATAAGAGATAGATGACTTATTGATCCGTAGTCTGACACAAGAATCCTGTAAAAAGTCTTTCGCATCAATTCCTCGTCCAGCTAGCCACAAAAAATTTCTCCAACAACACTTTATTCCAAAATAGTCAATGTTACAGCAAAGTCTAAAAAATCCACACCTCAATACTCCGATTGAGGGAGTATTTATACAAAAAGTTATAAAAAATATCTCATAACAACTTGAGATATAATCTAGGATGACTCATAAGTATTTTACAACAAACTAGAGACAAATGGTCTCGTAGATAAGAGAAATGATAATTGATGTTGTGTTGTTTCCTTCTTTTGAGAATGTGCTGGAGGTAGGCCCTATGATTTGGCTTGTTGCTGTCCTCTTCAGTAATTCTGTGCTGGCTACTCTGTTTAACTAATACTTTTTAACTGCACTGATACTCTTTTATCCTTCTTTATCATGACTTACTGTAGTACATAATAAAAAATTGATGTAAGGATAGTTTTTACAAAAGTTCTAACATTTCTTCCCACCATTTATCTTCTGGTATTATGGTTCTTTGCAGCTTTCTGAGAGTTTCATCAATCTCTGTATACCTAAAGAAAGTAGGTTGAATTGGGAACAAAAGCTTTACTTCATGCTCGAGATAAAACAGATTTTCCAATCTATCATGAAGAATTTTTCCTGTATGCAATGCTGCTGTTGATGAACTAGTTGAGGTACTGGTCTGATTGTCAGCATGCTTGTCCAATTTTTCAACATAACTTTCAAGGTCCATCAAGTTATCCTCTGAAACTAAAGGACTAAGCAATCCTTTATTCGACAAAATATCAAATCTTTTTATGAAGGCAGTGATTTCTTCTTGCATATCAGAGCATCTTCGTTCTAGATTCTGCATCAGATTTCTTTTGGTAAAAACTCTTTTTATTTCCAAAATTGTTCCTGTCCTGTCTTGAATGCCAAGTTCTTCAAGTTGATGCTTGTTCTGAGTATTTAGAAAATGGATAAGTTCATTGGCTTCTTCAGGCATGTTTCCCAATTCTTCTCTTGCTTTTAGGACTTCTTCCAGAGCCAATTTGACTAAATCATTCTATTCATACATTATTTGAATTGAGGGCCAGACATCTCTTATTGACTGGATTATGTTGTCCCAAAGAATTTCATTTATTTCCTTTAAAGGCTTCTCCAATTTGTTGACCAACTTTTCTAATCTGTTGACCTCTCTTGTTTTATCTGCAAAATTCATCTTTGAGAGATCATATTTTTGTTCCAAAGTGGTGAGTTGCACCTTTGTTCTCTGTAGCTCTGTCACTTGGAGTTTCATTTCCTCCATTGACTTTATTAACTCTTCGGTACTTGAATTGGAAATATTACCCTGTGATAATTCCGTTGGCTGACCTGTTGTTGGAGTACCTGTAATCACTTCAGTTGTAGATGCTGGAGTATTAGGCTGCTTATCTTTCAATGCCTTTTCAAGCTCTTTTTCAGTTTCATTAAGTTGCTCATTCAGTTTCAAGAGAAAGTCCATCAATTCTTCTTTAGAATTTTGTTTCATGATTTCTGCAGTCTGTGGATGTCTTGAGGCGGGTAACTTCAGTTGTTTTCTCAAGGTTACAATATCATCATATTTTTTCTTGATCAAAGCTTCTATACCTTTGAAATCCTTGGGATTATGACCCAGTCCAATAATGATTTCCTCCAAATTCTTTATCCTGTTGTCCTTAGCCTGAGAAGAGGATTTTTCAAGATTTAGTTGAGCATTAGTATTCTCCAAAGAATCCTGCAATTTCTGGGTCATCATTGATTTATTTGTCAGAGTTGAATAAATCATTTCACCTTTCTGTTTATGTAGCTCAATTTGATCCAAAGGATGAATATACTTTGCTAAGACTTCAAAATTAGTTCTAATATAATCTGCAGCTGTTTGAGGTTGCTTCACTTTGGGTTTGAAGTGACTCATTATCATTTTACCCTGTTGAATGTCATAGGCTTACATCAATCTTTGTTGATTCTTAGGAGCCATCTTCAAACATTGATTGTACACTTGAAGTCTGAGTGGATCATTTCTGGCATTTATATTTATGAATGTTCTTTTAATATCCCAGGCATCTTTCACTGGTGGTTTGAAAGATGATACTTCTGCACTTTTCCGCCTTTGCAACTATTTTTTCTGTAAAGTAGTGGATGTCCCACTGATTGTACATGTTTTCTGACTACCCAATTCTTCTTGTGTCTGACTATCAGGGATTTCGTGTACAGATTCCACTTCTGGAAGAGGATTCAATTTTTTTCTTTTAACATCTGGTTGTTCAAAAGATCCACTGACAGGAGTAGCTGCTTCAACATCTCTCTTTTTACCCTTTTCTACATTAAGAGGAGTTTTTAAAATTGACATTTATACCACATTGGTCTGAGTAGGAGAAATCTGTACTTGACCCTGTTCTTTAGAAGTTTCAGGTTGTTCTGTCATTGCAAATTTCTTTGTAACTTGTATATCAGCCTCTTTCTCCTTTCCTTTAGATGCTACCGTAGCCAATGCACTGATTTCCTATAAATTTTGTTGAGAAGTCCCAGCAAAAGAAGAGCCAATACTTGGAATCTGTACCTGTCCAAAAGAGTCTAGGTCAAGTATTTTTTCAAGGTCTTTCATTACATTTTCAACATTGACCTGCTCACTATCTTGTTCTATCAATGTCCCTTCCATCCATTCATCCATATTGGCATACTGTTCAATTTCTGGGATTCTTTGATGAATGTATGGTGATAATTTGTTTTTCATTCTTCTATCACAAATAAAGATGTTTGGGTCATAAGGTACCAAATAGAAATTTTTTTGTAATTTAAGATAGTCTTCTAAGATTCTTTCAGCTTCCTTTCCAGCATCTCTAGAGTTACAAACAAAGGGACCTAATTGACTTTTAATCCTGAGTTGAGCCTTTTTCATTGCATTGCAAAGATGAACTATATCTGAATTAATCATCTGTCTGAAATACTCTAATGCAAAGAGTCTCATTGGGACATATTTTGATAACTTGAATGGGCATAACTCACATCCATAGATTCTGATTTCTGTGTGCTTTCGGTATAGGTAGTCACCTATCCGGTATTGCTTTGAGAGTTGAAGAATTTTCTTGATTTCATTATTGACCCTCGGAGGGGAGACTCCTGTCAACAAAGTGGTTGCAGGGTGTAAAAATAGGTCAATAAACTCATTGTAGGAATAAGGAGAATCAGGGGAATTATGAGTGATGGCAGACCAAAAGATTATAGACCTAGGATTTCCTTTGGCATCGAGTTTTTTGACATAAAAAGGGAAACTCTCTGATTGAAAGTAAAGCATGAGATGATATATAACAGAAGAATATTGGAACACTCTTTCATTCTCTAATCTCATGAACTGATTATGGATTTTATCTGCAATGTAGGAAGCAAAATCATACTTGACAGTAGGGGGCTGTCTAGGGGTAAAATTTGAAAACAATACTAGGGTTAATTGGTCAACATATTCACTAGTATTGAAACCCATTATAGAGGATATCATATTCAAAATAAGCCTGCCCACATCAGTGAAAAAGGTATAACCATAAGGGGGAGGGATTTTGGGCTGATGTTCTGGCAACATGAAGGTTTGGCAGAGACGATTTAACTCTTCATGGGATAAATTGGCAGATTTCTCAAGTAGTTCTCCCATGGAAGGGGAGTCAGGTATTGACCAGGTTGAAACTGTAACATTTCGTTGATAGACTGAGAAGTTATGGGAAAAATGATGGTTTTACTCGGGGACAAAATGACTCGTTGATTGGGATCATAATTTGCATGGCAGTAATGGATTATCTCAGGAAAAATATGGATTGAAGGGAGAAGATACATGGGAAAATTGGATTCCCATAATCCAAAAATGTCAGAACCTTTCAAGTAATTATCTTTGCAGTAGCAAAAAATTCGAAGAGGATTTTCACTGAGAACCAGGTCTTTAATTTGGAAATCTTTGTCTACTAAAGGTAGATAATCTAAATCTCCGTGATGGGCATTCAGGGGTGCGACATTCAGAGCCACGGAAATCTCCATTTTTGGTTCTTGTGGATTCAGAAATGAATTGCGGGTTTTGATGAAAGAATGGGCACAATCACAAGTTTAGGAATGCAATTGTAGTTTTGGGAATTGAGGAATGAACTAAAGAGAAATCTTGAACCTTGTTTCAGTTTTTCGCATGGAATTTAAAACAAGACCAGGATTTTTATAGAGCTCAGTGGGAATTTGGGTAAATATCTGTTTTCCGGGAACTAAACAGTGATGAAAACAGGTGCTGGTTATGGCGGATGAACTCTGAATTACTCGACTGCAACTTTCTTCAGCAAGGTAATGGTTGGAAAACTTCGACAGTTGATTTCAAAATTAGTTGCATGGGACACTGGTCACTGTATGAAATAATGTGAAAATGACGTGGGTTCTTTTGTTTTATTCACAAAGTCAAAGGTTGGCGGGTTTTTTTTTTTTTTTTTTTTTTTTTGGATGACGTCAAGAAGTACGGAGGCTTCGTCACGGGAGGCAAGCGGTAAGCGGTTTCCATCGCACAGCTTTTAGGGAAGAGTGGTTTTTAGTGGAGGGTGAGCGATTCCATATGATGGACAACGCGTGGCGCAACACTGTTCAGAAAACTGCTTGGCCATCGCGCATTAACTTTCAGACGAGGATGTGAAGCGATATGGACGACAACCGTAGATCTTGAGTTGATAGATCGAACGGTCTTCGGGAAAGGAAGACGACAGGGAATTAAAATGGGGGGCCCAATGCAATTTATTAAAAATAATCGCATCGGGGATGATTTGATTGGCGGATTAGGTTATTAATTAACCTGGAGGGTTAATTAATCCCTTTATACAACGGAGGGTCAGGTTTATTTATTAATTGGAAATTTCAACCAATCAATGAATTTTAATAAATATATGGTTATTTTTCAACCAACGGGGCGGGATATATATTATATGGGAATTATTTAAATTAATACGGGGAAAAAGGAAAAATTACATTGGGATTTAAATAATAAGTTAGAAATTAAAATGGAAATGAATGAAAGCGCTAAGTGTAAAACATCAAGGTAATGTATTTAACTTATGCTTTTATGAATAGGGTTTTTATGAAATATTGCATGATTTTCCTAAGTAAAATGGCATTTTACTTAAGAAAATATTTTTTTGAAGTGAGTGAATGTCATGATGAATAATTTTAAGTACTTAGGATTTTCCAATTATTGGGCCGAGGGTCCGGTCCCTCCAAAAGTCAAGGAAATGCCTTGAGCCCCTTTAATTTTCAAATTCCTTAGTACTTAGGGGAAATTAGTGAAATTTTTAAGGAAAAATGAGCAGGGAAGTTAATAATCTGACTTTTCTTTGCTTGAAATTCTTCCAGTGTAGTGTTTGCCTTTGCACTTCTGATGAAAGTAAATATTTAACACATCTAGAGTCATTATCCATCACATGTAATTATGCAACAACATCTACCTACCCTACCTACTTTACCCTATCATTTTTTCTTCTTTATTAGGGTGCACTTAGACTGGCAAACCCTCATCACACTTTTTCTTTTACATCTAAAAATCTATCTAATTCTAACCTTATTACATCCAAGGGCTCAGATTAAACTGTTGAGCTCCTTTTATTTACTCTACCTATCTACTTATCTGCCAAGATTAAACAGTTTGGTCAGATTTTATTCTCTATCTCTAAAACATAAAATTGAAAGATGAACTAGCCAAGCTTAAATTGTTTGACTGTTCATAAATTGTGACATAAATTACAAATTGCACACAATTTGTTTATTACATAAGAGCAAAAAAGTAGTGGCATTTAGGCTTGCACACTTTCCTTGGCCTTTCTTTTGGCGGGGTTCATTTTCTTTCACTATTTTGGCCACTTTATTCTTTTCACCCTTTGATTTTTCTTTTAGGGTATACCCTCTTTATATTTTTAATTTTTTTTTGATTTTTTGACAATATGGAAAACCTTTGCAACAAGAAAAGGTATGAACATATTACATAGCTTATCAATTCAATCATGATATATGACACCTATTGGTATAGGAGTCTAACACCACCCTGAATACTTCGAATTATGAGTATTTATACACAAAAATTGTCTACAAAATATCTCAGAAATTGAGATAATGTTTTAAAGAAAAATAGGAAAAAGAGCATAAGAAGAGGGACAACAACAAAACAATTTGCAAGCTGTCCTCTTTTACAAGAGAAAATAGAACTGTTTTATCTTATCTAAACTGATTTTTGATGTGCTATGAGCATTGCTGGCAATAGATACATCTTCTCGTGGATGGTAGCTTGTGGAATCCTCTTCCTTTTCATATTTTGCTCTGATACTCTTTATCTCTGCTTTTGACTGTTTCACTACTGTAATAAAAAATGACCGGCAGTAACTATTTGATTTAACTGATACACTTTGATCTTGATACACTTTGACACTGATTTTTTCACAATAAGGTAAAATTAAAATATGAGTTTCCAAGTAATTTTCTTTTCCTTTATCTATCAAATTCATAGCAGATATGTGAATTCTTGCCACTGTTCAGTAGTGGGGATCTTCATATTCTTAAATTTCTTGTAACTTTCATCAGCTTCAGTATATTTGGAAAAGTTAGGCTTTACAGTGAACATATGCTTGATTTCATTTTCCAAAAAGAATAGATGTTCAAAATATTGAAGAAGTACTTTGCCACATGGTGATCCTTCTGGTAGTGGTTGTTTGGCTTGCTCCTTAGCATGAGCTATGATTTTTTGATCATAATCTTTCTGTGGCATAAATTTGTCATTTAATGCATGAATGTCTGGTAAACCTGCTTCTGATAATGCTTTGTGTTAGCCCCCTATGAATTTTTGGACAAGAAAATAGGGGGCTAAAATGTTTTTTAACCTTCAAGGAATGCATTTCCCCTGAGAACACATCATCCTTGAAGTGTCTTGTGCCTTTGCCTTCGATAAATCCTCACTGCTATTCCTAGTTTAAAGGCCTCACTGATTATAAAAAACTATGCTAAAAAAGGCCTGCATTTGCCCTTGTATCCCTGCAAAGTGTCCCATTTTAACCCTTTTTTCCTTTGTCAAAATTCTCCTTCCCCCCCCCCCAAATCCTTTCCTAAATCTTCTAAATCACCCTTCTTCCCTTCTAAGCCTCACCAATAACCTTTGTTTAGCCTAGAAACTCCTTTTCCTCCTGTCGTTTCCCTCTTTTGGCCTTAAATTACATTAAAATGGGCCAAAAAACCCACATTCTACACATTTTAGGTTTAGCCCCTTTCGGCTCAGCCCTATAAACTGTCTCTTCATGTGACCCGGGTGCTAGAACCAAGCGCTAGCTCGGAAAGCACTTATTGCATTTGGATATCGGGAGCGCTATCGACCGTCGATTTGTACAGATTGGACGATATTTACAAACTCCATAGCATCCGTGGTGTCCCCCCCCGTTCACTCCTCCGATCGCATATCCACTGTCGATCTGATCCGCAAATCGACGGTCCATTTTTCACCCACCCCAGTGGTCCCCACACCAAAGCACTGTTCAAAACCGCTGGTTTCCATCGCACCGCGTTTGGAGGGTAGGCTTTATTTTTCGTTTCGGAGCGATGCCATTCAACGCATGACGCGTGGCTCCGCGCACTATTGAAAAACCGCCCCCCATCGCGCATTAACGTTCTACCGTGGACCGGGAGCGATATGCGAGTACACCGTCTGATCTAAAGTTGTCCATCCAACGGTGCTCACGCCACGAAGATGCTCAGGAGGTAATCCAAGGCAAAGGGACCCCTGGCCCACCATCCATCACCCTTCGATGCTTTCTCAACCGTTGATCTCCTCCTGAGATCGGACGGTTCGGATTAAATGCATGCCCCGCCATTGATCCTGTCCCGCCACGTCACCATTCCACGTGCGTTCATATATTTTCGTCGCATTATCATCCGACACCTTTGTATTTCATTCAAAGGTCAAAATGTCGAACGTCCGCATTCAAATTTTTCTGCACTCTGCCAACTTTCACCAGTTCGTTTCTCCACTGTTCACTGCATTTTCCACCATCATCCTGCACTGTTCCACCATTTCATCAGGCTGTGCTGCCATTTTCATTGTTCCCATTGCATCCACCCTCCCCATGCATGGTTTTCTTGACGGGTTTGTGTGTTTTGCAGGGTACCAGCATTGAAAGACCGCCATGATTCACAGTCACTGTTACAGTGGCAAAAAATGCAGGGAAGACCATGTGCAGAGATCGAAATTATGAAGGAAGGCCCGGGAAGGTGTTATGACATGAATTTCATTAAAGGAGAAAGGTAAAACTCTGTAAAACCTTCCCAGAGCCATTAAAGCATAGATTTCGCAGACAGAGACAGGAATGGAGCAGCAAAAGAGTAGCAGTGAAAGATCAGAGAATTTAAGACTAGTAATCAAAGATTTTTGAAGCCTGGAGTCAGTAATCTAAGGCAGGGTACCAGATCGAAGACCCCGTGGATCAATCACAAGATCTAATGCGCAAACAATCATATCATCAGGGTGTCTATATTAGCTGAATGTCTCCTCCCATGAAAGGATGAAGCGCCCATGCGGTTTTCATGCTTTTTCGTGTCCCTGAGGAAATTTCCACCTTGACAACAGTCCTATGATATCAGAAGCATTTGTTACATGGTATGGTAGGCCCTAGAATCATTTTTCTACTTTTATTTAATTCACCAGAGTACCACAAGTATTGGAGAGGTGCTACAGCAAGTACATCAAAGACATACATGGAGTAAATTGCAACTTGACGAAGACCACTCTTTCATCCAAAGAAGTACCACAGATAAATGCCCAGAATCAAAACAGAATGGGGCCTCGGCCCTCTTCCTCTTCTAAGTTTTAATGTTGCATTTAGCTTTCATCTACCCCCTCAATCTCTCATCCAGCTATAAAATTCATGAAGAAACTCATTGTAAGGTTGTTGATCGGCTATCTGTGAATTGCAAGTTGTTTCTCTTGAGACATGTTCTCTGTGTAAAGTTGTAAGATAGGCTGAGGAAGATGTTTTCAGACTAAATATCAAGCTATTGGTAATTTTGTACTTGACTGGTATTGCTCTTCAATATGACAAGCATATTTATTTGGATCCTGATTTAAAGCAGTGGTAATGTTTTTCTGTCTTTGTCTACTCTTTCATTTTTAGTTCATTACATTTCATTTCTGCTGGCTTGCATCAGAAATCTGGCATAGGATTTACCCTTGTTAGGTACCCTATGTTTCTGCTCTCCTTGCCTTCAATGTTTTCTGTTGTATGTGTTATCTGAGGATTTATTTCAAACTAATTTAACTAGTGTAGTGGTCAAATATACTGCTAGCTGATGTATGAATTAATGAATTAGTTCTTAGATGTGCTTGGTAGGTTTTAATTGAATGAATTGGGATACTGGGAGTCTAGAAATTTGTCTCCGTCTCACTAGGATCCTTTTAAATTAATTGAACCATTTCAAGTTCCCTTAAGTTGGATTTCGAAGCATTGAGAGTTCAAAGTCTCTCTCTGATCTCAGGTTTTCACCTTTGTGTTTAAATCATTAATGTTCCATTGTCTGAAGAGTTAACTTTTTAGGTCTTGGATCACAGGTTGTCCAATGGTGCGTCTTGTCCCTGGATCTGATTCCTGAAGGGTCACCTTGGAGGTTTCCTTGCTTTCACCTTTTCTCTTACTATTTCATTCCTCACTATCATCATTAAGATCCAATGCTTTAGATGACTAGCCCAACTGAAAGCGAGCATATTGAATAACAAGTAAACCCTTTCCTCACTGCATTGCCAAATGGTATTGAATTTTCTCTGAATCATCTCTCCTTTGTCTAGAATCCTTTTATACAGCCTTGTCTTATATTGAACCCTTCTTTCCTGATTCCCAACAACCACACAAAAACCAAACAAACAAACCCTGAGCCTATAACTAGCCTAATATCTTGAATTTAGAGCTTCAAAGACATAAAATCTTTGCTGATATAGAGAGATCCCTCTCTGGATCTAGGAGGGCTAGATCCTGAGGTCTTAAAGTGGTTCTGATCTTTTGGTCTTGCCAATCTGGCCAAAACATGGGAACACCAACATAATGGCGACTCCGCTGGGGAAAAAATCTGAGAGTCTATAACTGATAACATTTGTCTGTCTCCCATTGTCGTCACCAACATAATTTCGACTCCACTGGGGACTTTTTGAGTATTTCCCATCTTACTACATCACAAGAGCCTCAGAAACCTACAATCTCTGGTTAGGTTGGCAGTTAAACACTCCTATTCACAAATCAACCTCTATACCACTTGTTGTGTTTTCTCCCACACTCTTAGACAGAGTCTGGAAACGGACAGACAGCCTCCGGATCCTATCCTCTTTCAGAGGTGAAATATCTGGTAAATGCCTTCCCAGTCCATATTTGGTTAGAGTTTGCTGTGTTTTAAGGATTCCCCTAAAAAGGACATTACAGAAACACTGTGGTGGATAGTATACCCTCTCGAAACATCCTAAACCTTCCACCTGGCGAATCCATAGCTCCTAAATGATTAAAAGACTCCACTGGTGATCAGTAGGCCTGCTGATTATCTTGGTTCACATAAGACTCCACTGGGAGACCAGAGCCTCCATAACAACATCAGCCACAATAGAAGTAACAAGTAAGGTTAAGCTTCTTGGTTGGAAAACAACATTCTGGATTCAAGAACCATTCACACAAGAGCTTATCCTAACCCAAACACACTTGAAATAGTTGACAACTCTGAGAGAATCCTAAAGAGATCTCCTACACTTAAGGGACCAACTATTTTCAGCCACATTCATAGAACTAACTCTGCACCGAAAGACTTTACAACTCTATTAGTCCCACCTTTTGACCTATACTCACCAAACAGACTACCAAGAACTAGGTCATTCAGTGTTCTAGACCAGTCAGACCTTGAGCTTCCCGGTTCACCATCTCATAGTGGTCAACACATTAGGGACAAAGAAACCCCTCCATCTACACCTCCTGATATTCACTTCATTTAAAACTTGGGGCTCTGCCACCCTAGATCTGCCCAACAGACTTTCGCTGGTACTAGTATCCCTGTTATCCATATACCAATTGCTCAAGCTAACCCTTTACCTCACCAAAATACCACCATGACAGCCTAGTATGCACCTCTGGTTTTACCACAGCCTCTAGTACCCTTACCCAATGATTATCAATCAAAAATCCCACACTTCACTGCAAAAGAGTCTACCACAACTCAGCACCATGTAGATAGGATGGAAGATTATTTTGACTACATGGAAATAGATGATGATACGGTCAAAATGAGAATCTTTTCCCAGAGTTTAGGAGGGGAAGTGAAAAAATATTTCCAAGGCCTACCTCCTAATAGTATCCAAGACCTTCCTGCTTTATATCAGACTTTCATAAACAAATGGGGAGTTAAGGCCAACCCTATCCAAATCTTAGAAGAATACAAGAACCTTAAGAGAAATGTAGGAGAGAGTGTCCATGACTACTCTACAAGGTTCAATAGCATTTATAACGCTCTTCCTCCACACATGAAACCTCCCCAAGGTCTGGCCCTAGTGAAATACCCTGAAGGCTTTGATGCTGACATGGCCTACCAGCTTAGGGAGAGAGATTACAACACATTGGAAGACATGAAAAAAGGAGCAGTGAGTGTAGAGGCTAATCTGATTGAGAAAAAAGCCAGAATGAGGGCTGAAAAGAGGGTGACATATAGAGATGACACTGTAGCTTCCGCATCTGACCCCAATTATGACCGTTTATCTAAAAACATGGAAAAGCTACAACAAATGATGGAAAAAATAGTTGTCACGGTTAGTAACCAAAATAGAAATCAAAATCATAACCAGAACCAGAGCTTTAGAAGAAACAACGCCACTGCCAACAGACAAAGAGAATCAGATCAACAAATTATTCCCCCATTTCAAGAGAACTTTCTTGACAAAGATGAGGGAATCATAGAAGATTCTGAGGGAATCACAATAAACATGTTTGAAATAGAAAACTCAATCCACAATTGTTCCATAGAGGAAGATCAACCCTCATCCTCATATTGGGATGAGGAAATATTAGAATCTGAGGATTATAGACTTCGATTTGAAAATGCCATCATGCAGGTCAGAGAACAATATGAACTTAGAAAAAAAAAGAGCCTAGACACTTCCAAACCAAAGAATTCTGAGATTACCATCAAGAAAAGGCCTGAGAAAACTTCTAAAGTTACTGCTGAAAGTAACAAATCAACAGTTGAGAGTTCTGGGAAAAACAAAGAAAAAGATAACCAAAACAATGATAAACAAAGTCAACCAACTAGCAGCATTAGCACTGCAGTTAGTGCTCCTGATAAAATAGTTCCTAACCATGTACATAGTGAGAATTAGCCCACTAATTCAACCACTAAGGTGGTGGATAACAAAATAGAATCGAGTATTACAAAGAGTCAATCCCCCTTCAATTTGGAGAGTGAGATTGCTAAAATCAAGATCATTGTCCAACTCGCTGAGCTAGCCACTCAAGATGTATATAAAGGACAAATTTTGAAAGCTTTAAAGCTGGATGAAAATAGTGACACTGTAAATCTGAGTGATGATCAACTAGCCCTTCTATTTGGTCCAAAGATAGAAGGGAAGTTTCAAGAAGGGGTAGTATCCCCTTTCTATATCAGTCTCAATATCCATGATAAGATCCTTCACAATGCGATGCATGACTCTGGGGCATCACACAACCTGATGCCTAAAATAGTTATGGAAAGGTTAGGCCTAGAGATAACCCGACCCTAAAAAGACTTATATTCATTTGATTCTAGCAGGGTAAAGTGTCTTGGCCTGATCAAAGATTTATGTGTGAGCCTTACCCAGATTCTAGCCAAGTGTATGGTCATGGATGTTGTAGTGGCAGATGTGCCACCCAAGTATGGCATGTTATTATCGAGATCATGGGGAGCCAAGCTGCAAGGTAAAATGTAGATGGATGGGGCCTATTCCACAATCCCAGTATTTAGCCAACTTAGAAGACTGTATCGAGAGGCACAAATGAAATTCCTGGTCAGCAGCCCCAAAAATCCTGGAAATTCACCTTTATACTCTATACACATAGATCTTGACTCCTTCATCCTTTGTAATGATGAATCCTTAGAGGGGTCAGAATTCAAAAACAGAGATACACACAAGGAAATAGAGCCCATGGACATTAACATAATGGTTACTCTAGACTCGGAGGAGAACGATGTAGAAAAATTTGGACAGTGCACTGAAACATAAAATCAGAGTGAACAAGAAATAGAATGCAGTAAACTGATTAGTCACCCTCCGCAAGCCCATGCACCACACCAAGAATGAAATGATGTTAAGACCGAGAGCGAACCTTTATGGGAAATGAATTTCGATGGGTCATGCACCAAGAGAACCGTAGGAGCAGGAGTGTGGGTACATAACACCGAGAGTGACTACGTAGAGAGTCATGCCTGTAACCTGAAATTCAAATGTACAAACAATATCGCAGAGTATGAAGCTCTTATCCTAGGCTTGAATCTGTTGAGAAAATTAGGGGCTTGTAGGACAACTGTGCATGGAGACTCTGAGTTGATCATTAAACAAGTGAATGGTGAATACAGAATGAAACATCCCAGGCTGAGAGCATACAAGAATGACACTATGGATCTATTGAAAACCTTTGTAGAATACGAACTGGTGTTTGTCCCTAGGAGCCAGAACGCAATTTCAAATGGATTAGCCTGCATGGCTAGTGCATATCACAAGCCTCCCAGTGACAAAAAAATCATCATTCAGACCAAATTCAGACCTACAGTGCCAGACAATGAAAAATATTGGCAGGTCTTTGAGGGCGATAAACACATTGAGGATTTCCTAATAGGCAGGAACGAGTTTGAATTTTCCGATTCAGACTCTAAATCTGATGATAGCTGCCTAAGTGAAGAGCCCTCAGATGAGGAAGAACCACCCTGTAACATAGAAATAAACACTTTAAATGAACATATTGGAGATCCAAATGAAGAATGTGAAAACACACATAGTGAAGAAGTGGAGGTGCTGCAGGCCAAAGATAAGAACTTACCCTGAGGTCTGGCACCTTTAGGACCTTTTTGACTTCGATGATGTAGCGAAAAATCCCACTATAGAACACTCAGACACTGAGGTCGAGGAATGCAACATAGGCATTGAAGATAAGCCCAAGATGATCAAATTGGCTAAGTCCCTGCCTGCAAACATGAAAAAGAAATATATTGACTTGTTCAGAGAATTCATTGATGTGTTTGCTTAGAGCTATGAAGACTTGAAGGCCTATGACACAAAAATCATACAACACAAAATACCTTTGAAAGAGAACCAGAAACCTTTCAGACAAAAATTTCGCAGAATAAACCCAAAACAATTGCCTGTAGTGGAAAAAGAAATAAAGAAGATGTATGAGGCAGGCATAATAGTTCCTGTGAGGTTTTCTAATTGGGTCTCAAACCTTGTAGCTGTGAGAAAGAAAACAGGTGAGATCGGATTGTGCATAGATTTCATAGGAGAAATACACCTTGCTTCTTCTGCACAACACAAATGGATCTTAACAGCCACAGACTACTTCACTAAGTGGATAGAGGCCACACCTACTAGGAATGCCACAGATTCAGTCATCATTAGGTTCCTAGAAGGTCATATCCTCTCTTGGTTTGGTTTCCCAGGAAAAATAATCACTGATAATGCTGCCGCTTTTGGATCCAAGAAGATGGTTGATTTTTGTCACAGGTATCAAATAGCACTCAGTCATTCAACTGCTTATTACCCACAAGGTAATGGGTTAGCTGAATCATCAAACAAAAGCTTGGTGAACATTATCAAAAAGCTGCTGGAAGAAAACAAAAAGTCATGGCATAACAAGTTAGTGCATGCTTTATGGGCTAACAGGCTTACAACAAAGAAATCTATTGGCATGTCACCGTACCAGCTTGTCTATGGAATAGAGGTAGTGTTTCCCACCAGCCTTGGGGTACCAGTGATTAAACTTGTTCAAGAGATTCAGACAGAAGAAGACAACATGGTAAAAAGGATAAACCAAACAATTTATCTCCAGCAAACAAGGGAAGAGGTCTATAACAGAGCTATGAAAGTTCAAGAAAATACAAAGAAATTGTTTGACAGAAGAACCAAAGCTTCTGACTTCAAAATTGGAGGTAAAGTTCTGAAGTGGGACTCAAGGAGAGAGGACAAAGGAAAGCACGGCAAGTTTGACATTTTGTGGCAAGGTCCATACATCATCCAGGCCACTGTGGGTCCAAATGCCTTTTTTCTACAAGAACCAGATGGTACAGAGCTGTTTGGGGGTCCTATCAATGGCAGGATGCTCAAACACTACTTCTACTGATTTCCAATTTCCAGTTTCCATTTCCATTGTAAATACCATTGCTGTGTTTGTTTTCAAGGAAAAAGAGAAAATATTCCAAAAAACAGAGAGAAAGGAGAGGTTCAGACATGCTCAAAACATGAACCTCTGAGGCGCAAAAGAGTGGCTCTAACATGATCAAAACCTGAGCCAGCCAAGAAGAAAAGGATCAGCTCTAACATGCCCAAAACCAGAGCTTAAATGAAGAAGAGAAAGTGACTCTAACAAGATCAAAACTTGAGTCACAAAGAAAAGAAGGATGCTTTAAAAATTCAGATTTCAAGCCTTCAAGATTTTGTTTTCAATTTTTTGCAAGTTTTTGTCCATGTGCAACTGTCTTTATGCCTTGGATCCACAGCAAACTAGACTGTCTAATCCTAGTTTGACTGTTTTTAAATTTCTGTTGTAGAATGTAGAGAATAAATCCGCTGGACAATCTAATCCCAACAGATATTAGATTAGGTAGAGAAATATATGAGACCAACCGTTTAATCTGGTCTCATGGATCAATAAGGGTAGAAATAGAATAGTTTCATTTTCTTGTCTGTAAAAAATAAATCATGTAAAGGGTCTGCTAGTCCAAATGCACCCTGGAAGAGAAAATGATAGGACTATAGTCTGGGTAGGTAGATTGTTTGGGAATTTTTCTGCTGATCTATCATGTTTGTGGCAGCTGAAAATCAAAGAAGGAAGATGGCTCGAAGATCAGGCATCTGGCCTACCTCAAAGATCATTTCTAAATTCTTGACTCCTTCAAGAAGAAGCCATCCCCATGTGGAGCCACTGTTAGCCCCCTATGAATTTTTGGACAAGCAAATAGGGGGCTAAAATGTTTTTGAGCCTTCAAGGAATGCATTTCCCCTGAGAACACATCATCCTTGAAGTCTCTTGTGACTTTTCCTTCAATAAATCCTCACTGTTGTTCCTAGTTTAAAGGCCTCACTGATTATAAAAAACTGTGCTAAAAAAGGCCTGCATTTGCCCTTGTATCCCTGCAAAGTGTCCCATTTTAACCCTTTTTTCCTTTGTCAAAATTCTCCTTTCTCCCCCACCCCACCCCCCAAATCCTTTCCTAAATCTTCTAAATCACCCTTTTTCCCTTCTAAGCCTCACCAATACCCTTTGTTTGGCCTAGAAACTCCTTTTCCTCCTGTCGTTTCCCTCTTTTGGCCTTAAATTACATTAAAATGGGCCAAAAAACCCACATTCTACACATTTCAGGTTTAGCCCCTTTCGGCTCAGCCCCATAAACCGTTTCTTCACATGACCCGGGCGCTAGAACCAAGCGCTAGCTCGGAAAGCGCTTATTGAATTTGGATATCGGGAGCGCTATCGACCATTGATCTGTATAGATCAGACGGTCTTCACAACCCATAGTGCTGCCCCCCCCCCCCCCCCGTTCACTCCTTCGATCGCATATCCACCGTCGATTTGATCCATAGATCGATGGTCCATTTTTCACCCGCCCCTGTGGTCCCCACGCCAAAGCACTGTTCAAAACCGCTGGTTTCCATCGCACCACTTTTGGAGGGCAGGCTGTATTTTTCGTTTCGGAGCGATGCCATTAACTGCATGATGCGTGGCTCCGTGCACTATTGAAAAACCGCCCCCCATCGCGCATTAATGTTTGACTGTGGATCGAGCGCAATATGTGCGTACACCGTTCGATATGAAGCTATCCATCCAACGGTGCTCGCACCACAAAGATGCTCGGGAGTTAATCCAAGGCAAAGGGACCCCTGGCCCACCATCCATCACCCTCCGACACGTTCTCAACCATTGATCTCCTCCCGAGATCGGACGGTCCGGATTAAATGCATGCCCCGCCATTGACCGGGTTCCGCCACGTCACCATTCCACATGTGTTCATATATTTTCATCACATTATCGTCCAGAACCTTTGTATTTCATTCCAAGGTCAAAATTTCGAACGTCTGCATTCAAATTTTGCTGCACTCCACCCACTTTCACCAGTTCGTTTCTCCACTATTTGCTGCATTTTCCACCATCATCCTGCACTGTTCCACCATTTCACCAGGCTGTGCTGCCATTTTCATTATTCCCATTGCATCCACCCTCCCCATGCATGGTTTTCTTGACGGGTTTGTGTGTTTTGCAGGGCACCGGTGTTGAAAGACCGCCATGATTCACAGTCACTGTTACAGTGGAAAAAAACGCAGGGAAGACCATTTGCAGAGATCGAAATTATGAAGGAAGGCCCGGGAAGGTGTTATGACATGAATTTCATTAAAGGAGTAGGGTAAAACTCTGTAAAACCTTCCCAGAGCCATTAAAGTGCAGATGTCGCAGACAGAGATAGGAATGGAGCAGCAAAGAGTAGCAGTGAAAGATCAGAGAATTTAAGACTGGTAATCAAAGATTTTTGAAGCCTGGAGTCAGTAATTTAAGGCAGGGTACCAGATCGAAGACCCCGTGGATCACTCATAAGATCCAATGCGTAGAAAATCATATCATCAGGGTGTCTATATCAGCTGAATGTCTCCTCCCCTGAAAGGATGAAGTGCCCATACGGTTTTCATGCTTTTTCGTGTCCCTGAGGAAATTTCCGCCCTGACAACAGTCCTATGATATCAGAAGCATTTGTTACATGGTATGGCGGGCCCCAGAATCATTGTTCTACTTTATTTAATTCACCAGAGTACCACAAGTATTGGAGAGGTGCTACAGCGAGTACATCAAAGACATACTTGGAGTAAATTGCAGCTTGACGAAGACCACTCTTTCATCCAAAGAAGTACTAGATATAAATGCCCAGAATCAAAACACAATGGGGCCTCAGCCCTCTTCCTCTTCTAAGTTTTAATGCTGCATTTATTTTTCATCTACCCCCTCAGTCTCTCATCTAGCTATAAAATTCATGAAGAAACTCATTGTAAGGTTGTTGATTGGCGATCTGTGAATTGCAAGCTATTTTTCTTGAGACATGTTCTCTGTGTAAAGTTTTAAGATAGGCTGAGGAAGATGTTTTCAGACTGAATATCAAGCCATTGGTAATTTTGTACTTGACTGGTATTTCTCTTCAATATGACAAGCACATTTCTTTGGATCCTGATTTAAAGCAGTGGTGATGTTTTTCTGTCTTTGTCTACGATTTCCTTTTTAGTTCATTACATTTCATTTCTGTTGGCTTGCATCAGAAATCTGGCATAGGATTTACCCTTGTTAGGTACCCGCCTTCAATGTTTTCTGCTATATGTGTTATCTGAGGATTGATTTCAAACTAATTTAACCAGTGTAGTGGTCATATATACTGCTAGCTGATGTATGAATTAATGAATCAGTTCTTAGATGTGCTTGGTAGGTTTTAATTGAATGAATTGGGATATTAGGAGTCTAGAACTTTGTCTCCGTCTCACTAGGATCCTTTTCAATTAATTGAACCATTTCAAGTTCCCTTAAGTTGGATGCCGAAGCATTGAGAGTTCAAAGTCTCTCTCTAATCTCAGGTTTTCACCTTTGTGTTTAAATCTTTAATGTTTCCTTGTCTGAAGAGTTAACTTTTTAGGTCCTGGATCATAGGTTGTCCAATGGCGCATCCTGTCCCTGGATCTGATTCCTGAAGGGTCACCACAAAGGTTTCCTTGCTTTCACCTTTTCTCTTACTATTTCATGCCACACTATCATCTTCAAGATCCAGTGCTTTAGATTATTAGCCCAACTGAAAGCCAGCATATTGAATAACAAGTAAACCCTTTCCTGATTCCATTGCCCAATGATATTGAGTTTTCTCTGAATCATCTCTCCTTTGTCTAGAATCCTTTTATACAACCTTGTCTTATATTGAACCCTTCTTTCCTGATTCCAAACGACCATACAAAAACCAAACAAACAAACCCTGAGCCTATAACTAGCCTAATATCTTGACTTTAGAGCTTCAAAGACATAAAATCTTTGCTGATATAGAGAGATCCCTCTCTGGATCCAGGAGGGCTAGATCCTAAGGTCTGAAAGTGGTTCTGATGTTGTCTCATCTTTTGGTCTTGCCAATCTGGCCAAAACATGGGAACACCAACACTTTGTATTTGGCCCAAAATCTTGAGATGGAAAGTTCATATCTTTACACCTGTCTTCCAAGTTATTCATCATGTTCCTCTTATTCAGGACTTTATTAATTTGAAGGATGGCCTTTGTCCTCTCAACAATTTTCAACTCTTCTAATTCTTCCCTGTTCTTGCTGTTCAAAAATGTTATGAGTTGAACTGCTTGTGCTAGCTTATTTTCAATCTCTTTCTTAGTTTTACCAATTTCTGCATTTACAGCCCGTAGTAATTTTTTCTGCTCATAAATTATTTGAATTGAAGGCCATTGAGAGTGAATTCCTTCAATCATTTTTGTCCATAAATGAATTTTTATATATGCAACCTGATCTGTAATATTTACACATTCTTGCAGTCTATCTTCTCTTTGTTCATGCCCTTTGGAAGTAATCAAGGCATCTATTTTGGAAGTTTCTATATTTTTAATAGTGCCTTTCAAACTAGTATTTCTTTCTCTTTAATTGACATATCTTCCATGTCTCTGATTATGGAAACATTGTCTTGTATTGTGTTTACCTGTGAAGTTGAGAAAGAAGAGGCAGATATTTCATGAGAAGTTATTGGCACTGCAGTTTCCAGTACTCCTTGAGGTGCTAAGTGTTCTGCCAATGTGGATGGAACAACTGTGCTTACAGTTGGGACCACTGTAGGAATGACAATCTGTTGAGCTTTCTTTATTTTTTCATTCTCTTGCATGAAAGCTTCTATTTGGATTTCCATTTCTTTTATTTGACTTGTCATTTTAAGAACAATTTGTTTCAATTCATCATTCTCTGTTTTCTGCTGAAGAATTTATTTTGCCTCAGAATTTTCAATTTGAGGCAATTTTAGCTGTTTTATGAGGGAAACTATATCTTCATTTTTCTATTTAATTAAAGCCTTTGCAACTTCCATGTTAGCAGGATCAGCTCCTGCTTCAATCACCAAGTCTTCTTATGCTTTGATCTTCAAATTTTTGGCATAAAGTGAGGCTTTATACAATTTCATTTGAGTTTGAAGATTTATCAATGTTTTCTTAAGCCTGATAGAATTCATAGTTTTATTGACTATCTTAGAATATAGCATCTCTGTGTTGCTTCTATGAAATTCTATTTGGTCCAAGTCATGGACAACATCTGCATCAACTTCAAAATCTGTTTTTGAATAATCTGCAATAGATTTAGGATCAACCATTGTGGGCTTGAGAAATGACATCACCAATTTATTAAAGGAATAATCAAAAGTTGAAAGAAGTCTGTCCTTATTTCCAGGCTTTTCTTTGAGGAACTTGGAATATGCTTCATTTTTTATTCCTTCATTCTTTTATTTTATTTTCCTGAACCTGAGTTGAATGTCTGACTTTGTACTGTTAGTTTCTTTAGAAGAAGAGGGCATATAAAATTTAGATTGTTTATCCACCATGATTGTATCTTTCTGCTGGGCTCCAATTTGAACATTTTGAAGCTCTTTGAGAGTTTCAGTTACTATCCTTGTAGCTTCATCATCAGTTTAATGACCATTATTATCCTCAATATTGATGGTTTTGTCCCTTTCTTCAATGGTCAATTTTCTTTTCTTATTATAGGGAATTCTGAATCTTTTGTCTTGAATAGTTTCAGCAGTGAAACTATCTTCCTTTCTGCTTCTCTTATGAAGAATGTCATATTATTTATTCACTGTCAATACCTGTGTTTGATCAACTTGCTTACCTTTGCCACTGTTTCCCTGCATTTCCTGTGAATCATCATCAAATAGAGTGTTTGGCTCCCATTCAATTTTGTTGGCATACTTTTCAATATGGGGCTTGGAATCATGCAAGAAGACATGCAACTTGAATTTCACTCTGATTGTGCTTAAAATACCTTGTGGATCATAATTCCACATGAAACTATATGGGAATTTATACTATTTCAACTTGACATTGATTTCATTGGCTGCTTCTGTGTTATTTACAATAAATGGCCCAATTTGATTTTTTAGCTTAAACTGAGTCTTTTTCCTGGAAGTTATGAAATTGATTTCATCTGCATTTAATAGCTGCCTCAAATATTCCAAAGAAAATATCCTTGTTGTAACAAATATTGGTAGTTTATATGGGGACAAGAGTGCACCATATACTTTGATCTCTATGTAACTTTTGTATAAATACCAATCCCCTGTTTTACAACTCTCAGATAGCTGTAGGATTCTTTTTGTCTCTTGATTGATTCTAGGGGTCTGTTCTTTATTCAATAAATTCATAGCAGGCACTAAAAACAAGTCATTGAAATCTGCAAAGCTGTATTCCCTGTTCCATTTTCTCAGAATTGATGACCAAAACGTAACTGAAAGAACATTTCCTTCTGGATCCACTTTATGAAATTCAATGGGAAACTTGTCTGCTTGATAATACAAAAAGAGGTGAAGTAGATATGATGCATATCTAAAGAATCCTTCTTCTGACAGTCTCGACAACTGATAATGCATGTTTTATGCAATGAACTTAGTAAAATTGTACACTATGGAAGGAGTCTGGCCAAGACTCAGAGTTGACAAAAAACCTAAGATAGCCAAATCAGTGAATTCATCACTGGTGTATCCTAGTATGAATGATAGCATTGAGACAATCTGTCTAGTTTCATCTGGAAAATCAAAGGTATCAAATGGAGGATTAAGCTTGGGGATATCAACTTTCTTGGGACAAAAAGTCTGGAAGAGTTTGAATTTAGAAGCAAAATCAAGCTCTAGGTAATTTTGAGTTAACTTCTCTATGGACAATGAAGCAGCATTGGGATCAAGGTTCAGTTGTAGCATAGAGTTTATAGATTCTTCATTGATGTAAAATAAGACCTCTCTGTATTTATTCACAATGCATCTTTGGTCTGGAAGATAAAACGACTGACACAATCTGACAAAATCAGGGGATGGATGAGTTTGAGGAACAATGTATTTTGGAAAATTGGAATCCTAGACTGGTATATCTTTGTCATATTTCTCTACTAATTTACCAAAACACCATTTATATACATCAAGAAAATTGAACTCTAATGAAGGGTCCATTATTCTATAGTCAAGGTCAACCAAAGGTCTATTTTCTTGTGAGATAACTGGAGGTTGAATAGGTCTGACAATTTCTGTTGAATCAACAGTGAGTATAGGGGTAGGTTTATCAATTTTGGAAGATTTAGGCTGAGGAATTTTAGCAGAGGGTTTCTTTTGAGGCTTTGGACCTCCTAATTTAGGGGTTACTTGTTTCTTTGTCATTTTTAATTGAGCAGAGCAAGCTTAGACTGTTTGCTGAGCTCTTTTGTTGGAAACAAGGGCTTCTTGGAGAACTTCTCTGGTAAAATAGGGTTCTGAGCAGGGTTTTGGATTGAAAGAAGGTTTTAATGCTTAGAAAGTAGGTTACGATCAATTCCATAGTGGAAATGACCAGGGTATGGATAAAAGTTGCAAAAAAAAGGAAATTAGGAATTCTGGGGAAAATTTGACAGAGTTTCCCCTGTACTATGGATGTTTTTTGTACTTTCTATATAGGTAATTTAGGATATTTTCAAAGAATAACAGAAAATTTGGTGTTTTTCCTTTAGAAATTGAAGTTCAGTGGATAAGTTTTGACAAAAGTACCTTAAAAAAGTTATAATCGAGGTTGAAGATGTTTCGTAGTCGCGCACAGTCTTCAATTTATGCAAATTGGTCTTTCAGAGGGTAATGTGGCTTTTCGTGGTTGAATTGCAGGGCAACTAGTTTGAAAATGGAGTTGGTAGGTTTTAAAATGATGAAAAAAGGCTCTGCACAGGTTCTCAGGGTGTAATGGCACACAAATGTTGATAGTTCAATGAAAAATGGGCTTAGCAAAAGGTTCATAGGTTTAAAGCGCCAATACATGAAATTTCATTGAAAACTATGAGTTTTTATGAATTAACCATAGTCTAAACCATAGTCGAATTATATTAACTCATAGTTTGGGCGGGAGTGGTTTTGGAATACCACTGGGTGGTATTTGCACGACTCAAAAGCTGTAAGCGGTAAATATCTTTTCGAACGTGGTCCAATAAGATTATGACACGTCGACGCGGGGTGGTTTGGAAAAACCACCTATTTCGCGCGACTTTTCTAAAACATCCATCGATTACTTTTCGGGTGCGAAAATGCATTATCGCCGTTGGATCTGGCTTTGGGAAGTGAACGATCGGGATTAAAAGGGAAGGTGCGAGGAAATATCGGTTATCGGGTTCACTTTGGGCCGTAGATCTTGGAAATGAAAGAATATCGGATGGTTGATATCAAGCGCAATGGGGAGGGATAAAAATGTATTGAAATATCGCGTAGATTTCTAACCGTTTGATTAAAAGGGATTTGGGGATCGGAGGGTCGAAAATTAATCCAATGGGGAAAGGGATATGGTTCTGTTTTATATATAAAAAATGACTTTTTTCAACGGAAAAGGGATATTGAGAAGGTTTTACAGGACTTTTAACCAGAGTAAAGAATTAGGGGGGATATATATAAGGATTTAGCTCCGGTTATGGTTTTAACCTCGGTTAAAGGGAATCGGGCGAGAAGAAAAGGGATAGTTTAACTTTAGGTTAGGGAGTTTGGGAAGGGATAATATACAAAGAGAGTGGGGTTTATTTCTGTTGAAGTTTAGTTTAAACCAACTTCGATATTTTTTTCTTAAAACACATATAAGACATGTCTTAAGATTTTTCTTATATATTTTTATTATATGGTGAATTAAATCAGGTTGACTAAACTACCATAGGGGGCGGGATATTTATATATAGATAAACTTAGCCAAAGGAGTTATAAGGGGGGTTTTTATTAAAACATGCGGGAATAAATAACTTTGGCTTAAGTTAAAATAAGTGGGTTTTTTTTTTGGGTTTATTATATAAAAAGGAGTTATATAATAGGAAAATGTTATTTTATAAGGAGTTAATATATAAATTAGAGTTAATATGAAAAATAGGAGATGGTATACTCAAAACACATAATCTCAATAAGTAAAGTGAATTTTACAAGATAATTTGCAATTGATCTTATCACTTAACTTATAATATAATGTTATTTTGAGGGTTTATTATAGGAAGTTAATAAAATGGGAATTATAAGGCCTTTAAATAAAAATGGTGTTTTACTTAGGATTATTCAAGGGGATGAATGTATGAATGGTAATGTAGTGATTTTAGGGATTAATATAGGCATTCACACTTTCAACCAATCAGTCATAGAGCCTTGGGTCCGGTCCCAATAAAAGTCAAGGAAATGCCTTGAGCCTTTCTGACTGATGGTTTAGAATGTTTCATGACTATGGGAAGGGGAAGTTAGTCATTTTGAAACCCATGATGAATGATATTTACATTGAGACTTTTCACCTTCTTCTACCTACCCAGCTTACCATGCTAACATTTTTTCTTCCTTTGTAGTAAGGTGCATTTAGGCTAGCAACCTTCACAGCATTATTCTTTCTGAAAACAAATAAAACTATCTATTTCTACACTTATTTCATTCATGAATCCAGATTAAACTATTGGATTCACTTCATTTCTCTACCTAACTACTGAATTGTCATGATTAAGTAGTATGACAACTCATTATTCTCTATCTACAACAAGTGAAATTGAAACAATGACAAGTTAAGATTTAACTGTTTAACTCATCATGGACTATGGCATTTATTGACACTCTGCCATAGTCAAAAAGTAAAAAGTAGTGGCATTTATGCTTGCTCACTTTCATGTTTTATTCAATTTTCTTTTGGGGTCTTTTATTTTTTCTAAGTCCTTTGATTATTCTTTTAGGACTTTTTACCCTCTTTTTTATTTTTTATTTTTTACAAAATATGTGAATACAACTTGCAGAAGGCAAAGTATGTACAGATTTACAATATTATCAATAGTCAAGTCAAAATTATGACCCCTATATTATAGGTTGCTAACACAAGCAATGGGGACAAAATCTTAAAGGAAGAAGTTAAAAGAAGTCATGTTGATTATTCCAAGTACACCCATCACAAGGATCAACAATGGATTGAACCTCCTCCAAGGAAAAAGAACTTCAAAAGATCATCCTACTTTCCTAGGTATGAAAATATATTTCTTCATCATTGTTACTCTTGCATAAATTCAAGGCATAAATAAATTTATTATAAAATCAATACAAGATGTAATTATGCAATGACTAAGAATTATTATGGATTTATATCTAGAAATGTGCATGGTCTACCAACATAAACTACAATCCATTTGAACTTCTAATGAATCAAAACATATGCACAAGGCACAAGATTACAGGCTTGTGAAAGAGAATGCGCTAATCATGTAGACAAAGAATCCAACTATGACATGGGAAAAGAGAACGATTGAAAATTTCAATCTAGTATTGATCGTTGATGCTAAATATGGTGAATGATACATAGACAGTGGATTCTTGACACACATGACTGGATATCAAATAAAAATTGTCAGCCTAAAATAAAAAAGTGGCAATGTTGCATTTGGAGATAACTCTTTTGTTAATATATTTGGAAAAGGTGTAACAAGTCTTGGAAGTGAACATATGGAAGCACAAAACATTTTTCTAGTTAAGGATTTGAAGCACAATATTCTCACTGTTGGAAAAATGTGTGATTAACGGTATACTATCTTATTTGAATCCTAGTAGTGTGAAATGAGTGAATAAGACTCAGAAATATTGGTTCCAACAACCACAAGAAGAGAAAAAAAAATATATATATTATAGAACAACAAGAGAAAAATAAAACTGCAGCTAAGAAAAGGAGTCTAAAGCACAACACAAAAGTAAAGGATAAGAAAGAAAAGTAGTGTTGAGTGCCACATATTTAGGGGGATAAAACCAAAATACATAAATCAACCTGTAATGTTCCCAAATTTTAGCTACAAAGCTAAATGGAACATTAGAGTTAGCATTATCTTTAGTCGGTGAATAAATGGGTAGAAAAGACCATAAGTCTCCTAAGGAGGAATAGAAACACTTCAAGTGTGAAAGGAGACACTCCTTGCAGCTTAATAAAACACCTCCATGTGTGAACAGGGATAATATCAGGTTGATTCAGTCTACTTTGACTAAGTCAACAATGCAAATGTGGAGGAGCAGGGATCAAGGAAGGAATAACACAGTTTTGGAGGGAGATGAATCTCTTGATAGAAATGACCTAATTGGGTGGGGCCAAGGGCAAGAAAAATCACATTTTATTTAAGGAAGAGGATGGTAGCATTATTCTTCATGTTTATATTATTATTTTGTCTGCTTAGACTTTTGCTGCCTCTTGCTGTTTAGCAGGGTTGCTTTGTTGTTTAGCACCGGGTGTTCCCGAGCGGGAATCCCACCTCTTTCCTTGAGGAGCCTCTTGGGAGAGTTTGCATTCATTTTCCACATCAGGTTTTCAGGCCAAGCTTCAGCTTACTTCATCAGCGCAGTTTTTGCAGGACATTGTGCCGTGTTGCAGGGTGCAGCAGTGGAAGGGATTGGAATCCCACTTTCTGAGCTAGTTTCTCATAGGATGGAGGTTTCCTTCGATCAGTAGATATGTTTGGAGAGATATAGAGCTAATTTTAGATATGTGGCATCAGGTCACACATTTCCCCAACATTCGCAGCACTGTTCTAGCTAGGGAATGTGTTATTTTTGGAGGCAACTTCAATGGATGGTCTAGTGGCATCTTTGTAGTGTTTCATTGTAATTGAGAGGTTCATCCTTTCATGGGAGGAAGCCCTTAAGGGATATACATCAGATATGATATCTTTCAGCCTTCTAAACTCTCATTATTTAGTGTTGCAGTGATTATTTAGTAATTTTCTGAAGATCACATTTGTATTCAAAGTGTATTTCAAGAAACCCTTCCCGGGTTTTCTTGTAATTGTAATAAGGAGACTAGATCTCAGTTTATGAGCATGATTGTGTAATATATGAGCAGATGTATTTGTCTTATTAATTTTTGAGTTGAAACCCTCTTAAGACCGTGCAGTTTCCTTTGTGCATTATTTCTGAGTAGCAGTGTTTGGGGTTTTAGTGTTTTTCAGCTACACTAGGTGGTGGGAGGTCTATTTACCTCACCTAGTTTCCTTTGTTTCTGATATCCTCTTGGAATTAGATGCTAGATGGATATATCTAATGGATCAAAGTGATGATTTACAATTTTATGGCATATATTTTTGGAAATGCATTTTTCTGTGAATGCATTGCTGAGCAGTCCTTTTTTGGAATATTTTAAGATATTCCCAATACTGCTTATTTTCCCTATTTTGGGATATTACAGACCCTTTCCCATTATTTTCAAAGAGGGAGGGAAAATTAAGTTTAGCATGGATATGAAGGAAGTGAAGCATGGAAAAACGGGGAGCATGAGTATTAACATCAATGAAAAATGAGCAAATTGTTGGATGAAATTTGTCATTGATGTTAATGATTCAATGATGAAGAAAAAAATATGAGAACAGATTCCTTTTGGGGACTCATAAAATATTTAGAGACCAAACAGGAATATGAATATCTTCAAGGAAAAATGAAAAATAAGGAAAAGAAAAATAACAAGCTCAGAAGAAAAAAATAGAGAATTGAAAATCCTGCTTGAAAAACACGACGAAGAAATTATCTCCTTAAAGGTTCAACTTGAAGAAGAAAATAGAGTTGAGGAAGTAATAAATACTCAAATGACGAGGAAATAAGAATATTGTAAGAAGTTGGAAGAGGAAATTGTGACATTGAGGGCTTAAGTTGATAAACTCAAAAGGAACTTGAATAAATCACTAATATTGGATAATATTCTCAATTGTCAAAGATCACCAGAAAATGAAGAAGGTCTTGGCTATATAGGTGCATCTGCAAGAAATGGAGACTTTTGGCACATAATCTAGCAGGGGTCCTAGTAGGGGCACCTAAGGGAAAAATATTAGACAAAATGACAACAATGGGACAAAGACCCACTATAGACTCAGTCAATATCCCCTACTCTTTACAAAATTTCACAGATGGGAGGAGTCCAGATATAGGGGAAATAACTAAGATGATAGGATCAATGGCTAGGAATGGTGTGATTTTCAAGGCCCATTTAAATTAGGGGCTCAAATAATGGCTTAATTGCTTCAAAGAGAAGCTAATGGCTCTCATAGAAAGGTTTATAAAGAGACCTAGACCTAGAAGGAAGTATTAATCAATCAAAAGGGATACTCCTAGAACAAAGAATTCCCGAGGCAAGTTATTTCATAGGGTTATGTACGATAACTACCATATAAAGGTTTGGGACCAAACGAGAGACCTATAGGGAATTCAAGCAAGATTGTAATATTCCAAATTTTTCCTTCAATAAATTGGAATATTAAATTTTGATAATTTCACTTATAAGTTGAATAATTGGGTGAGGAGGCCCAAAGACAATAAAAACATGGATAAAATCCCTCTAATATGAAAGGGGATAAGCCTTGGAACTAGATTGAACACCCTCATGTGTGAAAGGGGACATTTGCAAAGAGGCTAGGTCAAGTTTGACCAAGTCAAACAATGCAGAGGGATGAGGTGGAAAGAATATTATGGGATAGCGCAGAGAAAGAGGAGGGAATATTCCTTGAAGGAGGAAACCCTAAAAGAGTGGGACCCATGGAGAGGGAGTTCTCATGTGTTTAAAAGGAGGGCAAGGCAGCCATTGTTTCTCATGCATATGATTATAGATTTCTTGTCTATTTAGACTATTGGCATTCTTCAGTTGTTCACCTGAGTTGCTGTGCTGCTTAGCACAAGGATTACTTGCTTATGGATCCTTCTCATTTCTTGAGAAGTATCTTGAAGGATTTGTACTAATTTTCCTCACATCTAGGCTTGAGGCCAAGCATCCTCCTCCAGGACAGCGCTATTGCTGCAGCAGCATAATTTTGTGTTGCAGGGTGTTGCAGTGAGGGATTACAACACCTCTTCCATCACTTGTTTTTCAGAGGAGTATTCCTTTCCTTTGGAGGATCAATTTGGAAGCTATCATAGCTTATTTCAAATCTTGGCACTTGGCCAAATCATTATATTCCACCTACACCGCAGTTACCCTCTTAGACTGCGTTATTTTCATAGAGCACTTGCAGTGAGGGATTGCAGTGTTGATTGGAGGGTGAGATCTCAAGTGTAAGGATCAGACTTCCACTTGAGAGATCCAATGGAGGAGATATTGACATCAGATGTAAAATATTCAGTATTATCCATCCAATTCCATTTTCTGAGTTGCAACTACTACCCAGCAACTCCGACATTTTTTCCATTTTGTATATTTTAGCCAATCCTTCGGAGGATTGATGTATTATTTTTTCCAAGGGTTAGAGATTTTCTCCCCTATTGTATTTGAGATATATATTTTCATATCCATGTATTGACACCATTTTTCAGCAGTACTCCCTAATAGACTGTGCTGTCATAGCCAAGGGTTTCATGTATGTAGCAGTCTTCTTTCATTTCGTATTGTTAAGGCTTGCATTGCCTTCCTTGAGTGATTGTTTCCTCAAGACATTGTATATTTCTACTACTATAACAACATTTTTTGGCTATTAAGATCTTCATGAGTCCATGGTTGTAAAATAACGCTGTCATTCCAGCTCTTGTGCTTACATTGTTGCAGCCCCTTTCATCGGGCAGTTTTTGAGGACATCTAAGTGTGGGAGATATGTTTAACCCACTTAGAAGGATTTATTTGGAGCCTCCTATTGGATTTAGGAATTAGACACATTGGTATAAGGGATCCAGGTCTTGGTTTCAATTCCTGTAGCAGCCATTACTGGAAAATGAGTTTTCCAGTCATGCCTTGCTGGCTGTTCCAGATTTGGAATATTACATCTAAGTGTAGGAGAACTGTTTAATCCACTTAGAAGGATTTATTTGGAGACTCCTCGTGGATTTAGCACTTAGATACATTTTTCTAAGGGATCTAGGTCTTGGTTTTAATTCCTATAGTAGCCATTACTGGAAAATGCGTTTTCCAGTCATGCCTTGCTAGCTGTTCAAGTTTTGGAATATTACAAAGACCTAGGGATAGAAGATGATCCTTTAACACAATTAATAGGTCAAGAAAGGATGAGAAAGGTCAATGAATGATTAAATTCCTTTTAGTTTTCAAGATAAAATGGCCTTTGGAATTTCAGTAACAAAATAAGTTCAATATCAATTCCAAATTTTGAGCTAGGGTTTGAGTTTTCTCTTTGTTGGACACCTAATTCGCTAAGGGTTGGTGTGGAATGTGAGTAGTCACCAAAGTCCAAGAGACCAATTTTTATGTGAAGACCAAGGGTCACAAGGAAACGTATAAATGTACATTATTGTGAATAATAAATATAATGAATGCTTATTCTTTAATATCGTGTTCACTTTTCCATGTGTGATTAACATGGTATCGGAGCGTCAGGGATGTAGGTCCCCAGTTTAAGATTCTTCTTAAATAACACTAGCCCGTGTTGCATACAATTTTGAAAATTGATTAAAAAATTATCCCTGCCATCTCTATGTGTCACGAGGTTCCTTCCACCCATCGCATTTCTCAAATCACGTTTTATAACCATTACCCTTTGCTGCTCATTTGCAAATATTGCGATTTGCGATGTGTGGGCGGTTCCACCTCCATCTGCCACATCACCTCCCCCACATACTGCACATCACTCCCCACAAGTTTTAACTCTTACCTATTTTTGCTCATATGTAAAACTTCCGCTCTGCAATTTGCGATATTATTTCAGGCCCCGCCTTCCTGCCATGTCATCAATAGCCCTCTCGTAGCCTTTGTCCCTCTCTTTTCTGTGCTAATTATCCCGATAGCCTCACCATTACTTCCACCATCTCCCCTTCATCTCCAGCACAAGCATTGTTTTTTGGTAGAACAACATAACTATGATTTATTCGGTTGATCCAAGAAACCTCCTATAAACAGTGAAGCTTGCACAACACAACTGGCCATTTCATTATGGTTAATGTGAATCATGAGAATATGGGAGTGGAGGCCTTTCGCTAGTAGATGAAATCAAGTGGTGGAAACCAGACTGCCCACTTTTTCACGACCACTCCTCATCATCCCCATGGAATATTCCAGGAGTTGGCCTACGCGACCCATAATTTTGTTTCTTTTACTTTCTGATTAAGATGTTTCTCCGGTGAAATACTGATTTCACCTGATTCTGCTTTGATTTTATGTTACAAGAGTGATTTCTTGATGCACGCTTAGTTATTTTGTTAGGATATTTTAATTTTCACATGTGTGGGCTGATAATGACTCATTATTCAATCGGGAACACTTAATAGGAACTATATATGTAGGAAGTTTAGAGATGTAAAAAAGGTTCTGAATTTTGGAGAATTTTGTTGTAGTTCTGTATAATTGTGCTCCCTGTGCTATGAGATACATATTTTGGAGAGTTGTTTTGAAATTAATATGATACAACACTATTTATTTGGATTCCATATGGGGCAATGAGTAGTATGTATCTACTTCTCTTTGCTTATCAGTAATCTCTTGTTTATGTGTGATCATCTTTCAATTTTTTTCTTCTTTGATGATTTGTGTAATGTAGCTACTGGCAGTATGCATTTTTATTCATGAATTCATTTATATATAACTCTCATCAATCAAAATTGTTGCACTTCCTTAATTTTCACTCCACAAATCTCTACTGTTTGTCATATTTCACATACATTTGTTTCCTCTAAGTTCATGGGAGATAGATTCTTAAGGATATTAAGCCTATATGTTGCAGATTCCTCCTCCGTTCTTCCTCAACACCTCTACATGATTTGAAATCCTCTGCTCATTGTTTCATACTCGGCCCATTTGAAAGCCATCCAACCACTCAGCCTCTTGAGCCCTCTTGTAGTATAAGGTAATTCACATTAAATTAGACTCCAAGATCTTCTCCATTCCTGAACCACCAAAACCATTATTTCTCTTGATCCATATTCTGTCAGAGGCATATATACATTTTTCCACATTTAACCTTTGATTTTAAGATGTTATATGCACTGGTCTTTAGCAACTCAAGGTTGTCTCTAGGAGTTAAAAAATATTTTTGGCACCGTTGCGAAGGATACGAATTTAAAAAATATTTTCCTTGGGAGACGACATAAATTCCACCCTTTAGACATGTGAGCACGAAAGGTTGGGAGTTTTTTACTCCTCACCTTGGCGACTCCACCGTAAAATAGTCCTAATTGGAACTAATCTTGGCTTTCACTGGGCCTCACACCAGATTCATATCCACCATTTACACCCACCTATAAATTAGATGGTTGTGCCGAGTTTCCTTTTGAACAAGTATGCCCCCTTGGCCCTCCCTCAGCTTCTGAATGATATGTCGCAAGGCTATCTAGAGTGGTTTCCTTGGTTCACTGGGGAAGATAATACTTCTGCACATAGACATATTGAAAACTTTTGTGCCTTTGCTGAGAACATAAATGTAGAGAAATTAGATGTGGTATTAAGGATTTTCACCCAATCCTTGGAGGGAGAAGCTCGAAAATGGTTCAAATCTCTAGCCAACAACACAATCCACACTTGGGAAGAAATGGAAAATTTATTCACATTAAAATGGGGAGAAAAGAGGGACCATGGATATGTCCTCACCGATTTCAATGCTCTAAAAAAGAGACACAATGAGGATGTAACAAATTTCATAAATAGGTTCAATAAGCTCTATAGTAATCTCCGTACTAAAATAAAGCCTCCCCAATCAGCTGCTAAGGTGGTCTTCGCAGGAGCTTTCGAACCGGAGTTTGGGTTCACCCTAAGAGAAAGAAAGTCTACATCTCTGGATCAAATCCAGACTGATGCATTAGAGGTAGAATCAAACTTTTCTTTTACTGGTAAATTCAAAGGGAAGACAAAGCATGCAGCTAGAAGAAAGAGCAGCGAGGATGCTTCTACTTATAATCAGGAGAGGGAGTCACAGGAGTATAGAATTGAAGAAATGAATAAGATGATCAATAACCTCTCAAATAAGTTGGTTAAGCTTGAATTGGAGGCCAAGAATTCCCCTCCTCGTTCAAACCAAATGATTCCAAACTGTGGGTTTAATCCCCAATATCAGAAGCCCCCTATACAACTGTTGCAGCGTGAAAGGAAGGAACAACAAGATCATATCCAACCTCCTATTTACTTGGAAGGAGAGCTCAAGGTACAAGCCGAGGAAGTCACATACAAATAAGAGAACCAATTCCTCGCTTACTCCAATGATGAGAAAGGTGAACTCACCCTACAACGGGAGCAAGAAGAGAAGGAAGCCCCTTCAGAAGACCAAGATATTGACAATTACTGCAAGTGGTTCATGGATTTCATGCAAGCTCAAATCCACAAGAAGTATGATCTCAGGCCCTCCAGGAAGAGAACCCGAGTGCAAGAACAAAATGAAGAGTCAACATCGAGAGAACAAACTCCTCCTAGTTCTGCTAGTAAGGGGGGAAATCCATTAAAAGAGTTTGCCCCTCATAAAGCTGCTTCATCCACTTCCATGAAACAAGGCTCTGATCCTCCCAAAAATGAGAAGTATGCATATATACCCTTGAAACTACCAGACCCTCCTAAAGAACAGTTCAAATAAGCAATTACAGAAAAAGGGCCCACACCCTTTAAGCTCCAAGAAGAACATTCCATTGTGGTTTTTGGACCGCATGTAGAAAACTAGTTCCTAGCCTATTCTGAAGAAGAGGGAGGCAAGATTACCCTCCATGAAGAAGGGGAAGAGTTGGAGTCCTTCCCAGAGGAAATCAATAAAAATCAATATTAGTCTCGTGATCTAGAAACAGAGGTTACAAAGCATAATGGTATAGATCTACAAGAACATCCTCAGCCAGTAGCGTTTCCCTCAAAGATAAAATACTAGTTAGATTTTCATGATGAAGATCATCTCTCAAATTATCTCTCAGTAGTAAAACATATTGTTACAAATCATGTTTCTTCACCCAAAATTAATGAAAGTTTGCAGCTCCCTTACAAGCTTCTATGTGACAAAGAGAAAAATAAAAAACACTCAGATCACTTGACTACCATGGGTAGTGAGGAAAGACAACTGGTTCCCTTGCAACACACCAGCAAAGCAGTAATTTGGAATGAGGTTGGTTTTCCTGTTACAACTATTCTAGAAGATCTTATGTTGCATGTTTACCATGATCCTTTTGTCAGTGTACTGCAGTCATCAGTAAAGGAAGAAGATGAGGTATGTATCAGGATCTTTGTTCCACCATGTAAAGGTAAAGTTAAAAATTGGTCTGAGAATCTTTCATCTGCTAGCATGAGAAATTTTCATCAATTCATTCAAATTTTCCTAGGTCGATGGGTAATCATGGGAAATGTCTTTCTTTTCATAGACGAGTATGGACATTTAAAAAGACAACCTGGGGAGACAGTACAATATTTTTCAGCTAGGTTCAATAAGGTGTATCATTCAATGCCAGCTGATATAAGGCCACCCCCATGAGTAGCTCTCTGGAAATACCCAAATTCCTTTAATCCAAGGATGGCATTCCAAGTAAGAGGAAGGGACACTGTAACCCTTGAAGAAATGAAAAATATTGCAGTTGATGTGGAAATGAACCTGCTGACATTAGGGGAATTTTGAGGTCTAAAATAGGCTTCCTAAGGGAAAAGTATAATCAAATTTTACTTTATGAGAACCAATCACATTTTAGGGGATGACATCATCCCCAATGGTTGAGATGGAATTTCTTGAGTTAAAGGTACTTACTTGTTACATTCTCAATGGTGGAAAAAAAATCATGGTTAACCATGATAGTGCGCTAAGTACTTTTAAAGTCCTAAAGTAAAGTACTAATAATAAATGTCATTTCACTCTTTTTGAATAAAATTTTATTATTGTCATTTCATATTTTTTGAAAAAAACAATGCATATCCTTACATAATCTTCATGTCTTTACACGTTTCTCAATAAATATTATATTTGTCTATTTTCATATATTTATTGTTAAGTTATATATTCATCTCATTTTATTTAATGTTATAATTTCAAATTAATTATAAGTTAATATCTGTACATATATACTATACATATGGAATCAAAATAAATAAAAATGTAACCTTGCAATTTTATGATAAATCAAATCTATGAATAATATTATTATAATATTAATAACAATACAAATATATTAAAATTAAAGAAAAAAGTTATATTAGTTTTGTATGATGAAAAAATGTACATTAGTTTTTTATGTTAAAAAAATGTATATTATGTTCAACATAGTTTGGGGCGAAAAAATTCTAAAATTTCATTGTATATAAATCTTATATTATACTTATAAATATAAATTAAATCTATTCCAATATTTTTTTTCCCTTTAATTTTAAATACAACTAAATTAATTTCATTATGATTATATTAATATTATATATTATTATACATAATATTATGAAAAGTAATTTAAATGTTATAGAATATATATTATATTCATTTTTATATTATATATTATTTTTTCTTATGTTATAAATCAAATCAAATCAATTCAATTTATAATATAAAAAAAATACATAAAATAATATATTACATTTATTATATTATATTATATTATATTAATTTTAAATAGTATATTAATTACATGTACTTATATAACTTAAATAATATAAATTTTAATTAATAGTATATTATACAATTAATAATTTATGAATTTATATTATAATTTATTTTGAGTTATTTAAGTACAAAAGACAAATGCATTAGTTGTTCAATGTTAATGACACTTTATTGAAAAGATCATTCTTATTTATAGTCACATCAATACAATTTTTTTATCCATTTTATTTTGGTACACTTTTTCAATTTAATTTAACCATGGTTACATGGATTGTGGTGGAAAAAGTAAAGTGCAAATTCATAAATATTATTTTATTGGTTTAGCTATTATTTTATTATTTCCTTAGGAGACCCATTTTAGACCTCAAAATTCCCCTAATGACAGAGAGGCAAAGTTTAAAACAAAGGAAGAATTGATCCAGTTTGATTATCCACCTTTATGCCTTAATTCATCAGATAAAATGCAAACATATTCCGAGTTGTTTGAAGACATGGAGAACACATGTGCAGTACAAAGTTGTGAGGTTGGATTGATTGGGTCAAGATATTCAAAAATAGGTCAAGTGTATCTTGATCCAGTGGATGCCTATATTAAGAAACTATTCATCAAAAAGCCACCATACCTTTTCAACATTTCTGTTGCTGTTCAGGTTTACCAAGCTCCTTGCAATGAAGATCGGGCTGGGAATTCCTATCAAATACCATTAACAGGTTTGTTCCTAATTTTGGTGGAAAAAATGAAAGAAAAAAATTATTAGAGCAGTTGTTTGCCTGGTTACACTGACATTATTGTATCATTTAGAATAGTAGTAATTCCAGTAGATTAGGGTAGGTAGGTCTGAAAATAAGCTCAGTTCCATGAGCATCTTTCCAGTTTAGTTTCAGATTGCTTTGCAGTTTTCAGTTCAAGTGTGTTTTAGTTTCCAATTTCAGCATAGTTCAGATTTTAGCTCTCAAGATTTTCAAGGTGTGGCAATGATTTATGTTTTATATAGTTGGAAGCGCACAACTCAGCTGCAGTTTCAATTCAGCTTACAGTTGCATTTGCGACTCCATGAGCAATAAAGCATAGGAATTCAGGTCTGCAGGTTCTCAATACACTTAGAACAACACACTGTCCCCAGATGGAGCCAATGTTGGCCTGTGATAGCACATAACATGGAGAAGTGGTCCCAATAAGGAAATCACAAGGCAAAGGTGTGAATTTTTAAGGGGAAGGCCAAGTTATTCAAGCGCAGGTTGGGTGGAAAGCTCCGCAGTCAAAAGAGAAAAGTGTTG
Source organism: Pinus albicaulis (assembly GCA_034641835.2). Lineage (NCBI taxonomy): Eukaryota > Viridiplantae > Streptophyta > Pinopsida > Pinales > Pinaceae > Pinus > Pinus albicaulis. The sequence continues at coordinate 1,631,448,873 of CM076579.1, read as the reverse complement.
CGGTCAAGGTATTATGACCCAAAATGTGTTAATTGCCGCATCCCACAAACCGTTACATGTATTATATATTACATATAATATATGTAATATCAATTACCACACTTAACTTCTTACCTATATCGCATCAGCATTTCAAAATTTCCATTTTCATATCATATATCTCACTGCTCCAAACCTCGAAATGCGATATAAAGTGGGGCTGCCATCCATCCTCCACGTCACCTTCCACTTTCCGCTCATCGCACTTCACTCCCCATAGATTATGATACTTACCGCATGCTCCTCATAACTAAACTCTTCCGATTGCGATTTTTGATATGAGCGGCCCCACTTCCGTGCCACATCATCCATCCCTGCTCACCGCACATCTCTCCCCATGATATGTACCTCTTACCTTCCGCTGCTCACAACTAAACCTTACAATCTATGATCTGCGATGTGCGGGCAGCCCCACCTCTATCTTGCTATGTCACCTTCTTCATCGCACTTTTCTCCCCGAAAATTATAGCATTTACCCTCTGCCGCTCACATGTAAACCTTGCGATCTGCGATGTGCAGGCAGCCCCATCTCCGTCCTGCCACATCACATCCTCCACCAATTGCATTTCTCACATTGCGTTTTATAACCATTACCCTTCGCCACTCATTTTCAAATCTTGTGATTTGCGATGTGCAGGCGGTCCCACCTCCGTCCGCTACATCACCTCCCCCGCTCACCGCACATCATTCCCCACAAGTTTTAACTCTTTCTTATCGCTGCTCATATGTAAAACTTCCGCTCTGAGATTTTCGATATCAGTTTGGGCCCCACCTTCCCACCATGTCATTAATAGCCCTCCCATGGCCTTTGAACCTCTCTTTTCAGTGCTAATTATCCCGATAGCCTCACCATTAATTCCACCATCTCCCCTTCATCTCTAGCACAAGCATTGGTTTTTGGCAGAACAAAAAAACTATGATTTATCCAGTTGATCCAGGAAACCTCCGCTAAAGAATGGCGCATGCGCAACACAATTGGCCATTTCATTATGGCTAATGTGAATCATGAGAAAATGGGAGTGGAGGCCTTTCGCCAGTAGATGAAATCAAGTGGTGGAAACTAGACTGCCCACCTATTCACGTCCACTCCTCCTCATCCCCATGGAAGAGTCTAGGACTTTGCCTACGCGGACCATAATTTTGTTTCTTTTACTTTTTGATTAAGATGTTTCGCTGGTGAAATCCCTATTTCTCTTGATTCTGCTTTGATTTTATGTTACAGGAGTGATTTCTTGATGCACACTTAGTTAGTTTGTCAGGATATTTTTATTTTCACATGTCTGGGCTGATCATGACTCATTATTCGACCGGAAACCCTTAATAGGAACCCTCAATAGGAACTCTATATGTATGAAGTTCAGATATGTAAGAAAGGTTCTGAATTTTGGATAATTTTGTTGTAGTTATGTATAATTGTGCTCCCTGTGCTCTGAGATACATATTTGGGAGAGTTGTTTTGAAATTAATATGATACAACGTTATTTATTTGGATTCCAAATGGGGAAATGAGTAGTATGTATCTATTTCTCTTTGCTTATCAGTAATCTCAAAGCATTAATGAGCATTTCCACTAGTAGAAGAATTCGTATTATTGCCATATTTGGAAGAGTTAAAAGAATCTCACTAAGTGTTACTTTGGTTGGTGGCATTCCTTAAACCACCACAGGTTGTAGACCTCCCTTCTTCTAAGTTGAAGGTCTCCCTCTTCAAAACATTAAGGAGCACTTCCTTTAGCAGAAGATCTCATCTTCTTGCCATATTTGGAAGAGTTGCAGGAACTGCACTAAGCATTCCAGTGTTGGTGATAATCCTTAAACCATCGTTGGTTGAGACCTCAAGTTCTCCTACCTTATTCCATCATCTTAGAGATCAAATTTAACTTATTATTTTCATGCATTACTGTATTTTAATATTAGATCTCTCTTCCTAGAATTGTATATACCCCTTCGGATTAAGGGGGGAAATGTTGGACACATAATTCGCTAAGGGTTGGTGTGGCATTTGAATAGTCACTAGATTCCAAGAGACCACTTGGTATGTGAAGACCAAGCGTCATAAGGAAATGTATAAATGTACATTATTGTGAATAATAAATGTAATGAATAATTATTCTTTAATTTTTTGTTCACTTCTCCATGTGTGTTTAACACTCTCAAAATAGACGTGAGAATTTCCTCAAAATTTGAGGGTCACTAGAGAGAAGAAAAATACAATATTTTATCTAGTTGGTTTTTCAATATCATCCCTCTAATGAAATTCATACAAGGCCCTAGCTAGTCGTCTAGGCTTAAGGTAAAATTTGAGAAAAGATAAAAATGAGAGTGATTTAGGGTTGATCACCTAGGATTAAGACCAATGCTTGGATATTAAGAAGATTGGAGTCAAATTGATATCGAGACATGAAACTTCTCTCTTCAAGGAGGTCTAAAGAAGCAACTTCAATAACTATGGATGCAAAAACACTACAAATTTATAATTTTATACTTCGATGAAAAAGGCTATGGAGTTTCAAGGAAGAAAATGCACATTATCCTATAGGAACATTCATTCATTCTTTATCCAATGAGTAAGACATGCAAATACTTCCAATAGTTTCAATGATTCCACTATTTCACATTAATTAGGCACATTATTTCACCATAAGAAAATAATTCCATACATTATACACTTATTAAAATACAAATATAGCATTATATTGCACTTATAAAACAAAGTAGAGTATATCCGTCTACAATATTTCCAAAGAGAAGCACCAAGAGGGAAAACGAAAACTTTCCACTCATCAAAACAAATTTAATCATCCAAATCATTCCACAAATTGCAGGTCCGAATTATTTAGTGAGAGATATCCCAAATCCAAGCGATGATGATTCAAAAATGAGGCTCTCCTTGTATTTGGTCTAATTAGCCTAATTAATCCCCAAAAATTAATTTAATGTGAAAAATAATCCTATTGGTGACAAGCCCACCAAATAGCTCAAAAGTGTAAAATAATCCTTCCTAATGAGGCCAAAATGATTAAAAAATGGTGCAAACAGTTATTGGAAGGCCAAGCTAAGTCCTCTATGTGACATGATCTAGAGGAGGGATTTCCAAATGACGACCAATGGGGTGGCTCCTTGGTTTTCAAGAAAAGCATATTTAGTGCTCCCAAGTGGTTGTGGGGCACAATCAATGGTCTCATGGATCTCCAACTAGATCAAACATGTCGTTTCTCCATCAATAAGGGTTAGAATGATGAAAAATTACCTCCCATGTCTCTTTGGATGAGACTGTTGAGCGTAATAAACAACCTAACATTTAATTGTCAATCCGGGAGTTTGTAAACTTAGAGGCGAAACACTGGAAATTCCAGAGAAGGACTTCAACAACCTGCACTAATTAATATACCACACCATTCTGGAAACTGGAAAAAAGGAAGTACTTTGAAAAAATTCAAATAAAAGGAACCTTTAAGTTTCTGTAAACAATCCTGATTGATTAAATGGATAATTATGATTATCTTCAGTATGGTTATACGACAGAGTGATAGTTGGACTATTAAAGGTATTTGCCTTCTTTAAATACATTCCTTCCTGCACTAAACTATAATTCTTGTACTACAACAATGTTCCTATACCAGAATGTTGTGCCTCTACTGGAATGAAGTTTATATGTTGGAAGTATGTTCTGTACCTGTATAGAAGATTTTGACCTTCATACATGAGCCCTAAGTCTCCGGGCTAGGGAAATATGTTCCTATACCATGATATCTATTCCTGTACCAGATCAGATTCTCCTACACAATAAAATCAATATTCCTGCACTTGGTTTCTAGATTAATTTAAGAAAATAAAAAGCGCGCTAACTAGTAAAATGGAGTGCAAAGCAAACAGAATTGAAAGTAAATTCTCACAGGCAGAAATATGCTTCAACCAAACTTATATTCGACACAGAAATGATTTCAAAAGTCAAAGTAAATCTTTCTTGAAATATAAAACTCTTTCATGCAATTATGGAAATTATCTGATTGATGCAATTAAGAAAATTATCTGACTGTGTAAACATGCTCCTTCCTCAGATGGTTGTGCTTATAATTTGGATTTTAATTTTAAACATTTTAACTAAGAAGGTTCATTCGTTAATTAATCATGAGATCCAATTCCTTTCTTCAAAATCGTTAACTGCAAGAACATATTTGTAAGTTACAACAACGTTTATTCCATATTCATTAAAGCACAATTAATTCTTAAGTAAAAACCTCAGATATTAAGATATTAAGAATTCCTCTGTTTTAGAAACAAACATCAACTTGCAGAAATAAATAAAGAGCTTTACGAAAGGAAAGGAATAAAAGGACTCGTGGAAACGAACCAAGGAAATCGACTTGCAGAATCGAGAACGCACTAGTATAGGTAGCATACTTGCACTGTTCTTGCAGAAATGGAATCACACATTACAAAGGAAAGATTATGCGAGTTAAAATAAAATACATCTAAGCTTGCACACCATGGATCCATAACACAATAATTTCAAATGAAATCAGATCTATAACTCGTGAGGGAATATAAATAAATAACAAATTCACACTTTGCACTTTAAATTAAATTAACACACCTTTTAAAAAAAGGGAGAATGAGCTAGGTTGGATGGGCCCTAGCCAACTAGCTCGTTTCTCTATTACGAAATCTGGAAACTCAACTTCTCAGCAACGCATCATCATAAGATTGAAATGAATAAATAAAATAACATGGCACAGTCCCTTGTATTATATTCAAAATAAGAAAATGTACATCATGAGATCCGAATCCAGCCCAGAAATAGGGCAGGGGGTAGAACCCCCAACACTCAGCTCAACATCATCAAGGTACAAAGAAATGGCTTGCCTCCCCCCTGGTTTGGAGCCATAGCTCTGTTTTTATGCATTCCATGATACAAATTTGGCTTTTGGCCAGCCAATCCATTACAAAACAAAATGCGGAATTGAATCCCAACTATTTTCCAACAATAGGAGACTATTAAAACCATTACCCCATCAAGAAAATGAAATATTGATACGAATTTTCCATTTTTTGGCAAATTTGGGCAAGATCCTAGAATTTTGGAAAAACAATATTTTTTTATAAAATTTCTTCAAAGAGCTGCACGTACTTTTTGGAATAATTCGAATCTCGGGAAACTGTTTTGGTTATGGGTAATAGGTTATATCTTTCAAAAACCCATTTTATTTTATTTTCATGATTCACCTCCATATACATGAAAACCGAGGTCAAACTTGGTCGTTTGGCAAACCTAGGCAAGATCCTAGAATTCTGGAAAAACAATATTTTTTTATAAAATTGCTTCGAGACCTGCACGTAACTTTTGGAATAATTTTAATCTCAGGAAAATATTTCAGTTCTAGGTAATTGTTTATATTTTTTAAAAACCCATTTCCTTGTATTTTCATGATTCACCTCCATCTGCACGAAAATTGATGTCAAACTTGGTCGTTTGGAAACTATGCAGTTTTTGAGAAGATTTGTTAATTTGATCCTAGAGACCCACGCATGCAACCTGGGTAAAATAAAACTCATGGGAAGGTGTTAGAAACTTATTTTGGAAAATAACCATATTTTGTTTTCCCCGAAAGCATGTTGAGATATCAAAGCCCCAAATCAGTGTAGGAATGCTAGTGTAGGAGTGCTAGTTCAGGAATGTGAATGCAAGATCAAAGCCTGTTGTCCTATGCATATAATCAAATCAGTTTCAAACCTAAAATCATGATGATATAAATGTTTAAATCTCGTTAAAACAAGGGAATAGAAAATACTTATTATCTCTGAGAATGCACAAAACTAAGACAATAACTATTCAAGCTAAACAAAAGCATGAGGGATTTCAAGTAAAAGGTGATATAAATCAAGGCAAAATAGAGGCCCAAAATCCCCCCATGCTGACCTTCTTTCATGTCCTCATGCAAGGAAATCAATTGTTGTATTGTCTCTTCCTTGCAAAAAAACAAGATTAAAATATTTATGGATACTCGTAATAATGTTCCTGCAATTCTGTGTGATCAATATTTCCTTCACTAGATAGAGCTTGTTCGAAAAATAGAGTATCTTCTGGACTCTTTTCTTATTTAGACTGATTTAAAGAAAATCTATCACAAGGACTACTATAGGAGTACTAAATTGAAAGGATGGTGTTATTACTTAAATAAAATAACCAATTTATTAAAATTTTCATAAACATTTCCGGGGCATTCTTGATCAGAAGTTTTACTTTAATATCCTCATTGTAAATATGAGTGACATGATTTGAAATCCATGGTGTTAAAAGTAATAATAATAATACTTTCCCACAATGAACATCTTACCATTATCCACATATAGTTGAAGCTCCTCTTTTCTGGGCAAGGTAAAGTACCTGCACTAAGGGTCCCATGTCCATGAAAAAAATTTATTCCAAAAAGATATAACTCCAAGGCATAACATCAGAAGGATCTTAGATCCATTCTCAAATATATATGATAATGAATTCAGGAAATACAAAAACAACCAAGTAAATCGTAGTGTAGGGTTAAATTTAATACCACAAACATGGCCCGATGCTAGCAGGCTTTAATAGCCTCGACATGGATGCCTTTTAACCCAAGAAATACTTGTGTCCCATCTATTAGATATGGATTTGGAGTTTTTTGAAATAATTTGCATTTGTTCAAAATTAATTGAAGGCCATTGTCCCGGTTTGGTAACGAGCTAATGACAGTTCCATTCACAAGAACTAACAAGAAAGAATAAGTCGGCTCATGATGAGATCTCTTGTCTTCCATATTTTCAACTGAATTCCATTACCCTGGCTTTGTAACTAGTAGTGGTAATGTCATTCTTATTAGGACCCATGACCATGGTAGGTCGGCTCGTAATGAGACATCCTATCCATTAATTAATCATTTTTATAAAAAATCTGATTCGAATCAACCTTAAATAGGTTAATGAATAGTCGGGGAGGCAATTCTGCTCCTTAAGAGCACATTATGGCGTGATATTTTTTTAATTACTAATATTTATTGGTTGCTACTTCTACCCTGAGGACTCATTTTAAATAAAACATCTTTGATAATGACTAAAAATTCCTCTAATTGATCATGCGAGGGCTCTTGTGAAATTCTTTTATAGTTTTGTAGGCATGGTCCACCATAGGAGGATTCTCATCAATACCTTCAAAGAGAAACTTAAAAAAAAGTTTTTGGACAATAGTTATTGGTCAATAATAAGTCACTTTATAAAATATGAGGCATTAAGAGTGAATTTATTTTGAAAAGTCTACCCATTGTGGAGCTATAAAAGGTCTTTCACCTCTAATTACCTCACATTAATATGTCAATCCGGGAGCGTTTTGTTATTACAAAGAGTGACTCAATCTGAGGCTATCATTTGTCAGAGTAATGCTAGTAGTACAATGCTTAAGAAATACAAGAGTAAACGGATGCTTGTCTGTAACTAAATTACTTCAAAGAATAAATCACACACTCAGAAAACTCAACAGCTTATCAGTCAAGGGTTCGGCAGTGATAACCCATCCCTTCGGAAACTGATGGAAAAAAAATCAGAGCATAGACCATGAGCCTGGGAGCTAGACAGTGACTGCCAATACTCACTATAGCCTTAGATCATCTCTCACACCAAATGCAAGTAAATGGAACAGCAAGTAAAGGATTGAACAGCAATTCTGGAATGGAACAGCAAACCTAAAATGGAACAGCAATTGAATAACTAAGTCCCGCGGGTTGTAACCAAACTTAATCCATTAACTCAAATGCACTCTTTGCAATCAAATAACATTCTTTCACTCTAAAGGCAATTCACACAAATCACACTAATGGAACAGCAATAACTATTAATGAATTATGGAACAGTACTGATAAATCAGAAATGCGCACAACACACTGGAATAACAATCTGAATCAACAGGAATACAACTGTGCTTCCAACAGAACACTATCATTTATGAACCCAACGATTAGGAAGAACACTACCTCAAACGAATGTATGAAATGAATGTCAATATAACAGCTCTGTAATAGAACAGTAAGAACATGCAATTAACTCTTGAAAAGATTAATAACTTGATGCAGAGTCAACACACGATTCTGTCTGTAAAAACCTCAATGATTCAATCTTTAACAGAGCATGTAATATGAACTTTATAAAGCATATCAAATTACCAAATAACACTGATAAACAAACCACACAGAAGTCAAGTCGTAATGGTACAAAAGCAAGTGTCCTCCGGGGCCGGGCCCTTAGCCTCCAAGGATACCGCTTTAAGTTAATCCAGACGCAGAGATAAAATAATCACCAAGCTTTCATTAATGCATCGGTCAAAAATACATTGAACCAGTTCTCAACGAGACTTAATAATCAAAGCTGATGTTTTACAGAAAATTACATAAAAGCGTATCCTATATATCAAGCTAACAGTGTTGTCCCTTTATATAAAGGCGACGGCGGAGATGTCCAAGTAACATGATAAATAAAGCAGCGATCCCTCAGGATCGAAGATCCTGAGGGATTCGCCAAACTGTTAATTCTTCATCCTTTCCTTTCTTTGGCACCGAGCTGGTGTCTTCTCCTTCTTTTCCGAGCCGATTTGCTGTAATCTATTTAGCCTTGTTTGCATTCGGTTCACCTTCAGAGGGACAACAGTTATCTCGACTTTGTCTCTTCCTTTGGAGCGGAAATTCCTCGTTTTTTCCTTTTCCTGTTCAGAAAATAACCATTATTAGTGGTTAAGTCTTGCATATCAATTTCCACATGTTTTATTATAATTCCTTATCACTTTCCAAATTCATGAGACAAAAAGGTTTACAAATTCTACTAAAAAGCCACTGAAATAATCATCAAAAACATACCTTTTCAGTACTCCACACACCCCCCTGCTTACCTTGTTTCATGTCCTCATGAAAACATTGTAGTTGACATGCAAGGCAGTGAGAGAATATGCTGGAGAAGGAGTCTCATGCGGAGGCCTACAACCATGTTGAGTGATTAGATAGTCAAAGAACTGACCTGTTTGCCCCTCAGGCATATCATACAGGGCCTGGTATCCGGGTGCAGGGTGCCAAATAATTGGAGTGTGAAATCTATATCCTAACCAGGATGACCCTGCTTTCAGAATTCTCTCGCCATAGAGGTTCAAACGGTCGGCAGCTAACTCAAAGTTTTCATACTTAAATGGTTCCCTGAGCTGGATGTTTGGATCAGAGATTCGGTATCGAAATTTGGCTGCATTAATGGCCAAGTCTTTGATGGAAAGAAAATACTCTAACCCTTCCCGAATAAGTGCCTCATGCATGGGTCCTAAAGTTTCAATGGCACCAGGAGCCCTTATAATATTTCTATGAGCTTTCCACAACTGTACTGGGTTCCTAGGCTCAGCCCTAACCCGTAAATCTAGACCATTTTCCTGACTCTGGAAAGTATCATAGGCTTTGAGCCACTTAATCTGATTAACCCCGAATGAAATGAATGCTTGTAATTGGATGTCTCCAATGAAAGGGCCAGGGTTTAACTCAGTCTCCTGATTTAGCACAAGGTCATGCAAATAAATTTCACACAACAATCTCTGGACTTTCACTCCATAATGTTTACAGCAGTCTATAAAGTCATTGACGGTGTTGATTTGTATAGGGGCGCCTGCTTTAACAACTTTTATTTTTAATTGTAAATACCGTTCTAATAAAAACAGAGCATAGTTTTTAGCAGGGGCCCTACATGCTAAAACATCATTGTATAAAGAACACAAGGTATTCATCTGCTTGATAACAGTATCTAGTCTACGGGTTACCTGTGCAACTTCCTCTTGTTCCTTTTTCCACCCTTCAAAGGCCTGGCTTTTGGATTGATTGACGTCCCTTAGTTGCTGCTGTAACTCTTCATATTTTTCTCGGGGGACCGTTTGCTCTCTAAGTTGTTCGGCTTCTTGTTGGGCTTGCTTCATCATCTTATGCAAGGTTTTTGTCTTCGGATCTTTTTTCCATAGGTCAGTGGAGGCCGGGAGTTTTACCTGAACTTTCTTATTATGCTGTTTGGAGTTCAGAACCCTTATTACCCCTGAGGGTGGTGCCTCTGTTTGAATTTGCTTGTCACTGATCCTTATATCATCCTTTTTTGTTTTAACACGAACATCCGTCTGTTCCCGTTCCTCAGCATCATTTGGAACGGCAGCTGGATTCTCAGTAGGGTTTTGAACAGCAGGCCGCTTGTTGGCCTTCTTTTTCCTCCCTCCGGTCTTTCTTACCTTCTGGTTCTTTTTCAGAATCCTAATTTGTTGTCTGAGCTGGGTTATTGTATTCAACAATTTACTCCGTTCCATCCGCAACTTCTTAATTTCCAGTGTTTCATTCGAAGGAACAACAGTCTGTCTGCTGCGGACTGGATCATGACCAGTTGCTAAATCTTCCTCTTGGGGTTCTTCCTCACTATTCTGCTCTGGCTGTTCTGGGGTAGGAGCCTCAAATGGTTCTGTCTCTTCCTGAGCAACTGTTGTTTCTGCTCCTACTCCCTCTAGAATTTCCTCTTGTGACCTGGGAACAGATTGTTCCCGTTCAGTATTTTCCTCCTCTTCATCATGAACAGGCATGTTTTCTTCTTGGGGTTTGTCGTGGGGGTTCTCTGGATTAGAAGGTTGGCCATACTTACTCATATTGGCTAGGACTGCGGCCAAGTCATCATCTCCCAGTAGGTCTTGTAATGGGCTATCTTCCTGCTGTCCCACTTCTTCCTCCTGTTCAGGTTCTGCTTCTATTTCTATTTCCGAAGGCTCGGCTGCCTCTTCTTCGGGTTGATCGTCTTCAATTATCACTGGTCGGCTAGTGCTTCCTTGGAGCTTTTCCAACCTTCCTCGTATCCGAGCCAACCGGGCTGATTTTCTGGGCTTATCTATGCTTCCTCTCATCTGAGCTAACCGAGCTGATTTTCTGGGTTCCTCTGGTTGCTCGGGTGGATCAATGGCATGCTTGCGCTTTGCCGATTCCTGAGATATCTTTGGTCGTTCCGATATACTAGCAACAGGTTCCTACTGTACTAATTCTCTACGTTTTGCCGGACGCTCTGGTGTGCTTATAGAATGTCTACGTTTTGGGGATGGCTCTGTCAATCCCCCCTCAATTATTGCAATCAGTTCTTCCCAGCTGCTCTGCTGCTGGGTGAGACCATAACTAACAACTAGTCGTATCAACCCATGGTGACTAACGATTGACTCTACGTGCTGTGCCTTTTTCATACTTTGTGCAGCATCATGCAGTAAGGAGTTCAGGAGTGCAGGTAAATTTACAGAGCATCTCTGCTTTAAAACAGCTAAAAGTTTAAGATGTCGTGGTCTTACCACGTCTTTCCTTCCTTCGCAGGTAATGTAGCTCTGCACTGTTCTTGCTAGCTCTGTCCAGGGTTCTCCTAGGGTTGCTGGCAGAACTCCCTTCCCCTTAATTGTCAAATTCTGACCTTCGTCTTGGAAAATTTCCATGACCTTCTGTAATCGTTCCTTTTTTAATGTCCATACCGGTCCGGTGGCTGGTAGTCCTGAAACTTCTGCAATTATGTCATCAGTGACCGCTATTCGCTTCCCCCTTACTGTGGAGTGATCATCCTGTAGGTTCTGCAAAAATTCCATTGCTACTGTTTCATTGGACTCCTGTAGGCGATTGAAATAATTCAACCATCCTGCTCTTTCCAGGATCTCCCGGGCAGCAGCGAAGATCGTCAACTGTTGAGGCTCGCTTCGAATTGCCCTTCCTCCCATGGTTTTACTGTAAATTCTAAATGGAACAGCAAAAACGTTTTCTGTTTGAAACACAGAGAGGATGATAATCGCAAGGTTTCGAGAAAGAAAACACAGAGTATGCAACAGTGAAACAGAAAGCAACTTGTGTGAAAATAGAAATGCCATGCCGTTAAAATATGCCAAACCGTCGTATACTAGTTTTCCCGAATGGTGAGTGGACACGTAATACAGGGAATGATGAGGTTAACCTCCCCCCCCCGCAGTGTGATAGGTTGTCCCAGCCGGCAAATAAAGGAGCGGCACCCGGTCTGCAATCAAGTCAGAAAGGAACAGCATATGGAATTATGCTATGTTGAAAAGGACAACAAATTACCGAAATCGAGGCGGAAAATTGATCGCGTATTATATAATAGGCTGCTGTGTTATGATATGAGGCTGATAGGTAGGGCATGTATCGTACTTGCCAAATCTCAAGCGGTCATGGTCACTCCCGTTGCCATGATTGGTAATGATAAATATTCATGCGATGTATAAATCGGGAAATAACATATGATTAGTTCCTAGGATATAAGAAACAAAAGAGTATTAGTATCTTACCCATTGGTGTAACTAAGGTGACTCCAATACCATCAACAGTACTCTGCTGCCAACAGGTGTCCATAACCTTGGCAGAGTTGTTTTTTTACCCTCGGAACCATGATCCTTTGTGTATACTTAGGAGTGTTGTTATGTCAAAATGTAGACCATTATGCTGGCTTGGTGACCAGTTAACCATAATGCCATTCACGAGGAAGGAGCGAAACGTGGGCAGGTCGGCTCGTAATGAGACCTCCTGTTCCAAGGTTTGTTTGTTTGATATACCTTTTGGACCATATCCCTGGTGTGGTGGCCATAATGGGAATGCCACTTCACTTCCATCCTCATGATCATGGTAGGCTGGCTCTCGATGAGACCCCCTATCCTGCATTTGACACTTCACATATCATGTTCAGATATTTTTCTTTTTTATAGAATACTTTTCCTTATTTATACACAAAGGGTGGTTCAACACTCCTTAAGAGTAGGAATGGTGGAAGAAGTCTTATTATCTCAATAGGAAGATATAAGCCCTTTTCTCTTATTTCTAAATAATAATCAAAGAGGGTTAAAGGAACCAGCATGATAAAGATAACCAACCAGGGCAAAATTAGTAAAACAATGACAACAAAAGATAAGAAATAAATATGTCCTTCCTTTCGTCCTCTTACTAATGCAGAGCCTTATAAATATAGCGATTTATGATTTGCGGATTTTGGTATGTTGTGATTTTATATTCATTGCACAAGTACATAGCTGTATCTTAAAGACTAGAAAGAATACGGGCAAGAAGCATCCTCAATTTAGATCAGCAAAAGGAATAAGCTATTTCACAAGGAGAGCAAAAGTATGCTAGTGGTGTTCCTTTGGAAAAGAAACAACGACGGATGATAGAAAAAGGAACAGCAAAAATGCAAATGCCGTTCCTTTGGGAAAAGGAACGGCAAAAATAAAAATACTATAAAAACACTCTAAATGCCATTCCTTTGAAAAAGGAACAACAGTAATAAAAAAATCGTTGTTTCTTTGAAGAAAAAGAACAGTGGTAACCAAAAGGAACAGCGGAAAATGTAACAATGCCGTTCCTTTGAAAAAGGAACAGCAGAGATCCCGAATGCTGTTCCTTTAGAAAAGGAACAACAAAACAAGCGAAACCAACATCATACAAAAACACGCATATGCTATTTTTAGAAGAGAAAAAATCGAACTTTATGAAAGAAAAGGAACAGCAAAAATGACAAGAAAATATTTAATTCAAACTTATGTACAAGAATCACTCAAAAAAACAAGAACTTATGTACAAATTGCAAAAAGAAATGAACCCTTAATGAATTACAGGTGAGGAATATTTCTCTTCCTCTCCTAAGATCTCCATATCAGTGTCTCGGCGTAGCTGCTGGCAGAAGGATTCCCGAGTGAGTGGTTTGCGATAGAGACGGACTCGGTGGCCATTCACTTTGAATGCATATCCAGAACCGTCGATGGTAATTAGAGTAAGGGTTCCGTTGTCATGCACCTTCTGGATTTCGTATGGTCCCAACCATCGAGTCTGAAGTTTTCCAGGGAAGTCTTGAAACCGAGAGTCGTATAACAGAGCCCAGTCTCCCTCGTGGAAGACTTTGTTTTTGATGAGCGCATCATGCCATTTAGCTCGCTGCTGTTGAATCAATGCTGTATTTTGTAGTGTAGAGAGCCTAATTTCGTCTAATTCATTGATCTGCTGTAGTCGATTGATTTGTGCCTCGCTTAGATCTAGGCCAACTTCCTGTGCTGTCCGTAATGTTTGGATTTCGAATTCTATGGGAAAAATAGGTTGTTTTCCAAACACTAATTGATAAGGTGAGTAACTGGTGGTGCTCCTCCATGTGGTTCTATAGGCCCAGAGTGCTTCAGGTATTCGGGTAGCCCAATCACGCCTATGTGACGCAATGGTTTTCGTTAGGATTGATTCTATTATCTTATTGCTACTTTCTACCTGCCCATTCGCCTGTGGGTGATATGGAGTAGTGATTTTATGCTGGACGTGATAATTGTTTAGTGTTGCAGCTAATTTATGCCCAACAAATTGTGGTCCTCCGCCATGTTCCGCCCCTAGGGAGGGGCCATAACGAACAAACGGATGGAACGGGGAAGCTGTGTAATGATCCTCGTGGGGGATGGTCATGCCTCCGCCCATTGGCCTATGTTGACATGTTCTTGTGCCCATAGAATATATGTTTTACGGTTGGAGGCATCGATGTGGTCCCAGCGAAATCAAGAGCCCATAAACAAAATGGTTCGATGACCAATGCCCTTGGTTTTAGGCATCTCATCGACCCGGCCGGTGGAAGTCTGCTCCTTTGGCGGTTGTCACGGAGCTTGGACAAGCTTCTTTGTCTTTGAAGATCGGCCAGAGCGGTGGCCATCTGCTCTGCGTACTTTATGTCCAGTTCTACGCTCAGCGAAGTGCCCCCACACGGTCCATCGTGACAGGCTTTTAGGATGTCAAAGATTTCATCCTCTCTAACACATCGCCTGATATGCATGTCTGCTCCTGTGTGAAACAAATAGCCTCCAATCCACGAAAATCGAGAACTTTTCTGAATAATCTGCTTACGCTCATTAGGAGTTAAATGTTTTGGTAATTTACCTACTGCAAGGTAGTTGGCACGTGACTGTCCCCGGGGTGTTTGACTTGGTAGAGCAAACGGTGCTCATAGAAGTCGATCTTCAAGCTATGCTTTAACTACCTTGACAGTTTGGTATTCTCGAAAGAAAATCGGCTACGAGGGTTTTCTTGCCGGTAGGTCCTTGATTGTGATGTCGAATTCCTGTGATAAAATTAACCATCGAGTTACTGCGGCATTTGTGACGAGGAGCTTATTTGCTAAATATTTGTAAACGCGGGAATGATGCCGCTGTATACAAGATAATACAAGATAACTTTAATAATATAATAATAAATTTATTGACGACTCATGTATTCGGCTAGGAATTGACAAATTCTTTTTCGATAACGGTGTAATTCAATTGAGCGGGGGGATAAATTTTCTTTGATGAAAATAGTTGTATATGGTTTTAATATTCACAGTGCGCAATGGCGCATGTACGGAACGTAAGATGATATCTAGAATGGTAGGTCCCAGTTTGGTCCTCGAAGGACTGGGGCTGTGGATACCAGCTTCTTTAGATCCTCGAAAGCACGGTCACATTTGTCTGTCCAAAGAAAATCAACGTTACCAGTTAGTGCATATAAAGGAGCAGCAATGTGCGAATAATGCTCAATAAATCGTCTATAATAACCGGAAAATCCAAGAAAGCTGCGTACCTCTGTTTGAGTAGTAGGAGTGGGGATAAGCAAAAGTATTTGGATTTTGGCCGGGTCTACCTGAATGCCAGCTGCTGAGACATAGTGTCCTAGGATAAGTCCTTCAGTCATCATCAAGAAACATTTTTCGTGGCTTAAGCAAAGCCTGGTAACAATGCAGCGTTGTAGGACTTTTTCTAGGGTGTCTAGAGTTGGATCAAAATCATCTCCATATGGTGTAAAGTCATCCATGTAAACTTCAAGTCCATCATTTATTAAATCTGCAAAAATGCTAAGGATAGCCCTCTGAAATGTGGCAGGAGCATTACATAGGCCAAAAGGTAGAACTCGATAGGCAAATGTTCCCCAGGGACAAGTAAAAGTAGTTTTATCCTGGTCTTCGGGGGCAATCTGAATCTGATTGTATCCACTGAAGCCATCCAGGAAAGAAAAGAATTTCTTCCCTGCTAAAGTATCTAATACTTGATCTATGAATGGGAGAGGAAAATGATCTTTCTGTGTTGCCTTGTTTAGTTCCCTATAATCCACACAAATTCTCCATTTTCCATTCTTTTTTGGTACCACCACAAGCGGAGAGACCCATTTACTATCAGAAATAGGGTAGATAAAATTAACATCTAAAAGTTTCTGAAGTTCAGTTTTTACGACATCTTTTAGATGAGGATTAAGTCTCCTTTGCGGCTGACGCACAGGTCTGGCATCTTTTTCTATGTAAATGTGGTGTGTACATAATTGTGGATCGATTCCTTTCATATTAGGGTAGTCCCATGCAAAGGCTTCTTGATATTTTGTTAACAAATGGATGAGCTTAGTTTCCTGTTCAGGTGTGAGATTAGCATTGATGTTTAAGGTTTTCCCCGGTGCAATTTCCACAGTCTTACTATGTGCAACAGAAGTAACAGGTATCGTTTGGTCATGAATATCTTTCAAGGGATCTTCTTCCAATTCGTTATCAAATGCTGCTTCTATCATGTGACACAGTGTGCGAGGTTCAGTTTGAGTAATGAAATTATTAATGGAATCGTCTTCTGTTTGATCTTTAAAATCGAGTGCCTCTTGTATAGTTAATGGAGATCTGATGTTATCAGTAAGGTATGATACAGGGTGTTTATTAGTTTTCATCATTGTGACACTTGGCTGCGCTGGAGGATATAGAACTAAATTTTTGCTATTCGGTCCTCTGGTTATGGTCATATTTCCCTGCCGGCAGCCAATGTAGGCATCGGCAGTGGCAAGCCAAGGTCTACCTAAAATTAGTGGATGTCCATCAAGTCGGGTTTTTGGATTAATTATCAGGAAATCGGTTGGATACTCCCAGGATTCTACAGAGACCATGACATCATGTAGAGTGCCCTCTGGTCTAACCACGGATCGGTCAGCCAATTCTAACAGAGTAGAGGTGGGTTCTACAGATGTAATGCCGAGCTTTTGGCAAGTTGTGGTTGTTAAAATATTAATTGCAGCCCCTAAATCAACTAAGGCATTGGACAGGGTCTGACCATAAATTTGAACAGTTATAATTGGGTTCCCGGGGTCTTCATATTTAAGGGGTGTTTCTCTTCCGGACAATAGGTCAGATAAGGTACCGACTACTTGGACTCTTGGATTATTTGTTATATTCCTCCTTGGTTTCTTTATGCACAATTCTTTGATAGTTTTTGCGTATATGGGAATGTCTTGAATGGCTTGGAGGAATGGAATTTTTATGTACAGATTTTGTAATTCTCCCAGAATGTCAAAGTCAGGATATTGTATGGGTCGTGGTATGGCTAATCGTTCTGGAAATGGAGGAGAGGATGTGGTTTCTTGATTATGAGTTTGCTGCTTATTTACATCCTCTTGTTGTAACTGATGTTCTCTTGGTAACTGATCTTCAATATGAACTGTTTTATCTCCCTCAGTTTCAATTATACGTCTAGATCTTAACTGAAGGTCATTGCACTCCCTCAGGTCGGGTCCTATTTCTGGTGATTCTATGATTTGAATAGATTGGACCTGTCTGTTATTTGGATTGGGGTCGGGTTGGGCTGGGAGTTGCGGTCTCAGGTTAGACTGGGGATTTTGTTGTAAGGCTGGCAAAGTAGGTTGAGGGAGCGGAATAGTTCCAGCTGGGTGGTACATCGGTCTTTGCCATCTTGTCTGCCAGGGTGAACTTTGTGAAGTAGAGGGAGTCCATTGTGAAGGATATGGGCCATTTTGCCAGTATGGTGGAGTGTAAGGGAAATTCGGCCAATCAGTTTGGCTTGTTTGATTCAGCCATGGGTTTGAAGAAGGAAACGATTGTGGTGACGAGTTTGTAAATGGGGGTTGAGATTGATTTTGCCACATACCATATTGTTGAGCATTATACTGTGGGATTTGAAAGAAAGAGGTTGAGTCCGGAAACATACCAGGTTGTCTCGGCTGCCACTGGCGGCACTGGTTGATCGAATTCACCGATTCTGGTTCTTCTTCTGCTTCCTTATATAACGCTTTCAATCCAGGAAGTGAGGGGCAGCTCTCCGTAAGGTGATCTTTTGTACAGATGGCGCATGTTTGGACTTTATCCAGTGGACACTCCTTGTGGCTATGTTTTTTTCTGCATCGAGGGCAGAAGATTGCCAAATTCTGTTCTGCCTCCAGCTGCTTCTGTTTAGCCTGCACAATATCAAGTTGTGTAGTTAGTGTCCCCATAATATCAGTTTTAAAATTTTCTAATAAATTTCCAATTTCTGCACGTGTTACTCCTTCTGCTGATACTTTGTTATCTCTTGCAAACCGATCATATTCTGTCGGTTTTATTCTTGTGCTGCCTCTCGAACTCCTGATACACAAATCAATAATGTCAGAAAAACTCTCTTGATAAATATCCCCTTTGCCCATAATGTTTAATGTTTCAATCCATTGTTCCTTCATGCCCCTCATTAATGCAGTTTTTAACACATTATCAGGTAAAGGTAGCGATGCATAAGGAGATCTTTGTAGGTTGTACTGAAAACGTTCCACATACTCTTCTAGTGTTTCATTTGGTCTGGCTGACATTTGAAATATTTCGTCTTTTAATTCTGTAGACCTACAATAATCCTGATATTTCTTTAAGAAGGATTCTTTCATTTGATCCCAATTGTTGATAACCCCGCCACCTAGCCCCATAAACCATCTTAAAGCAGCCCCTTTTAATGTAGAGGGAAATAATTTCAATTTTTGGGGATCGGTGGTATAATCGTACCCCCTACATAACACATCGAATTCGAATAAGAATGCATCCGGATCTTCTGATGTGAGTCCATGAAATGTAGGGATATGTTGAAGAGGAATAGCTTTCATGGGTGCATTTGCTGCAGAATCCACTATAGGATATTGTAATGTGGAGGTTTGAGTATTTGGCTGGTTTTGAGCATTTGGTTGGTTTTGAGCCATGGGATCAAATATATACCAATAACCTTCTGGGATATCTAGGAGGGTATTCCTAGGTTGAGTGGGAACGGTTTTGACAGGGATCTTTTTAATAGCGCTTCCTTTATCTGGAATAATGGGAATACCAGGTGTCTGAGGAGATTGAATTCCTTCAACAATGACTTTCGCAGCACTCCCCTTATCTGGGCTATCTAAAGGTTGATTTGTCTCGATAGGGGATTTTGGTTCCTTGGTTTCCCCTGTTTCTCCTTCTCCTTCACAGAAGTTGCTAGAGTTCCCTTCTTGCAATAATTCTGGAGTAGAATTTTCAATTTCTTGAAAGTCCTGCTCTTCAGTTTGACTATGCACCTCAGCGCAGGCTACAGATGGTGATCCTGTGGCCTGAAGGGAACTAGTAGGCGGTTTAGAAATGTTTTTCCTGAGGCCTACTGATGGCTGAGATTCTGTTTTCTTATAGATTTCGTCTATGAAGGTCGTTCGGCCAAGGGTCACCGGCCCCTTAGCTTTTTCAGGCTTGGATGGGGGTTTGATATTCTTTTCTGGTCTTTTCTGCTTAGTCATGCACTCAAAAAATGAACTACCAACTTTTATTCAAACAAAGCAAAAACAAATCTGTTAGGAAAGCGGATAGTGGAGCAGGGTTTTTACATGCTCCGCACGTAGGTTCTTACCTTCCATTTTTAGGATCCAACTCCTCCCTAGCAGGCTCGTACACTACTCTGAAAAAGACAAATGGCTACACTCTTTCCCCGGCATCGGCGCCAAAATGTGGAGCTATAAAAAGGGTCTCTTTCACCTCTAATTACCTCACATTAATATGTCAATCCGGGAGCGTTTTGTTATTACAAAGAGTGACTCAATCCGAGGCTATCATTTGTCAGAGTAATGCTAGCAGTACAGTGCTTAAGAAATACAAGAGTAAACGGATGCTTGTCTGTAACTAAATTACTTCGAAAGAATAAATCACACACTCAGAAAACTCAACAGCTTATCAGTCAAGGGTTCGGCAGTGATAACCCATCCCTTCGGAAACTGATGGAAAAGAAACCAGAGCATAGACCATGAGCCTGGGAGCTAGACATGGACTGCCAATACTCACTACAGCCTTAGATCATCTCTCACACCAAATGCAAGTAAATGGAACAACAAGTAAAGGATTGAACAACAATTCTGAAATGGAACAGCAAACCTATAATGGAACAGCAATTGAATAACTAAGTCCTGCGGGTTGTAACCAAACTTAATCCATTAACTCAAATGCACTCTTTGCAATCAAATAACATTCTTTCACTCTAAAGGCAATTCACACAAATCACACTAATGGAACAGCAATAACGATTAATGAATTATGGAACAATACTGATAAATTGGAAACGCGCATAATACATTGGAATAACAATCTGAATCAACGGAAATACGATTGTGCTTTCAAAAAGAACGCTATTGTTACCGAATCCAACGATTATAAATACACTGCCTCAACAAATGTATGACACGAATATTCAATATAACAGCTCTGTAACAAAAACAGTAAGAACATGCAATTAAGTCTGAAAAGGATTAATAACTTGATGCAGAGTCAACACACGATTCTGTCTGTAAAAACCTCAATGATTCAATATTTAACAGAGCATGTAATATGAAATTTATAAAGCATATCAAATTACCAAATAACACTGATAAACAAACCACACAGAAATCAAGTCGTAATGGTACAGAAGCAAGTGTCCTCCGGGGCCGGGCCCTTAGCCTCCAAGGATACACCGCTTTAAGTTAATCCAGATGCAGAGATGGAATAATCACCAAGCTTTCATTAACGCATCGGTCAAAAATACATTGAACCAGTTCTCAACGAGACTTAATAATCAAAGCTGATGTTTTACGGAAAATTACATAAAAGCGTATCCTATATATCAAGCTAACAGTGCTGTCCCTTTATATAAAGGCGACGGTGGAGATGTCCAAGTAACATGATAAATAAAGCAGCAATCCCTCAGGATCGAAGATCCTGAGGGATTCGCCAAACTGTTAATTCTTCATCCTTTCCTTTCTTTTGCGCCGAGCTGGTGTCTTCTCCTTCTTTTTCGAGCCGATTTGTTGTAATCTATTTAGCTTTGTTTGCATTCGGTTCACCTTCAGAGGGACAGCAGTTATCTCGACTTTGTCTCTTTCTTTGGAGCGGCAATTCCTCGTTTTTTCCTTTTCCTGTTCAGAAAATAACCATTATTAGTGGTTAAGTCTTGCATATCAATTTCCACATGTTTTATTATAATTCCTTATCACTTTCCAAATTCATGAGACAAAAAGGTTTACAAATTCTACTAAAAAGCCACTGAAATAATCATCAAAAGCATACATTTTAGTACTCTCCTCCACACCGAGAATGTATAGTAATAGGAACTTTAAAATTTATGCTTTAGGGAATCATAGTTTCAAGAGTGCTGTTATACAATTTTATTTCAGATGGTATCTTTATTCATTACCCTACCCTATTTTAAAAAGAGGAAGATCACTTTGAAGCCTTAGGCATTATTCCAATGTAGCCATGTACATAACATAATGATAAATATACTCACACTTAGTTTTTAAAAATACACTTAGATACATACCAAAGTATGAGAAACCAGTTGCTTTAATTGACATGGTACCAAGAGCTATTGAGTGATGAGGGAATAATGTGTGCAGATGACTTCTTGATATAAAGATTTGATGAGATCCTCATATTCATGATTCTCCAACTGATGCAAGCCTTGCACAACTTGATAATCACTCTCTAAGAGGCATAAGGGATTTGGTGAAAGATAGAATAAAAATCCCTCAACTTCAGGCTCAAATATATGCATTTCAGATTTATAGGAATGGTTGAGAGAGATTCTAAATTTTTGAGTTTCAACAACAATTTTAGAATAGGTTCCAATTATAGTTTTCTCTTTTAATGGTCTTTGAATCACAGATATTTCCCGGGATAGAGGTTCTGTGGTAATGGGGGAAGTTTCACGATTCACTCCCTTCCCTAGTATGGAAGATGTAACATTTTGATCGATAGGGGAATCAATAGGAATAACAGGTGTTTCCAATTGTTGTGCAACCTGCTGGTTTAGATTAGGGGAGCTATGGTTTAGGATAAGTCTTAGACTAGGCTTAGGTTTTGGAGTAGGGTTTGGGCTAGGATTAAGTCTAGTGTTTGAATTAGGGCTAGGTTTAGGGTTCGAATTAATATTTTGACTAGGGTTAGGTCTAAGGTTTGAATTAATGTTTTGACTAGGGTTAGGATTAGGGCTAGGTTATGGGTAAGGATAAGGAGTAAGGTATGGATTAGGATAAGGGGTAGGGTATGGAGTAGGATACTGATTAGGATAAGATTTCACAAGTAACTGGGACCATGGAGGAGAATAACTTGATAGTGTATTGAAAGGAAATTGTGACTATTTTTGTTGATTAAGCAATTGATTTTGCATGAAAGACTCCTCTAGAGAAAAAGCTCCAAATCATTCTTGAGGACAAGGGGATATCTGACTCGAAGAAGAGTGCCAAGGAGGGGGCCACTGTGGCCATTTTTAGGGTCCTATAATAATAAGATTCATAATTTTTGAATTGAATATGATTAGTCTTGTAAATATGTACATACCTTTCTTTCTGCAAGTTGTTTTCCCATATTTGAAAATAATAAAAATGAAAAGAGGGTAAAGGTCCTAAAAGAAAGATCAAAGGACTTGAAAAGAAAAGATAAAAAATAAAAAAAATGGACCCTAAACACAAAAAATAGATAAGAATAAGACATGAAAGTGATACAAGTCAAAATGCCACTACTTTTACTTTTACTGCAAAAATAATGATTATGTGAAGCTTGTTCAAAATGCCATGATCCATGATGAGTTAAATAGTTTAATATTAACTTTTTCATGCTTTGAATTTAATGTTTATAGATAGAGAATAAATATCTGTCAAACAGTTTAAAGTTGACAAATCAGTAGATAGTTAGAGAATAAATGAAGAGCTCAATAGTTTAATTTGAGCGCTCGGATGAAATAAGGTTAGATTTAGATAGTTTATGTTTTAAAAAGAAAAATGGATTTAGGTTTGCAAGCTCAAATGCACCAATGAAAATAATGAAAAATGATAGAATAGATGATGGGTAGGTAGAATGCAGTTGTACAAGGCATGTAATAAAACATCATCTGAAAAATTACTAATTTCCCTTCCCTCAAAGTATTCAGTATTCAAAACCTTCAGTTAAAAACGCTCAGAGCATTTCTTTGAATTTTTTTGGGACAGTACCCAAGGCTTAATAACTGTTTGGTAATAATTATTGGATTTCCTTCATAAACACTCATTTCCTCAACATAATCACTCTTTTCTAAAGTTATAAACCCTTTGCTTAGGGAAAGTAAAAATCCCCTTTAACTAATCTCATTCCATGCAAAAACATTGAAAAAACCCAAAAATACTATTTATCCTAAGTATTATGTGTAAATGTTTAAAATGGGGCCATAATTATCCCTAAACAATTATAATACACTTTTACTTAGTACATTTATGTATATTTTCGCTCATCACACTCATTTTCATATTAACTTTAATTTATTTTATTAACTCCTTATAAATATTCCCCCCACATAGTTATATAAACTCATTTATTTAAATACCCCCAAAAACCCACTTAATAATATTAACTTATGGTTATATTACCCCACGTGACATATACCCCACTCTTCCCCATAGGTTAAAACATATGTAATATATATTAAACCCGCCCTTTGGTCAATTTACACCTACATATCACTCATTTTCCGTGTAAAACTGAATCCCACCTATCATGATAAATACATTATAAATTATGTTTAAACTATGTTTAAACATATTTTATCAACCCCACTGTATATTATTTCTCGGGACCCACACCCCATATGCCAAGCTAATCCACCGATGAATCACAGTCATTCGCATCTCCTTAACCCAACCCGATGAACCATATGCGATATCACAATTTCAATAGCGCCATGCTTAATTGATTTTGATTTTGCGATATAGGTAGTATTGCCATATTCTCTCTCATCCATGCGGCGCTAAATCATTCGATCACATTCATTTGTGAAAAACAACTTACCACTCTCCAACCGTGCGATAACCACTGATGGTATTCGCCCCCCTGACGCCAAACTGCCATCCCATTCTGAATTGACCGGCATTAAATGCGTATATTTCTTAACCCTAATGTTCTATAAAACTGCAAATCCGTGCAATTTAAACCGTTTTTCTGCATTATTTGCATGTTTAACCATATCTGACTGAAAAAAGACACCATTTTCCCTGTCTTCATGCCTAAAGAACCAGAAATTCATTAAAAATACTGCTGTAACTGTATAAAGACTCCAATATTCATCCAAAATACTTCAATGTCTTCCAAAAGCTCCCTGACGATCCAAAAACCCTGTTTCAAGTACAAATACCTGCAAAAAACATGTATTCTTCAAAAGAAAGTATCATCATGTCATTTGAAAAATAAGTTTATGTGATTTTGAACCTTGTAAAGACGATCTTCCCACAAAAATACCTCTATTTTTCCTTCAAAGAATGTATTTTCCATAGAAACACTGATTTACAGAGGGTGGTTGGTTCTTCTAGGATTTCACTTTTAGATGGATTTTCAGGGTATAACCAAATTTTAGTCTGACTAGAGGACCAAGCAAAAACTGCTTTTACTACTCCATGGGGCACTTTTATGTATGTGAAAATGCCTTTTGGGTTAATGAATGCAGGAACCACTTTTCAAAGAGCTATGGATATAGCCTTTGCAAAGGAAATTCATGAATTCTTAGTGATTTATTTAGATAAAATTACTATATTTTCAAAGACTGATTATGAACACTTGGATCATCTCAGGCAAGTCTTTCTTAAATGAAGAAAATTTGGCATCTCTCTAACCATAAGAAAAATTTATTTGGATTAGAAGAAGGTAAATTATTTGGACACATTATATCTAAAGAGGGAATTAGAATAGACCCTGTCAGAATAGAGGCAATTCTTAATATTAGTCCTCCTAGGAACATTAAAGAGCTACAAGCTTTTCTAGGTAAAATTAATTTCCTTAGAAGATTCATATCAAACCTAGCTGAAATAATAAGAGAACTTAACAATATGCTGAAAAAATATTCAGTTCTTAAATGGACTATTGAGGCCAAACAATCATTTGAATCTATTAAACAAGCCTTAACCAAAACACCAGTCCTTATAAGTCCTGAATTTAAGAAGGATTTTATTATTTTCTCTTTTGCTTCAGAACAAACTATTACTGCAGTTTTACTGTAGAAAAATGACTAGGGCTATGAATAGCCTATAGATTTCTTTAGCAATTCACTCAGAGATGCCACTTTAAAGTACAATATCATGGAGAAACATGCCCTAGATTTGGTAAAGGCCATCAAAGACTTTAGAGTGTACATTATTTATTCACACATCACTGCCTATGCTCCAAATGCATTTGTAAAGGAAATTCTAACACAAAATGGTCCTGATGGTAAAAGAGGCAAGTGGATTGCCACAATTTTGAAATATGACATAGAAATCAATCCCACCAAACTCATAAAAGGTCAAGGTTTAACCAAACTCATGGCTGAATCAAATTTTCATGCTTTAGAGATTAATTTATTGCCTAAGTAGATGATATGGAAGAGATGGTAATCCAAATATCAATGAAACCTTTTCTGAATCACCATGGTATGCATATATCATGTTTGTATTACTAAATTTACAAGCTCCTCCTGGATTATGAAGAACAAAAGCTTGATTCTTAAAATTAAAGGCAGTAAGGTTTTTTATCTTAAACAATGTACTTTTTTGGAAATATCATGATGGCATTTACTGAATTGTTTGCATAAAGAAGAAGCTGACAAATTTTTAGAAGAATTTCATGCAGGTGACTATGGAGGACATCTCTACTAGAAGACTACTACAAAAAAAATCCTAAGAGCTAGTTTTTATTGGCCTAATTTGTTTGAAAATTTAAAAAAGTATGTGAACTCCTGTCATAAGTGTCAAATATTTGAAGGAAAGAAAAAGCTGTTACCCCTGCCTTTAAAACCCATCTCAATAGAAATGCCTTTTCAAAAATGGGGTCTTGACTTCATTTGTGAAATTCACCCTCCATCCTCAGAACAACATAAGTGGATTCTGACAGCCACTGACTATTTTACTAAGTGGAGAGAAGCCATACCCTCTAGGCAAGCCAGTGATGCTGTCATTATCTCCTTATTAGAAAACAATATACTTTCAAGATTTGGATGCCCCCAAAATATTATCACTGACAATGAAGCTACATTCAAATCCAAAAAGATGATTCATTTCTGCAAAGGGTCATTGGAAGGCCAAGCTAAGTCCTCTATGTGACATGATCAAGACGAGGGATTTCCAAATGACGACCAATGGGGTGGCTCCTTGGTTTTCAAGAAAAGCATATTTAGTGCTCCCAAGTGGTTGTGGGGCACAATCAATGGTCTCATGGATCTCCAACTAGATCAAAAATTTAATTTCTATATCAATAAGGGCTAGAATGATGAAACATTCCCTCCAATGTATCTTTGGATGAGACTGTTGAGCGTAATAAACAACCTAACATTTAATTGTCAATCCGGGAGTTCGTAAAATTAGAGGCGCAACACTGGAAATGCCAGAGAAGGACTTCAACAAACTGCACTAGTTAATATACCACACCATTCTGGAAACTGGAAAAAAAGGAAGTACTTTGAAAAAATTCAAATAAAAGGAAATTTTAAGTTTCTGTAAACAATCCTAATTGATGAAATGGATAATTATGATTATCTTCAGTATGGTTATACGACAGAGTGATAGTTGGACTATTAAATGTATCTGCCTTCTTTAAATACATTCCTTCCTGCACTAAACTATCATTCTTGTACTACAACAATGCTCCTATACCAGAATGTTGTGCCTGTACTGGAATGAAGTTTATATGTTGGAAGTATGTTCTGTACATGTACTGAAGATTTTGACCTTCATACATGAGCTCTAAGTCTCCGGGCTAGGGAAATATGTTCCTATACCAGGATATCTGTTCCTATGCCTGATCAGATTCTCCTACACAATAAAATCAATATTCCTGCACTTGGTTTCTAGATTAATTTAAGAAAATAAAAAGTGTGCTAACTAGTAAAATGGAGTGCAAAGAAAACACAATTGAAAGTAAATTCTCACAAGAATAAATATGCTTCAACCAAACTTATATTCGAAACAGAAAATGATTTCAAAAGTCAAAGTAAATCTTTCTTGAAACAGAAAACTCTTTCATGCAATTATGGAAATTATCTGATTGATGCAATTAAGAAAATTATCTGATTGTGTAAATAGGCTCCTTCCTCAGATGGTTGTGCTTATAATTTGGATTTTCCTTTTAAAAATTTTAACTAAGAACGTTCATTCGTTAATTAGTCATGAGATCCATTTCCTTTCTTCAAAAGAGTTAACTGCAAGAACATATTTGTAAGTTACAACAACGTTTATTCCATATTCATCAAAGCACAATTAATTCTTAAGTAAAAACCTCAGATATTAAGATATTAAGAATGCCTCTGTTTTAGAAACAAACATCAACTTGTAGAAATAAATACAAAGCTTTATGAAAGGAAAGGAATAAAAAGACTCGTGGAAACGAACCAAGGAAATCAATTTTCAGAACCAAGAATGCACTAGTACAGGTAGCGTACTTGCATTGTTCTTACAGAAATGGAATCAAGCATTACAAAGGAAAGATTATGCGAGCTAAAATAAAATACATCTAAGCCTACACACCATGGATCCATAACATAATAATTTCAAATGAAATTAGATCTATAACTCGTGAGAGAATAAAAATAAATGACAAATTCACACTTTGCACTTTAAATTAAATTAACACAAATTTTAACAAAAGGGAGAATGAGCTATGTTGGATGGGCCCTCGCCAACCAGCTCGTTTCCCTGTTACGAGATCTGGAAACTCAACTTCTCAGCAACACATCATCATAAGATTGAAATGAATAAATAAAATAACATGGCACAGTCCCTTGTATTATATTCAAAATAAGAAAATGTACATCATGAGATCCAAATCCATCCCAGAAATAGGGCAAAGGATAGAACCCCCAACACTTAGCTCAACATCATCAAGGTACAAAGAAATGGCTTGCCGTCCTCCTGGCTTGGAGCCATAGCTCTGTTTTTATGCATTCCATGATACAAATTTGGCTTTTGGCCAGCCAATCCATTACAAAAAAAAAATGAGGAATTGAATCCCAACTATTTTCCAACAATAAGAGACTATTAAAACCATTAACCCATCAAGAAAATGAAGTTTTGATACGAATTTTTCATTTTTTGGCAAATTTGGGTAGGATCCTAGAATTTTGGAAAAACAATATTTTTTTATAAAATTTCTTCAAAGGCCTGCACGTACTTTTTGGAATAATTCGAATCTCGGGAAACTGTTTTGGTTATGGGTAATAGCTTATATTTTTTAAAAACCCATTTTCTTATATTTTCATGATTCACCTCCATCTGCATGAAAACCGAGGTCAAACTTGGTCATTTGGCAAATCTAGGCAAGATCCTAGAATTATGGAAAAACAATATTTTCTTATAAAATTGCTTCGATACCTGCATGTAACTTTTGGAATAATTTTAATCTCGGGATATTTTTTCAGTTCTAGGTAATTTTTTATATTTGTGAAAAACCCATTTCCTTGTATTTTCATGATTCACCTACATCTGCACGAAAATCGATGTCAAACTTGGTCGTTTGGAAACTATGCAGATTTTTAGAAGATTTGTTAATTTGCTCCTAGAGACCCACAAATGCGACTTGGGTGAAATACAACTCATGGGAAGGTGTTATAACCTCATTTTGGACAATAACCATCTTCTATTTTCCCCGAAATCATGTTGAGATATCAAAGCCCCAAATCAGTGTAGGAATGCTAGTGTAGGAGTGCTAGTTCAGGAATGTGAATGCAGGATCAAAGCCTATTTTCCTATGCATATAATCAACTCAGTTTCAAACCTAAAAACACACAAACTATTATTAACGATGATATAAATGTTTAAATATCGTTAAAACAAGGGAATAGAAAATACTTATTATCTCTAAGAATGCACAAAAATAAGAAAATAACTATTCAAGCTAAACAAAAGCGTGAGGGATTTCGAGTAAAAGGTGATATAAATCAAGGAAAAATAGAGGCCCAACATCCCCCCATGTTGACCTTCTTGCATGTCCTCATGCAAGGAAATCAATTGTTGTATTGTCTCTTGCTTGCAAAAAAACAAGATTAAAATATTTATGGATACTCGTAATAATGTTCCTGCAATTCTGTGTGATCAATATTTCCTTCACTAGATAGAGCTTGTTCGAAAAATAGAGTGTCTTCTGGACTCTTTTCTTATTTAGACTGATTTCAAGAAAATCTATCACAAGGACTACTATAGGAGTACTAAATTGAAAGGATGGTGTTATTACTTGAATAAAATAACCAATTTATTATCCTCAGTTGATCAGCAGTTTTACTTTAATATCCTCATTGTAAATATGAGTGACATGATTTGAAAGCCATGGTGTTAAAAGTAATAATAATAATACTTTCTCACAATGAACATCTTACCATTATCCACATATAGTTGAAGCTCCTCTTTTCTGGGCAAGGTAAAGTACTTGCACTAAGGGTCCCATGTCCATGAAAAAAAATTATTCCAAAAAGTTATAAATCCAAGGCATAACACCAGAAGGATCTTAGAGACATTCTCAAATAGATATGATAATGAATTCAGGAAATACAAAAACAACCAAGTAAATCGTAGTGTAGGGTTAAATTTAATACCACAAACATGGCCCTGATGCTAGCAGGTTTTAATAGCCTTGACATGGAT
This sequence comes from Pinus albicaulis, assembly GCA_034641835.2. Classification (NCBI taxonomy): domain Eukaryota; kingdom Viridiplantae; phylum Streptophyta; class Pinopsida; order Pinales; family Pinaceae; genus Pinus; species Pinus albicaulis. The sequence continues at coordinate 1,631,418,896 of CM076579.1, read as the reverse complement.
GCCTTTTAACCCAAGAAATACTTGTGTCCTATCTGTTAGATATTGATTTAGAGTTTTTTGAATAATTTACATTTGTTCGAAATTAATTGAAGGCCATTGTCCCATCTTGGTAACGATATAATGACAGTTCCATTCACAAGAACTAACAAGAAAGAATAAGTCGGCTCGTGATGAGACCTCTTGTCTTCCATATTTTCAACTGAATTCTATTACCCTGGATTTGTAACTAGTAGTGGTAATGTCATTCTTATTAGGACCCATGACCATGGTAGGTCGGCTCTTAATGAGACCTCCTATCCATTAATTAATCAGTTTTATAAAAAATATGATTCGAATCAACCTTAAATAGGTTAATTAATAGTCGGGGAGACGATTCTGTTCCTTAAGAACACAGGATGGCATGCAAGTTTTTTAATTACTAATCTTTATTGGTTGGTACTTCTATGCTGAGGACTCATTTTAAATAAACATCTTTGATAATGACTAAAAATTACTCTAATTGATCATGCGAGGGTTCTTGTGAAATTTTTTTATAGTTTTGTAGGCGTGGTCTACCATAGGAGGATTCTCATCAATACCTTCAAAGAGAAACTTAAAAAAAAGTTTCTGGACGATAGTTATTGGTCAATAATCAAAGTTACTCTATAAAATATGAGGCATTAAGAGTGAATTTCTTCTGAAAAGTCTACCCATGAGAGTGTATACTAATAGAAACTTCAAAATTTATGCTTTAGGGAATCACAGTTTCAAGAGTGTTGTTATACAATTTTATTTTAGATGGTATCTTTATTCATTACCCTACCCTATTTTAAAAAGAGGAAGATCACTTTGAAGCCTTAGGCGTAATTCCAATGTAGCCATGTACTTAACATAATGATAAATATAATCAAACTTAGTTTTTAAAAATACACTTAGATACATACCAAAGTGTGAGAAACATGTTGCTTTAATTGACATGGTACCAAGAGCTGTCGAGTGATGAGGGAATAATGTGTGCAGATGACTGCTTGTAATAAAGATTCGATGAGATCCTCATATTCATGATTCTCCAATTGATGTAAGCCTTGGACAACTTGATAATCCCTCTCGAAGAGGAATAAGGGATTTGGTGAAAGACAGAGTAAAAATCCCTCAACTTCAGGCTCAAATATCTGCTTTTTAGATTGATAGGAATGGTTGAGAGAGATTCTAGCTTTTTGAGTTTCAACAACAATTTTAGAATAGGTTCCAATTAAATTTTTCTCTTTTAATGGTCTTTGAGTCATAGATATTTCCCGGGATAGAGTTTCTGTGGTAATGGGGGAAGTTTCATGATTCACTCCCTTCCCTAGTGTGGAAGATGTAATATTTTGATCGATAGGGGAATTAATGGGAATAACAGGTGTTTCCAATTGTTGTGCAACCTGCTGGTTTAGATTAGGGGAGATATGGTTTGGGATAAGTCTTAGACTAGGCTTAGGTTTTGGGTTAGGGTTTGGGATAGGATTAGGTCTAGGGTTTGAATTAGGGCTAGGTTTAGGGTTTGAATTAATATTTTGACTAGGGTTAGGTCTAAGGTTTGAATTCATGTTTTGACTAGGGTTAGGATCAGGGCTAGGTTATGGGTAAGGATAAGGAGTAAGGTATGGACTAAAGGGACAAGGTGTAGGGTATGGATTAGGATAAGGGGTAGGCTATGGAGTAGGATATTGATTTGGATAAGATTTCACAGGTAACTGGGACCATGGCGGAGAATAAATTGATAGTTTATTGAAAATAAATTGTGACTATTGTTGTTGATTAAGCAATTGATTTTGCATGAAAGACTCCTCTAGAGAAAAAGCTCCAAATCATTCTTGAGGACAAGGGGATATCTGACTCAAAGAAGAGTTCCAAGGAGGGGGCCACTGTGGCCATTTTTAGGGTCCTATAATAATAAGATTCATAATTTTTGAATTGACTATGATTAGTCTTGTAAATATGTACATACCTTTCTTTCTGCAAGTTGTTTTCCCATATTTGAAAATAATAAAAATGAAAATAGGGTAAAGGTCCTAAAAGAAAGATCAAAAGACTTGAAAAAAAAAGATAAAAAAAATAAAAAATGGACCCCAAACACATAAAAGAGATAAGAATAAGACATGAAAGTGATGCAAGTCAAAATTCCACTACTTTTTACTTTTACTGCAAAAATAATGATTATGTGAAGCTTGTTCAAAATGCCATGATAGTTTAATATTAACTTTTTCATGCTTTGAATTTCATTTTTATAGATAGAGAATAAATATTTGTCAAACAATTTAAAGTTGAAAAATCAGTAGATAGTTAGAGAATAAATGAAGAGCTCAACAATTTAATTTGAACCCTTGGATGAAATAAGGTTAGATTTAGATAGTTCATGCTTTAAAAAGAAAATGGATTTAGGGTTGCAAGCTCAAATGCACCCATGAAAATAATGAAAAATGATAGAATAGATGATGGGTAGGTAGAAAGCAGTTGTACAAGGCATGTAATAAAACATCATCTGAAAAATTACTAATTTCCATTCCCTCAAAGTATTCAGTATTCAAAACCTTCATTTAAAAAGGCTCAGAGCATTTCTCTGACTTTTTTTGGGACAAGACCCAAGGCTTAATACCTGTTTGGTAATAAGTATTGGATTTTCTTCATAAAAACTCATTTCCTCAACATAATCATGCTGTTCTAAAGATATAATCCCTTTGCTTAGGGAAAGTAAAAATCCCCTTTAACTAATCTCATTCCATGCAAAAACATTGAAAAAACCCAAAAATACTATTTATCCTAAGTATTAAGTGTAAATTTTTAAAATGGGGCCATCATTATGCCTAAACAATTAAAAAACACTTTTACTTAGTACATTTATGTATATTTTTGCTCATCACACTCATTTTCATATTAACTTTAATTTATTTTATTAACTCCTTTTAAATATTCCCCCCACATAGTTATATTAACTCATTTATTTAAATACCCCAAAAACCCACTTAATAATATTAACCTATGGTTATATTACCCCACGTGATATATACCCCGCTCTTCCCCATAGGTTAAAACATATGAAATATATATTAAACCCGCCCTTTGGTCAATTTACACCTACATATCACTCATTTTCCGTGTAAAACCGAATCTCGCCTATCATGATTAATACATTATAAATTATGTTTAAACTATATTTAAACATATTTTATCAACCCCACCGTATATGATTTCTCGGGACCCACGCCCCATATGCCGAGCTAATCCATTGATGAATCTCAGTCGTTCGCATCTCCTTAACCCGACCCGACGAACCATATGCAATATCACAATTTCAATAGCGCCATGCTTAATTTATTTTGAATTTGCGATATATGAAGTATTTCCATACTCTCTCTCCTAAACGCGGCGCTAAATGATTCGATCGCATTCATTTGTGAAAAAAAACTTACCACTCTCCAATCATGTGATAACCACTGATGGTATTCGCCCCCCCGGACGCCAAACTGCCATCCCATTTTGAATTGACTGGCATTAAATGCGTCTATTTATTAACCCTAATGTTCTATAAAACTACAAATACGTGCAATTTAAACCTTTTTTCTGTATTCTCTGCACGTTTAACCATCTCTGACTGAAAAAAGACACCATTTTCCCTATCTTCATGCCTAAAGAACCATAAATTCATTAAAACTACTACTGTAACTGCATAAAGACTCCAATATTCATCCAAAAAACTTCAACGGCTTCCAAAATATCCTCGACAATCCAGAAACCCTGTTTCAAGTACAAATACCTGCAAAAAACATGTATTCTTCAAAAGAAAGTATCATCTCATCATTTGAAAAATAAGTTTCTGTGATTTTGAACCTTGTAAAACCTATCTTCCCACATAAATACCTCTATTTTTCCTTCAAAGAATGTATTTTCCATAGAAACACTGATTTACAGAGGGTAGTTGGTTCTTCTAGGATTTCAATTTTAGATGGATTTTCAGGGTATAACCAAATTTTAGTCCGACTAGAGGACCAAGCCAAAACTGCTTTTACTACTCCATGGGGCACTTTTATGTATGTGAAAATGCCTTTTGGGTTAATGAATGCAAGAGACACTTTTCAAAGAGCTATGTATATAGCCTTTGCAAAGGAAATTCATGAATTCTTAGTGATTTATTTAGATGAAATTACTATATTTTCAAAGACTGATTATGAACACTTGGATCATCTCAGGCAAGTCTTTCTTAAATGAAGAAAATTTGGCATCTCTCTAAACCCTAAGAAAACTTTATTTGGATTAGAAGAAGGTATATTACATGGACACATTATATCTAAAGAAGGAAATAGAATAGACCCTGTCAGAATAGAGGCAATTCTTAATATTAGTCCTCCTAGGAACATTAAAGAGTTACAAGCTTTTCTAGGTAAAATTAATTTCCTTAGAATATTCATATCAAACCTAGCTGAAATAATAAGAGAACTTAACGATATGCTGAAAAAATATTCAGTTCTTAAATGGACTATTGAGGCCAAGCAATCATTTGAATCTATTAAACAAGCCTTAACAAAAACACCAGTCCTTATAAGTCCTGACTTTAAGAAGGATTTTATTATTTTCTCTTTTGCTTCAGAACACACTATTACTACAATTTTACTGCAGAAAAATGACTAGGGCTATGAATAGCCTATAGATTTCTTTAGCAAATCACTCAGAGATGCCACTTTAAAGTACAATATCATGGAGAAACATGCCCTAGCTTTGGTAAAGGCCATCAAAGACTTTAGACTGTACATTCTTTATTCACACATCATTGCCTATGTTCCAAATGCATTTGTAAAGGACATTCTAACACAAAATGGTCCTGATGGTAAAAGAGGCAAGTGGATTGCCAAAATTTTGGAATATGACATAGAAATCAATCCAACCAAACTCATAAAAGGTCAAGGTTTAGCCAAACTCATGGCTGAATCAAATTGTCATGGTTTAGACATTAATTTTATTGCCTAAGTAGATGATCAGGAAGAGATGGAAATCCAGAGATCAATGAAGCATTTTCAGAATCACCATGGTATGCAGATATCATATTTTTATTACTAAATTTACAAGCTCCTCCTAGATTATGAAGAACAAAAGCTTGATTCTTAAAATTAAAGGCAATAAGGTTTTGTATCTTAAATAATGTACTTTTTTGGAAAGATCATGGTGGAATTTACTGAATTTTTTTCCTAAATAAGAAGCTGACAAATTTTTAGAATAATTTCATGCAGGTGACTCTGGAGGACATCTCTACTGGGAGACTAATGCTGACAAAATCCTAAGAGCTAGTTTTAATTGGCCTAATTTGTTTGCAAATGTAAAAAAGTATGTGAACTCCTGTCACAAGTGTCAAATATTTGAAGGAAAGAAAAAGATGTTACCCCTGCATTTAAAACCCATCTCAATAGAAATTCCTTTTCAACAATGGGGTCTTGACTTCATTGGTGAAATTCACCCTCCATCCTCAGAACAACATTAGTGGATTCTGACAGCCACTAACTATTTTACTAAGTGGAGAGAAGCCATACCCTCTAGGCAAGCCAGTGACACTGTCGTTATCTCCGTTTTAGAAAAAAACATACTTTCAAGATTTGGATGCCCCCAAAAGATTATCACTGACAATGAAGCTGCATTCAAATCCAAAAAGATGATTCATTTCTTCCATAAATACCACATTACCCTTGGGCATTCTACTGTATATTACCCTTAAGGTAATAGCATTGCTAAATATTCCAATAAAATCCTTTTGAACATCATCAAAAAGTTACTAGAAGATAATAAGAAAACTTGGAACAAGAGGTTAGTTAATGCCTTATGGGCAGATAGACTTACCGCTAAAAAATCTATTGGTACATCCCCTTACCAACTTGTTTATGGAATGGATGCTGTTTTTCCATCTTCCTTAGGAGTACCAGTAATGAAGATACTCCAAGAATTACAAGTTGAGACCAATGGCATTCAAAGAAGGATTAATCAAACCATTCATTTGTAGCAAACAAGAGAAGAGTTTTATCTTAAGTCTCAAGCTATCCAAGATAAGATTAAGAATTGTTTTGACAAAAGGAGTAAAGAAGATGATTTCTACATTGGTGACAAAGTTCTAAAGTGGGATTCAAGGAGAGAAGAGAAAGATAAACATGGGAAATTTGATTTGCTATGGAAACGACCTTATGTTATTTATGGTTACAGAGGTAACAATGCTTTCTTTTTGAAAGAAATGGATGGATCAGATCTGCTAGGTGGACCTTTCAATGGTAGAATGTTGAAGCATTACTACTCTTCATAAATAACCAGTAGTTAACTTTTTTTATTTTATCCATTGCACATAACATTGCAGATTTCAGATTGGATTGGATGTTTTCCTAACAAATTTGAAGTCGGGAGAGAAGGCCCTAAGCTTTGAAAGGTAAAATATCATAAGTATGAACAATTGCAGAGATCAGACAACATTAACAAGGTAAACACAGTCAAAATTCAAAGGATATTGGTCTCAAAGTTCTTGACATTTCAAGAGGAAATGCCATCCCCATGTGGATCCACTATTAGGGTCCTATAATAATAGGATTCATAATTTTTGAATTGACTATGATTAGTCTTGTAAATATGTACATACCTTTCTTTCTGCAATTTGTTTTCCCATATTTGAAAATAATAAAAATGAAAAGAGGGTAAAGGTCCAAAAAGAAAGATCAAAGGACTTGAAAAGAAAAGATCAAAAAAATAAAAAATGGACCCCAAACAAAAAAAAGAGATAAGAATAAGACATGAAAGTGATGCAAGTCAAAATGCCACTACTTTTTACTTTTACTGCAAAAATAATGATTATATGCGGCTTGTTCAAAATGCCATGATCCATGATGAGTTAAATAGTTTAATCTTAACTTTTTCATGCTTTCAATTTCATATTTATAGATAAAGAATAAATATCTGTCAAACAATTTAAAATTGACAAATCAGTAGATATTTAGAGAATAAATGAGGAGCTCAACGGTTTAATCTAAGCCCTTGGATGAAATAAGGTTAGATTTAGATAGTTTATGCTTTAAAAAGAAAAATGGATTTAGGGTTGCAAGCTCAAATGCACCCATGAAAATAATGAAAAATGATAGAATAAATGATGGGTAGGTAGAAAGCAGTTGTACAAGGCATGTAATAAAACATCATCTAAAAAATTAATAATTTCCCTTCCCTCAAAGTATTCAGTATTCAAAACCTTCAGTTAAAAAGGCTCAGAGAATTTCTCTGACTTTTGTTGGGACCGGACCCAAGGCTTAATAACTGATTGGTAATTAGTATTGGATTTCTTTCATAAAAACTCATTTCCTCAACATAGTCACCCTTTTCTAAATATATAATCCCTTTTCTTAGGGAAAGTAAAAATCCCCTTTAACTAATCTCATTCCATGCAAAAACATTGAAAAAACCCAAAAATACTATTTATCCTAAGTATTAAGTGTAAATGTTTAAAATGGGGCCATCATTATGCCTAAACACTTAAAACAAAATTTTATTAGTACATTTATGTATATTTTCGCAGATCACACTCATTTTCATATTAACTTTAATTTATTTTTTTAACTCATAAATATTCCCCCCCGATAGTTATATTAACTCATTTATTTAAATACCCCCAAAACCAACTTAATAATATTAACCTATGGTTATAGTAGCCCATGTGATATATACCCCGCTCTTCCCCATAGGTTGAAACATATGTAATATAATATTAAACCCTCCCTTTGGTCAATTTACACCTGCATATCACTCATTTGCTGTGTAAAACCGAATCCCGCCTATCATGATTAATACATTATAAATTATGTTTAAACATATTTTATCAACCCCACCATATATGATTTCCCGGGCCCCATGCCCCATATGCCGAGCTAATCCACCGGTGAATCACAACCGTTCGCATCTCCTTAACTGGATTCGAAGAACCATATGCGATATCGCAATTTCAATAGTGCCATGCTTAATTGATTTTGATTTTGCGATATAGGCATTATTTCTATACTCTCTCTCCTCCATGCGGTGCTAAATGATTCGATTGCATTCATTTGCGAAAAACAACTTACCATTGTCCAACCGTGTGATAACCACTGATGGTATTCAAACCCCCCAGCGCCAAACCGCCATCCCATTCTGAATTAACCAGCGTTAAATGTGTATATTGCTTAACCCAAATGTTCTATAAAACTGCAAATACGCGCAGTTTAGACCTTTTTTCTACATTCTCTGCATGCTTAACCATCTCTGACTGAAAAAAGACACCATTTTCCCGGTCTTCATGCCCAAAGAACCAAAAATTCATTAAAATTGCTGTTGTAACTGCATAAAGACTCCAATATTCATCAAAAAGACTTCAACGGCTTCCAAAAGCTCCCCAACGATCTAGAAACCTTGTTTCAAGTATAAATACCTGCAAAAAACATGTATTCTTCAAAATAAAGTTATCATCCCGTCATTTGAAAAATACGTTTATGTGATTTTGAACCTTGTAAAGCCTATCTTCCCACATATATACCTCTATTTTTCCTTCAAAGAATGTATTTTCTATAGAAAAAATGATAAAACCATTGTTTCAAATAATTAACTTTCTTTAATCAAATTTGAAGAAGTTTTAGCCTTTACAGACCTTTGAGAACCCCTGACTAATTCAAACCTTTTGAAAAATTTCAGAAACCTTTTCATGCATGAATTAAACTGTTTTTAGTCTAGTTTATCCAAGAAGAGTAGAAAAACCCTTGTTATACATTTTCCAGAGTCTGTAAAGAGTTTGAAGACTAATTTTGGAACTAAATTGAAAGGTTAAAACTAAAAAAAGCCTAATTTTACCTACTGCTGTTCAAGAAACCTCTCTCATCCCAGAAATACCTTCTGTAAATAGTCTAAGCTTACATAAGAGTACAAAAGCCTAAAAACAGAGTTTTAAACATCCAAAAGGCTAAAATTGTCAAAATTAAACCCAGAAATGTCTTCTAAAGGAGCGATTGTTATAAATCCACTACAACCTCCAGTTGTAGATGTTGAGCATACACCCTTAGCTGATTTTGATTAAAAAATAACTGATCCAATGATAGAATTCAATATTCTAGATCTCCACTGCTGGAGTCTAGAAAAATCCTTAGATCAGGGAGATGAAGTTCAAATTTGGGAGTCCAATTTACCCAAATATGTAGTTCCACATACTCATTAGTGTCGAGAAGTCATTAAGCTATGTCAAACCTACTATTCACCTGACCAAAGAGCTATGGTTGATGCTAAGAAAGAAGTATTATTCACTATTACTACATAGTCTATAAACCCAATGCTTCAGCTGAAACCAGATCCCAATGCAGTCCCATTATCCATAAATTCTCTTACAAAGCTTTATATTGAGTTAGAATTTCCTAAGAGATTTTAGATATTCCAAACTTTCATGCCTTCATATGTTGAAATTCCAAAGATAAACCCTCATTACTCATCTTCTAAATTTCCCGAAGGATCAAGGCATGTCATTTCAATGTTATCCCTTATCCTAGGTTATTTTACTGACGAGCACACTGATGAGTCTATTCTTGGTTTTCTATCCACCTTTGTACTAGGTCAACCTCCTTATGTCGGATATAACTATGCTTAATACATAACTGATAGTATCCATGATCAGCTTGTGAAATTTCCCACTGAATGAGTTTTCAGATATTCATCCTTCCTCTTTCACATGTTCCTTTACTTCCAAGTAGATAAATTCCCAATAAATCTTTAGAAATTGGATGTTGAGGGTAATCCATTATCAGTCATTTTTTTGACCTTCCTAGTTAGAAAAGAATCAACATAATTAACTTATGTGGATTTCATAGATTTGTTTCTTCATCCATTGATAAACATGCTTACCAAGAATATACAACCAATGATAAGTAATGAGATAAAGAAAGCGTTACAGCTATCAGAGAAAAGAAGAACTGGAGATTGGTACCTTTACCAAAATCATACAGAGATTAGAGTCTATGGGTCCAAACTCTTGCCCTATATATTGCTAAAATACTTGCCAATGAGAGTGTTTCCCTTAGAGTACTTAAAACAAATTCTCAATTCAGATTCTATCAACTTCTTGGCTGCTAAAAATAAGACTCAATTCAAATTGAAGAATCAAGTGGGTCCTTTCATTTGCAATCACAGGGAAGTAGGTGTAGAAGCAGAAAAATAGTTGTTGGAATATAAATTTGAAGAAATTTTCTTGTGGAATTATGATCCTCATGAAATACTAATTAAGATGAGGTTAAAATGCAAATTAACCCCTTATATCCATGATAGAAGGCCTGAGATTGAACAGTTTTCCAATCAAACAGAATGGCTGGATAATACTTTAATCGAAACAGTCAAACAGGGTGATACCAGTCACACCTTGAAACTGTAAATGAAGAGGATAAAGCCACAAAAATAATTAGAGAGGAAGACACCTATACAGCTGAAACAACAACAGAGACCAGATTCAAGATCAGATATAATAAGAAACCTAAGCTCAATCCAGTGGAAAAGAAAAATGAAACAATTGAGGTTCTAGATGAAGAAAACACAAAGAAGAACACATATACTGCTATAGTTATTGTAAATGAGCAAGAAACTGATACTCCATACACTCAAATGATTGAAAAACAAAAAAACATGGAGGCATCCTAATCACAACAAGAAGAAAATATAGACGGTGATATCAAAGAGAAATATAAAGAAATCAAGGCTAAGAATGAAGAGTTAAAAAATGAGATTTATTCACAATATCTAAAACAAACTCCAGGAAATCAAAATAGATTACTCTCAACCTTTGATTACACCAATAAGAAATTGCTTATGATAGTGCTACATCCAACAGTGCCTAAACCTACAATAGTAGCAGACTACAATAAAGTTGACTTTGAAGTGCCAGTAGAAATAATTCATCCCTTAGATCAAATTGATTTTCATAAGAAAAGCTCTGAAATTATTTATTCTAATATGACAACAAAGGCAATGAGTGCCCAGAAACTTCAGAACACTATAACCAATTTGAGATATCAAATTAGGATTAAAAATATTCCTCTTATGCTAAGGACACTAGAATCAAGTCTTTAGAAGAACTGGTAATTGAGGTAGGGTATGACCCTGCAAATGTAAAGGCTGCAGAAGAATTGGTAAAAAAGAAAAATGCTGACATTGCAGCACTTAGAAAGAAATTAAAACTGCCTCCAACAAAACATCCAGATCCGAAAGAAATTGTGCAGGAAGCAAATCAGAAAGATGAGATGATGAGTCTCATACTCCAAATGACAGCATAGATTAAGGAAATGGAGATAGAAATGGAAAATTTTGTCCAAGATAAAGAAGCTACAAAAACTCAAAGTGATCCTCCCACAGTCATCCCTATGGTAACTATAGCAGTTCCCTCAACTTTAGTAGAGGATTGGCACCAAAAGTCCCATTGGCCACAACTATGCCAATGACTTCTTCCACTACTTTTGCTATAGAATCATCAATTTCAGTAGTGCAACAAACAGATGAAGCCAACAAGCTCATAAAATCTATGGAAGATATGTCAATTCAGAATAATGATATCAATAGGTTGAAATAAAAAATTAATAACTTGGAAGATGCCAAGAAATTAGCTCAAATCAATGCTAAAACAAAGGAACAGAAAGCCAAAAGGTTGAGTGAGCATTTGAAGAAGGTTGAAGCAGAGTTAAATTTGAAAGAACCAATGGCTTACATAAAAAATCAGTTGTGTTCTAGTATCATTGAGTCAATCAATAATACTTGGCCTTCCATTCAGGTAACCTATGACCAAAATGATTTGCTTAAAGTAGCAAAAGAAGAAATTGTGAAGACAAAGGAAGATCTTGGTGCCAAACCTGAAGAGGCCCAAGAAATAATCAAGTTTTTAAACACTAAAAACAAACAAGAATTGGATGAGATTGGGATAACTGATAGAACTGAAACAATTATTGAAGTGAGAAAGGTAACTACAAAGAAAAACTTGATGAAACAACTAGAAGAGAAGTATCAAAACATGGATTTGGCCATAACTAGATTTATGGTAAAGTTTGAGATATTAAGACAAAACGGCCTGCCACACATTCTTGTTTTAAATGATAAACTAATGAAATAAGAGGATTACAGCAAGAATATCAGAGATTTTTCCAAAGAACAAATAAACAAGGCATATTGGAAAGGAGTACCTACAGGAAAAGTGTTGCACAAAAGAATTGAAGATTTTTTTTTATTTACATCATGAGATAAAACATCTCCTTTGTAGAAATTAGTATATACTAAGCATGCATACATCCAAATTCCCCTAATCTCACAATACTTAACTTCTTGCAAAACACATAATCATTCCACTGTTAATCTTTTGCGGAAAATTAATTACAAACACATGTGAAGCATAAATAAAAACAATCGCACATAACATAGTTGTTTAATGGGAAAGCCTGAAGCTAAAAACCCCAAATATCATATGTTATGTATCATGGAGATCATGTAACAATCTCATACAAAGCTTAGTACATTAAGCTCTCAGTACAATCAATCGTCACACACTAACATAGAAGAAATCTGCAAATCCATGCACCGATCTCTGCCCTCCTGCTAGCCTGCCTCCACTACGCAATCCCTGCTAAATAATAGCTCTGAATGAATTTGAATTACCCTTGCCTTGACTTCACAATCCTCATTGGCAACTCCAATGTGTGTGTGGTGTAATCAATGCATCACTATAGTCACAACAGATAGTCCATATTGCCCTTTCACCTATCTCTCCACCGGGTCTCCACTGGAATTGACATGCACTGTAGTTAACTGTTGTATTTTTCAGTTGATTAATGAGTTATTATTTGTGAATTAATTAACTAATTAATTCATTCCACTCTTACTAGTGTATCATTTAGTTAGACTAGATACAACTAGCTCAACTGAGTGTAACTAAGTTAAACTGAATACAACTCCATGAACTACTCTTCCAACTCTGTCATAACTTTTCCACTTCAATTTTAACTGAGTCCTCCATGAATGAACCACCAGTAAACCCTAGGAATTGTGTAATTCCTTCAGCCCACTAATTTTCCAAATCTATGCACTGAAATTAAGTGCTCCAAGAGAATAAGTTGTTGTTTATTGTCAGATTATTATTAAGAGCTAATAATAATCGACACTTCTATTTTTCGATCAACGATCTATAAATAGACTTCGCCCAATATTCTAAAAATAGAATTTCATCTATTTTTCCAACTTGACCAACCATCCACAAATAGCATCCCACAACTTTTGAAATATGATCACCATGTCAAAAATAGACTTGCGCCAAAAATAGCCCGTGGGCCCACTCAGTGAAGGCGAATCTTTTCACTAAGCTCATCATCTTGTTGAATCTTAACACTCCCTCTCAACAAGATAGGGATTATCTTTCACCTCGATCCTAACTCTATGGTATTCAAATTTTCTCCTAGTGAGCGCCTTCGTCAAAATATCTGCATCCTGATCCTTCGTAGGAATGTACTAAAGCAACATGATCTTCTGCTACACACAATCTCTGATATGATGATACTGAATATCAATATATTTATATCTATCATGAAATACAGGATTAACTGAGAGTTTAATGCACCTATGATTATCACAATGTATCACTGTAGGATCTAAATGTGAACCAAACAAACCAACTAGTATCTTCCTCATCCAGATAGCCTCACATGCAGCTTGACTTGCTGCCATGTATTCTGCTTCCGCTGAACTGAGTGCCACGGACCTTTGTTTCCTGCTGTACCAAGAAACTGCCATAGATCCAATACTAAAAACCCCTCCTAATGTGCTCTTTCTATTTTTGGGGATGCCTGCCCAATCTGCATCAGTGAAGTCATGCAACTTCACCTCATCCGTCTGTCTGTGCCATAAACCATACTCAGATGTAACCCTGAGATATCTCAAGACATGCTTGCCTTCCTTCCAAAGAGCTTCGTAGGCTTAACCATCGCTTGTGAAAGTTGGTTCACCACATAGCATATGTCTGGTCTTGTATTAACTAAATATATGAGCAAACCCACCAATTGTCGATAAACAATGGCATCCACTACCTTTGTTGATGTAGCATCCTCTTTCCTCCAATTTCCTGGAAGAGGAGTCTCGATAGGATTGCAGCCTTGCATGTGAAACTTCTCCAGTATCTCTCGGGAAAAATTACCTTGAGACACAAAAAATTCACCTTCCCGCTGCCATATTTCCAATCCAAGGAAATAATGAAGGAGGCCCAAATCCTTCATCTCAAACTCCTTTGCAAGATCCGCCTTGCATGAGTGTATCAATTACTCATCACATGTTAGTATTAAATCATCAACATAAAGAAAAATGATTAAAATCTTACCCTCCACCACAATTTGGTACAGGTTTGCATCTGCCTCACTCTTGGTGAAGCCAAGTCTAGTGAAATAGCTGTCGATCCGAGTGTACCAAGCACGAGGAACTTGCTTCAACCCATACAATGCTCTTTTGAGCTTGCACACATGCAACTCACTACTGAAGATCTCAAATCCTCCAGGCTGATCAATGTACACCTCTTCCTTAATGATCCCATTAAGGAACATAGTCTTCACATCCATCTCATGAATGTGCCAACCCATCTGCGCTGAGAGAGCAAGGATGGTCCTTATGGAAGAAAATCGTGCGACAGGTGCAAATGTTTCTTCATAATCAATCCCCTCGATCTCTGAGAAGCCTCGGGCAACAAATCTTGCCTTATACTTCTCGACGCTCCCATCAACAGCTTGCTTTACCTTGTAGATCCATCTTGATCCTACAACTAATTTTCCCACTGGTCTTGGAACAATATCCCAAGCACTGTTTTTGACAATGGAGTCATACTCATCCACCATGGCATCTACCCATGTGGGCTCCTGCACTGCTTCTTGAAAATAAGATGGCTCTGTCACGATACACTTGGTCATAAGAGCCATGTATCTAGTAAATTATTCAGGTGGTTGTCTTTGTCTGTGCTGTGATGTAGGGACTCCTACATTCTATGCCGCATCAAGCTTTAGTTTCTCAGCTTCTATGGTACACTTTCTGCCTTGTCTGATGTTTGGCTCTGCATGAGTGGACTCCTCCACTCCATGAATCTCCTCTTGTGGCTGATCCACATCTAGAGACTCATCTTTCAGAACAAGCAGTTCCTTCACTGCATGCAAGTCTAGCTCCCTCTCAAGCATAGCTTGTGTAGCACCCATGATTGTTTTTTTCTTCCTCTCTGTGATCCCATTCTTCTCTGGGTTATGAGGCACTATGAGTTACCTTCAAATTCCTTCTTTGCTACAGAAGTCTTTGAATTCGCCCGAGGTGTATTCGCCACCATTATGGCTTCGTAGAGCTTTCACTTGCTTCCCCGACTCCTTCTCCACCAATGCTTTAAACTCACAGAAATTTGAGAATTTTTCACCCTTATTTTGCATGAAGAAGATCCAGCATCTACGAGAATATTCATCAACAAATATAACATAATACCTGTGTTTTTATATTGAAGCAACCGAGAAAGGTCCACACACATCTATGTGAATTCCCTCCAGGATCACCGTAGCACGGTTCTCCGTCTCATGAAAGGTATTCACAAATTTACCCATAGTAAATCCCTTGAACTGATCTGACTGCGCAAGAGTACCCTTGGGAAGTCCAGTAGAAATCTGTAGCAAAATATTCAAAGTGCCATGGTGAAGATGGCCCTATATCTTGTGCCATAATTCGCCCTCATCCTGGCTCACCACTTTTTCTGCTTTGCCCACCATTTTAGTGTAGCCATCTACCTCCAGCTTGTAGGTATTCTTAACTCGAATCCCTATCTTCTTGTTTTGACCCATTGTTTTATGTCTAAGGAAGGCTTTTCCCTCACTGAAAACAACATCATAACATTTTTCTTCCAACATTGCGACCGAGACCAAGTTCTTCTTCAGACCTGGAACATGCATAACATCCTTCAACAAGAATGTATTACCAGACTCCCTCTCAAAGGTAATGGTACCAATTCCGGTCGCACTGTATCGACCATCGTCGCCCATATCTATATGCATCTGGAGGCCCTTCTCCTCCAAGTCACTAAACAACTCCTTGTCTCCTGTCATATGGAAACACGCACCACTATTAAGATACCACACCGATCCCATATAGCTTGAAACCAATCATGCGATAAAAGAGAAATCAAGTTCAAATTGTGAGGCTAAGGCCTCTCCAGCTGCAGCTCCAATAGCCTTCTTGTTCTTCTTCTTCTATGGGCATTTAGTGGCAAAAGGCCCATGTTCGTGACAGTGAAAACACTTCACTTTGGAAAAATCCTACTTCTTTCCTTTAGCTTCGGATTTTGAAGGAAATTTCTTCACCTTACCTTTCCTTGCTTTGGCATCCAAAGCGTAATTCTCTTCATCTTCATTCATCGATGAAGAGCCATCCCTGGTACCCCGCCTTATCTCCTCCTGCACAAGATCCAACCAAAGTCGCTCCTATCCCGATAGTTTCTTCCATCCATTGACAGAGTCTTCATAGCTATGCCAACTCTTTGGAAGCCTAAGGAGAGCCAAGCTCACCAAGTCTTCATCATCAACGGTAATCCCCACACTTCCCAGTTCATCCCTACAGTGGACAAACTTAGTGAGATATTTTGGAATACTGTCGCCCTTCTCCATTTTTATTTTTCTGAGCTTGTCTTTCAGCGCCAAATTCCTCTGGTCACTGCTGCTTTGGAACAAATTTGTCAAAGCCTTCCACATTAAGAATGGAGTGGATTTCCCGTGAAGGCTGGACACAATATGGTCCTTCACACCTTCCAACAAAATTCTTCTTGTCTTTTCTATCTTCTTTTGCCATGCGTCAAGTAATGCAGAATCGCTAGATCCCAGCTTAAGAACATCGCTATCGATGAACTCCTTCAATCCATTATCCTCTAGCACCACCTCCATCCTATCCTTCTAGGCTATGTAATTCGAGCTCCCATCAAAGGCATACTCCAATCGCAACCCTTTGAAAGAAATTTCAATGTATACTCAACTTCTGCACCAAGAATTTTTTTGTAGCAAATTCGAATTGTCCACCAGCACAAACTCAACAATTATTCACAATTGCAATCTTCAAGAATTAACATTACTATGATACCATGTAGAAATTAGTATACACTAAGCATGCATACATCTAGATTCCCCTGATCTCATAATATTTAACTTCTTGCAAAATACATAATCATTCCACTGTTAATCTTTTGCGGAAAATTAATTACAAACACATGTGAAGCATAAATAAAAACAATCGCACATAACACAGTTGTTTAATGGGAAAGCTTGAAGCTGAAAACCCAAACTATCATATATTATGTATCATGGAGATCATGTAACAATATCATACAAAGCTTAGTACATCAAGCTCTTAGTACAATCAATCGTCACACACTAACATAGAAGAAATCTGCAAATCCATGCACCGATCTCCGCCCTCCTGCTAGCCTGCCTCCACTACGCAATCCATGCTGAAGAATAGATTTGAATGAATTTGAATTACCCTTTCCTTGACTGCGCAATCCTCATTTGCAACTCCAATGTGTGTGTGGTGCAATCAATGCATCACTATAGTTACAACAGATATTCCATCTTTCCCTTTCACCTATCTCTCCACTGGGTCTCCACTGGAACTGACATGCACTGTAGTTAAATGTTGTATTGTTAAATTGATTAATGAGTTATTATTTGTGAATTATTTAACTAATTAATTCACTCCACTCTCACTATTGTATCATTTAGTTAGACTAGATACAACTAGCTCAACTGAGTGTAACTGAGTTAAACTGAATACAACTCCATGAACTACTCTTCCAACTCTGTCATAACTTTTCCACTTCAGTTCTAACAGAGTCCTCCATGCATGAACCACCAGTAAACCCTAGGAATTGCATAATTACTTCAGCCCACTGATTTTCCAAATCTGTGCACTGAAATTAAGTGCTCCAAGAAAATAACTTGTTGTTTATTGTCGAATTATTATTAAGAGCTAATAATAATCGACACTTCTATTTTTAGATCGACGATCTATAAATAGACTTCGCCCAATAATATAAAAATACAATTTCATCTATTTTTACAACTTGACCAACCATCCACAAATAGCATCCTGTAACTTCTGAAATATGATCACCATGTCTAAAAGTAGACATAGTCTAAAAATAGACTTGCGCCAAAAATAGCCTGCGGGCCCACTTAGTGAAGGCGACTCTTTTCACTAAGCTCATAATCTTGTTGAATCTAAACATCTTTGTGGTGAAACCAACCTTTTTTAGATACACAAAAGCTGATGAAAATTACAGAAAACTTACGAAGATAAAGTTACCTGATGAAGAATTTTGGCAAAAGCTTATTGATTTGCTGTAAAAGATAGTTTTACAGTGAAAGAGGATGAAAACACAGTTTCTGTTTTTACACAGTAAAAACAGATATTTACATTAGTAAAGCAGTCAAAATAGCAGATGAAAGAATATCAGTGGTTAAAGTGTATCAGATGAAATAGTATCAGATAAGAGACAAAGCTTCAAAATAGATTAAAGATCCTTTTGCCAGCGTTGAAGACAACACAACAACTAGCTGCACCTAAATCAAAACAACATTTCTATTTTATTTGAATAAATAGGACATCTTGCAAGTTGTTAAAAAAATGTCACTATATTTTTGTAAGAGATATTTTATTTTCCTTAGAAAAATCTTATCAATATTCTAGGATATTTTGTATAAGTTTTTGTTTAAATACTTCACTCTTTGAAGTATTAGTGTGGAATAAATTGATGAAGATTTCTATAGTCAATATTTTTGTACCTAAAGGGCTTTTGTACCAAGTTTCAAGTCAGCAAGCTGGATCAAATCAATAAAGTGTTGATCAGCGGTTGTCATTGATGTCAACCCAAGCAGCACCAGGGTCTAACCCAATATTGCATGGGAATTTTGACCTACCAAATTACTATATTATGGTTCAAGTATAATTTTGATGGTTTCTACTTGTTGAGATGTTTTTGTTGATATATAGCACGCCACCTAATTCTTCACGGTTTGAGATATATTTATGTTTGAAGTTTATACCCCCAGTTAGTAGGCTAAAACCCCATAGGGTTGTGGCACGGGTCATTGAAAAGTCATAATTAATATTTTTAAGCTCCTAAAATCCCTTCCACGTTCACTTGTTGAAGCCCCTCTCAACCTAAGCATTTATATAAATTGTGATCCTCATATCCTCCTAAGGTAAGGGATTTCACCATCTGAAATAGGTCATCGTGGAATTTTTTCTCTAACTTTGTTTTTACAAAGGTTCAAAAGCTGAAATGTTTATGAGGCAAAGCTAAAATCCTGAGGAAGCTGCTGTGAAAATTTCAAATCAAGGTGCGCAATATTTTTGGAGATATGATCTCTGGAAATCAGTGTTTTTGTAGGTTCCTGAAATTCATCTCAAAGAAGTGACCTTGGAAAAATAGTCATAACTCTCTCTCTGAGTATCGGATTGGAATTATGTAAAAAGAGAAAAAAAGTGCACATAATATAGTTTTTTCTCTATAAGTTTCAGAGCCTAATGAAGAAACAATGACATGTGGAACACCGTACAAGTTCGCTCTGCTGAAACATTCCATAATTAGGGCATTGTGAGAGATTGGGTATAACGCTCTCTTGAAGAATCCAAATTGAGTCAGACCTGTGCCATTGAAAAGAAGACTCAGAGGACTACTGCAGGACCAAAAATCAGATATTGGGGATCTGAAATAACAGAGATACACTAGATTCAATATCGAGCTCCTAGAAGGAAAAGAAAAGCTAGATCATGTGTTGTCAAGGGTTGCAAAGGACTAGAATTTCTAGGGAAGCAAAGAAAAGCAAGGTGCAACAGAGGGTAGCATGACAAGAGCAGCAACCAAGGTACAAAATAGCAGCAAGAAGTTCATCACATGAAGTCTTCAAGTGGGCATCACTGCATACAATCATTGTAAAGGTATCATTGTACTAAGTCATTGTAAATACATTATTGTACAAATTGTACTAGTGTCTATCTTCCAAGAGTTGAAGAGGCAGTTTCGAGTGGTCTAGGATCATCATTAGGTGGTTGTGTCATAGTTGGGGTTATGTTCTAGTGTGTCTTCTTCTTCTACATCATTCCATATCATTGTAAAGTGGGCCATTTTCCTTGGTACGAGAGTCCATTCTTCTTTTATTCTTCTACAGGGTGGTAGGGTGGTGCTAGGGTGAGTTGTAGCTCATTGGGTGTTGGGGAATTTTTTCAGTTGACTACTGAAGAATCTCAGGCGTTGGAGCGTCCATCCAGTGGGAGCTGGAGAAGAATGTTTTTCTAGATTCTAGGAAGTTGGAGCTTTATTTTCAATTGGAGTTAAATATTAAAGAATTATTAGAAGAGCATTAGGTGGTTTTTGTCCCAGAGTGGGTTTCCACCTTAAAAAATGTGTGCATTTTTGTTCCTCTTTTTTTCTGCTATTATTGTATAAACACTGATAATAATTGAAGATTAACTAATGCTCTAATTGAAAGAAATACTAATTCACCCCCCCTCTCAGTATTTGCAACAATTGGTATCGGATCTTGGTTCTGTTAGCCTCCTATATCAATAGGTTTCATCTTTCATGATTGTCTTGATGGAAGTGTGGAATATGTTCAAACCTTCTTACTTGAGCAAAGGTGTTCCATATTCTAGCTTCCTAGCACAAACTGACCATTAAGGTATGCAACATTCTTTTGAACCCTCACATGATGATCTTGCTCTTGGAGGATGATCATGACCTCCCTTTAGCAAGTACCCTTACTTGGCCCTCGTACTCGACCTACTTTAGGACTACATCTCTCTTCACCCCCTTGATGTGCCAGATAGTGGGAATACATGTCAAACATGCTAAGATGTGCCAAGTGATAAGGCATGCCAAGATGTGCAAGGGTGTGTCAATGCATGTCAGGGACTTTCAAGACAAAAAAAGGGAGAAAAAAGTTAAACTACAAGGAAATGAACACATAAGAGGTTTAATAAGTCATCAATTTACCTTTTCCAAGAGGGGCATGCTAGGCACACCAACACTAGGGGGCAATAGGTGCCAAGTGCAAAGTCTTAGTGCATTCTAAGTGCCAAGTATTCCTTTGTTGCTTCTCATCTACTTTCCAACAATTGATCATCACAAATAAATTTAATATTAAACCATGCTAAATCATACCAAGGCATCTCAACATATTCCATACATGCTAATACTTTCCAAGCGCCAACATGTGCCAAGCGCCAATATGTGTCAGGGACTAGTGTTATGCATGTTATGAAGTGGAAGGGAATGTTGAAGAGTGCTAAGGTGTGCTAGAGAGTGATAATGCATGTTGATGAGTGTTAAGGATTACTAGGAAAAAACATTAAGGGAGCACTAGGTAAAAATTCATGGAAGTTAATGAATATGAGGAACTTGTGCCAGAGACTAGTGTTAATGAGTGTTAGTTGCCACGCCAAGGAGGGAGTGACAAAGTATGCTAAGCATTGGTAAGACATGCTATGGAATATCAAGGCATGTCAAGAATTCCCAAAGTGTGCTTGGGAGTTCCAGGGTTTGCTAATTATATCATGTGAAAATTAATAGTGCTAAGATATGTCAATACATGCTAGGTGCTAAGGATGTGGCATAGGGTGCCAGGGTATGTCAATATGTGTCAAGGAAACAAAAGGAAGAACCAATAAGAGGGTTAATAAGTCAAGACTTTATCTTTTTTAAAAGGGGCATGCTAGGAACACTAATAATAGGTCCCAATACATGCCAAGTGGCATTGTGTGCCAAGTGCTAATGTATGTCAATGCATTCAACCAAGGTGTTCCAGGGCATGCTAGGGACTATATGCATCATGCCAACACATGCTAGGAGAGTTCCATGTTGTTCTAGCACATGCCACCATGTGCTTGGGCGTCGATGTCATCACAAGATGTTCTAGGTACAATGATGTTCCAAGACATGTGGGGTGCTAAGAAATGTTAGTGTGTGCCAAAGCATTAATTTAAGGTGTGCCCAGATTGTTGAGGATTGTTAGGTCTTTCTCATTAATAGAATTTTCAAAGCTTGATTATGTATTAAATAATATATTTCCTACACACAATAGTGGAACTTTATCTAAAGGGAATTTTCTAGATAATAAACTTAATATATATGAATCATGTGTTGACTCATAGGAAATCTCTATTCGACTAGTCATTACTCGAGGGAACTGATACACACTAATTACTTCTAAAAAATTGATTGACCCTAACCACTATGGCCTTGGACATATTATAAAAAATACTCCACAATAATGGTATTAAATCTTTAACTTTTGACAAAAAATATATTAACAAGCACATAGCGTCATCAAAAACTCATTGGAATGATCAATGATGACGGGCATTTTTTGACCGTCACCAAAAGTAACAAAAGAGCATTGGTGAGGGTCATTAAAATTTCGTCACTAGAAGTGTCACCAAAGAGAGAATTAGTGATGGGCCTTTAATTACCCTCACCAAAATGACCTCACCAAAGCTTTTGAAAATGTCTTTGGTGACGTACAATAAACCAGGTTGCTTAGTTGACTGAGTTGGAATTGAATCAAGATTCAATCTCTCAATTTTTTTCAATCACATCATTCAAGGTGTCATCCGTGGTTAGTTATTCATTTGGGGGAGAGAGTGCTTCGGAAAAAGATTCCATAGATTGATTCAGTATAGGAATCACCCCTTCAAGATTTTGAATCTGATTATCAAATTCTTGAAAAGACTTTTCATGAGTGAATCTATCCAGGGGATCAAGTTGCCGCTCAACAACATTGTCAGTCTTAGAAGATTCAAGGAATATGATATCTATTTCTACTACAAACTTCTTATTGACTTCATCATAGAGACGATATCCTTTGGAGGTATTGGAATACCCCAAGAAGATACATTTTTGACTTCTAGCACTAAGTTTATTCCTTTGTACCTTAGGTATCAAAGTATAACAGGTGGAACCAAAGACCCTGAAACGCTTTACCAAAGGAATGTGGCCATGCCACATTTCATAAGGAGTTTTGTTTCTGATTGAATTTGAAGGACACTTATTCTTTATGTATATAACACATAGAATTTCATCAGCCCAAAACATCAATTTTACATTCTTAAAAAACATCATGGAGTAAACCATATTAAAAATTGTCTTGTTCATTCTTTCAGCTACACCGTTTTTTTGGGGATTATAGGGAACAATTATTTGATGTTTTATCCCATGTTGACGAAGATAATTTTCAAATTTGTTTGAAGTGTATTATTTTCCATTATCTGTACGCAAAGAGCCAATATGAGTTTGTGCATCATTTTCAATCCATGCATGAAAATTCTTGAATGTTTGAAAAGCATCAGATTTTTTATTCAATAATTAAACCCAACACATTCTGGTGTAATGATCAATAAATGTCATCATATATTTATTTCCAATTGCAGAAGAAACATGCATGGGGCCACATAAATCTGAATGAATAAGCTGAAGTTTTATATGTGCTTTGGAATGTGAATCATGAAATGGTTGTTTTCTATGCTTTCCTAGAATACAAGCATCACATTGCTTAAGTTTCCTAGGAATTGTAGGAAATCCAGTAACACCATTTTTATTCAACAATCGAAGGCTATCATAGTTTAAGTGTCCAAATCTAGCATGTCATAAAAGACTTGATGGGACTGTACCTTCATCATGATGTGAACTGATTGCAAATTATTGTGCATGAGCAGAGGAACCTTGCAGTTTCAGGAGTCTTCCTTCTTCTATTCCTTCCATGACAAGTGAGCGATCTGATGCTTTTCTGACCTCAACCTTGCCATAAAACATGTGAATGGAGTGTCCTTGCTGGCGGATGTGGACCAAGGACAACAAGTTTCTCCTCAAATTAGGGAGGTATAGAACCTCATGTAGAATATGATCTAAAAGGCCATGAAAGTTAAGCCTGATTGTGCCAAGTCCTCATGGCTTGAGTTTGGATTTATCCACGAATTATACTATTCCATAAAATTTTTCAGTAAATTCTTCAAAAAAATATTTTCTAAATGTCATGTGACATGTTTCTCCTGAATATAGCAACCAATCATTTCTCCAAGAAGTAATGAAACATCAAAATTGGGGAAAAAACAGAGGTATTATCTTAGGGAGGGTTTATTTGGGGGAGGTATTTAGTAGGGGAGGCATTTTCTAGGGGGGTATTTACTAGGGGATGCATTTTTTTTTTTTTATTGAGGTAGGGGGGGGTTATTTTTTGTAAAAAAATTTACATGGGGAGGAGGCAGCAGAGGACGAGGGAGGGGAGGACAGGCCAAGGGGAGGGGAGGACAAGCCAAGTGGAGGGGAGGGGAGGGGAGGGCTGAGGGCCTAGGGGAGGGCGATGCACAGGAGGAGAGGGGGAGGGAGGTGAGGTGAGCGGGTTGGGGAATGAGAGAGGTGGTGGCGAGAGTGGTGAGGGGGTGCGGGTGTGTGGGGAGAGCCGAGAGGGGGTGGGGAGAGGAGGACGGGGGTGCAGGTGTGAGGAGAGCTAAGAGGGGGTGGGGAGAGGAGGACGGGGGTGCGGGTGTGAGGGAGGGGTGAGGAGAGCTAAGAGGGTGGAGAGTGTAGGTGAGGGGGTGCGGGAGTGAGGGAGGGATGGGGAGGGCTGCGAGGGGGTGCGGGTGTGTGGGGGGAGTCGAGAGGGGGTGGTGAGAGTAGTGATGGGGTGCAAGGGAATGGACGGGGGAGAGGAGGTGTGAGGCGAGGGGATGAGTGATTGTGAGGAGCGAGAGGTAGCATGAGGGGAGTGAGCTTCCAAGGGAGTGATTGCCAAAAAAATTTGGAGCAGAGTTTGCACAATTGTGTAAAAAAATTGATAGCAGAATTTGCTAAAAAACCAAATGCAGAATTATTCCAGAATTGCAGAAGGAGAAAAGGAAGAGAAGCAGGTCTTCCAGGAGAAGCCAGAATGCAGCACAAATTATGAATGCAGTAGGAGCAGTAGAAATCTGAATGGACAATGACAGTCTGCAAAAAATGTAGAACATAGACAGGAGGTAGTTACACCAAGGGCATGAATGCAAAAACAGGGACTGGCTCTGATACCATGTCAGGCCAGGAGGTGACTTCGCAAAACTGAAGATGCATTATATTGAGATTGTGTGTGTACTTATACATGGAGGTGAGACTATTGGGATTCACTTCCCAATGTATCTTGGCCTTCCTTATTTACTAAATTACAATAATATACAATCTCACCCAATCCATTAGGATTAGGTGTCAACAGAAATGGAGTGCGAATTTGTTGTTGACCTTGTTGATCCTGATCCCTCTGCTCTCGTTTCTTGATCCTATATTGAGGCTGCTGGTTTTGACCCCTAAAATTTGGATTTCTGATTGGGGGCTCAACTTGTCTATTTGCGATGGTCATTTTGGCCATCATATTCTCCATTGTTTTGATCAAGGTATTGAGTTTTCCCTCTGATGAAGTAGATTTTTCTTCCTTGATGGTTACCTTATTTTCTGTTTTGATTTTTTACTTCTTGATAATCAGATTCGCTTCAACGCTCACTACATTTCTCTGTATTTGTTCAAGGGTATATGGATTTATTTCTCTCAGCTGGTAAGCCATATCAGGATCAAAACCATCTAGTTAATGAAGTAATGCGAGGCCTGGAGGAAGCTTGATGTTCTGAGGAATGGAATCATAAATTGTATTGAATTTAGCTGTGAAGTATTTCACAAACTCATTAGGATTTCTTTTCAAGGTGTTGTATTCAGCTATAATCTTTAAAGGGTTCTTCTTCTCCTCCCATTTTTCCATAAATAAATCAATTAGCTTATGTGAATTAGCTATAGAACTAGCTGTTTGGGAGAGGAACCATTTCTTAACCTCTCCCAAGAAACTTTGTGCTAAAATGTGCATATTTGGGTCATCGTTGTCAATCTCTTCAAGATTGATGAAATCAACTACTTTGACAATGTGTTGGTGAGCAGTAACTTTTTATGTTCCATCAAACAGAGGAAATATTTGATCATAGTTCTGAGGTAGTGCAATGAGTTGTGGCGGTAGAATCAACGAAGAAAATCTGGCCATGACTAATGGAGGAGGTTGTGGAGGTGTTTATGGAGTGTATAACTACAGAGGTAATGATGGAGTGAAAGTGAGGGATGATGGTGTAGCTGTGTGAGAAGGTGTGAAAGTAGGTGGTGAAGAAAAAGCTTGTTGTTGGTATTGGAAATAAGCTTTTTTGAAGTTACTTGAAACTTATCGACCAAACCCTAAAGTTTATGAAAATTAGACCAGACTTCACTATAAAGCTTGAAATAAGAAGACTCAAAAAATGGCAAGTAGGTCTCAAAATAAATGGGGTCAAATAGAGTTTCTGAAAGGAAGGATTTAGAGTTAGACCTGAACAAAGATGTCTCAAATTCAAAACTGAAGGATGAATATTCTGGAGAAATTAATCTCGTAGGCAAGGAGTTTGATTTCACAAGTGGAGGTAAACTCTTTCTAACTATCTTATAATTTTTTTTCTACTTTCTTAAAAGACTCTCAAGGTCATTAACAATTGGTGAGCGTTTAGGGTCTGGATTTGACCTAGTGTGTCTTTTGGGCGCCAATTTTCTTGAGGCTATACACTTTGGCTCAAATTTACTAACTCAACCTTCTCCGAATGTCAGAAATTATCACCCACAAGTCTAACCTTCAGTGAACTAAAATAAGTATCCCCAGGGAAATTTTTGCAATTGCTCGCCGGCAACAATGCTGAAAATGTTATCACGCCCCTTGTTTCCCAAGGCCGAGAATGGAGACTAAAGGAGGTAACCTCAAACCAATATTTAGATTAGGTAGTTAGCCCTACCAAAACAGAGAGGGCTCTCTCAATATAACTTTTATATTCAATGAGATGATTGGATATGTAGTGATCTTAGGCTAGATATAAGCTCAATGAATTAGGGTTTTTTTTTGAATTTTGCTAGATAGGAATGTCAGTCAAGGAACTAGGTCTAGGTTTTAGGTTTGATTTCAAAGGTAAATTAGTAGAGATGAAGATGAGGCCAAGTAAGTATACTTAAGAACATACTTAAATTTTCATTGTCCATAGGGTTTTAAAAGAGAGAGAGAGTCAGAATGAGCCTGTTACATGAGTTTATTCTTCAGAGGAATTAGAACACATTCATGAAAATATTATAAAACAGAGCACAAAAAGCAATAATTCTATTCATAGAATCACAATATCATCATATAGAAGCAGAAACGTGATGTCAATAAATAATAAACATTAATTTTGATGGTGTCCTGAGAAAAAACAATGCTAACATGTCTTTGATTTCACTGAAAAATTTTGTACATAAGCTCCACATTGCAAATAACAACTATCCAACCTCTAAAATGACTTGAGTTGGACTATATATAGAAAATAGAGAATATTCCACCCCATTGGGTTGAAACCTGATCCAAAATACATCATAAATGCACCTAATGAGTCATTACCTAGAATTTAGGGAAGTTAGAAACAATCCCCCCAAATTTAGCTAATAGATAGGAGTGTTGGTCTCCTTGTGTAATTGCATGATTCCTCAACAATGAGGGGCAAAAGAAAAAAAACCTTATCCATAAAACACCTCATAGGATAGTTGTGATCTCGATATTTTGACCAATTTTCATTGACACCTGTTTAGAAAGAATCCAAGACAGAAGCACCACGCCACTTTCAGAAGTGTCACACTTTTCAAAAAAAACATCGCGCCACTTTGACGGAAATTTTGGGTGGATTTAAGGCATCCCCCTGTTGATCTAAAGACTGGGATAGGTAGCCCTGGATGTCCTCTATCCAACCCAACCTTTAAAATGAGAAAATACCTCTTGCAAGGCCTTCAAAAGTAGTTTTACCAAGCTTACTCCAGAAGCGTCGCACACAGGCAAAAAAAGTGGCAGAAGCATGAAAAAGAGGGTGTTTTTGGGGTTTTTCTCCATAGATGGGGGGTGTCATGAAAACATGAGCCCATATATGGAAATTAATATGCTAGATAAGTCCAACCATATAGAAAAATACTCATTTTGATGCTTTGAGGAAAGTTGTCGCGCTGCTATGTGACGCTTCTGTAAAGATGAAATTTCCAAATTTTCCAGAAAATCTCAAAAAATACTAAAAATGCCCAAAACATGCTGAATTTTGGTCCATGGAATCCTCTAATGATTAAATAGAAAACTATGGATTCCTCAGCTAGAAAATCTAATTTTTCTTTTTACTTTAGCTTAATTAGGGTTTCTTTAAGATTTTTCTTCAAATTCTTCACCCTGACTTAGGCGATTTGGTTCCTAGTGAAATAGTGTCTCACAATGTGCCTATGAAGGTTATTATTCCTTTCTTGATTTTTCAAAAGCCTCTCAAGATACACATTCACCTTGTCAAGCCAAAGCTCTTTTTCTTGCTCAATCTAAGAAGCTATCAACTCATCAAAGGTTAGCTGACCTAATGGTGGAGATGACTCTTTTTCTTATTCTTTTTGGCTTTTTAATCCTATTTTTCTTGGCCACAGATTTATTTCAGCCTCCATGTCTTCCAACTGATCAAGATCTACCATTGCTTTGCCTACCTCAATATTTTCCTTTGGTTTTCTTTGGAGTAGTTGTTTCACCTTCAATTGCACATTATCTTGTTTTAAGAAGGCTATCATGAAGTTTTCCCTTAAGAGGTTGTCCTTAAGATCTGTTATCTCTGCATATTTTTCCCTTATTATATCCTAAGATTATTTTTCTTCCACCTGCTTCGCCATGTCAAACTCCATAGTCGCTTGTTCCTCATGTTGTTGCATAGGTGGTTGCTCCATGGTTTCTCTTTGGTCAATTGTAGTTTCAGGTGAAAGCACACCTTTAGTGATCATAGGAGCAAAAACCATCCTTTTACCCTTCTCATAGGTTTGACTGATTTTAGCCCTTGGCATATTTAGAACTTCTACTTGTCTACTTGAAGATCCAACCTTCTTTGGATTTGTTGATGTTGATGGTATGCTCTGAATGATGGGTGGACTAGTAGTAGGCACAAATGAAACTGTCTTCATGAATGTTTCCCAATACATATTGATTTCTCAAAGCTTATGCAAGAATATAATTTTGACCAAACCATTGTGGAAAAAATTAGTGTGATGATCTTTGCCTTTACTCTGTACCTTTTTAGTAATTTTGACCAAACTCATGAACAAATAATGAGGCAAATTGAGTGGTTTGGTGGCAGTGAAGTGCATCAATAACCTTATGTGCTACTAGTACAATCTTGAGAACCTCCCTTCACATGTAAAATACTTCT
The DNA here is from genome assembly GCA_034641835.2 of Pinus albicaulis. Lineage (NCBI taxonomy): Eukaryota > Viridiplantae > Streptophyta > Pinopsida > Pinales > Pinaceae > Pinus > Pinus albicaulis. The sequence continues at coordinate 1,631,389,562 of CM076579.1, read as the reverse complement.
GATTGGCTTCATCAAAGGGGCATACTTTTCAAGTAAATTCCTGGAAGGAAAGATGTGTTCGGGAGCATCTTTGCAATGAGGTTTTAAGAGCATTTTATAGTTAGGAATGTCCAAGTCCATCCCTTTGAACCATATTTATCCATGGTTCAGGATACTTGTTGTTGAGGTGATAGCATTTGTTGATATGGTGAATTCAATACTCACTATTATAGTCTTATCTCTCCTAAAGCTGGTGGAAAAAAGGCTTGTCAACTGAGCATGATAGCCTACCTCTTGGATTCTCTCATAAACGACCATTGTTTTGAAAATATTTCTTAACATAAGGAGAAGCATTGATATGCTGCAATTTCGATGGCTCAAACCTTGAATGATGACCTCCCTTATGGACCCTCTTCTCACCCTCCATGATGTTTTTCAACAAGGAAAAACCTAGCTTGATGTATTGGAAAGGGAAGGTGAAAAATTAGGAAAACAGGGGTTTCACATAGCATTTTGTCACTGTCTTTGTGCTCCCTGTTCCCAAATATTGGAGAACCCCTATAGTGTTCCATGTGTAATTTTTCCATCATGAAAACATGCCTTTGGATCCCTTACAGTCTAAAGATAAATCTCTCTTTTAGCCATTCCTGGAGTAGCTCCCTAAAAACCCACTTTTTTGGAGCAGTGCGACCCTTTAGTGTCTCACTAGTGCTTATGGAAAATCCTTAGCCTGTGACTAGTGTCGATCGACGCTGGTATGAACCCCGTAGACACACCGATCTACTTATGGAATATTTTTAAAAATGGAAACAAAGCTTCATGGTCCAGAAGCTTCGAGAGTAGAGAGTTGGATGTTTTTTTATCAGGATATGGCTGAACTTCCTCCTTTAGGCCTCTTCTTCCTACAAAATAGGAACCACCCAAGGTGATAATACTTTCTTCCATCTTAAGTGGATCCATGTTCCCTCCTCCATCACTATAAATTGATCACCTTCCAATGTCTCTGCTAGCTAGAACATAATAGAAGAGAAGAACACTAGAGAAGGATTTGAAGATTGTCATAGACATAAAAGGATAGAGTTGAGACTCTTAGCCTTCTCACATTGGGTTGAAAAAGAATGCTTTGGAGACGTTCCCGGATTCAGACCCGTCGAAGGAGAGATTTGACATCAATGCATAGGTTGTAACTCCCCTTTTTATTAATAATATGATGAAACTGGTATTTTATTTCCATTCTTGTCTATGGTTATGATAAGAAGTCTAGCATTGCTTGATCAGTTAGATAAATTATTTTTGATATACACATGTTTCACCTTTACATTTTTTGTTGTGTTTTGGTCACTTATGCAGGTAATCGAACATTGGAAGTAGCGAAGATTGAGTTTGGAAGACTGAATGACCAAAATACTTCGATGAGGAGAAACATCATAGCATCAGGCCGAGGTAGGCCATCTTCCTCATTCCGTGTTTCGTTTGTAATCTAGGAAAGTAGATATTCGCTTGTTCTCTTTGTAGCTAGACCCACCCTAGGTCTAGAGGGATCGTCTCTGTCTTAAGAGAGGATTTATCTAGACAACAAATTAATGTACCTCGAATTGAATCACCATTCTGGGGACATGCAAGATTATTCCAAGCATAGTTTCCATGTTTCAAGATTCTGTAAAAATGAAACCAATGTCAAGCATAGTTTATCTTTGTTTCAATCTTGTGTAAAAATGAAACCAATTCCAAGCATAGTTTTCATGTTTTCAAGCTTCTATAAAAATGAAACCATTCTCATTTTACCTCTCTTGATTTCTATTTTATCAGGCTGTTTTGTCAAATGAACCTTGGTTTTCTAATTCCATCGTCACCATTTGCTTGTCGATCATATGCCTTCACTTGGTTGTTTTACCCGTTCCTGAGGAACCACTGCAATGAGTGGCCTTATTAGCCAACCTCTTGACCTTTACACGTTTTGAGCAGTTCCTCCATTACCAAAACTTGTTGCTATCCTGTATACCACTCGTTCCTTCAGGAGGATTCATAGTTAAGCTCTTTTTTGACTCTTGAAACATGAACAGATTGTCAAGTACTTGTTGTTTTGAACTCATTAAAGTAAATGAAACATTCTTTACCCAGTATAGGTTTACCCCTTTTTCTAGTTGGGATAAACTATTTACGAAAAAGGAATAAATTAGTCAATCATGACTAAGAGGTTCTCTCGATTTTTTTTTTTTATGTTTCCAGATTCAAGGGAATATCTACGAAAAGGGCCCTATGGAGTTTTATTTTCAGTCTCTTTTCAAACTCTCTAAACATGAAAAGGCACAAAGTTTCACCTTTGTCAGACTCATTAAAATTTAACGACATTTGACTCGCCACCATGACGATATTGAGTTCCTCCTTCCTAGGGCTCGTAAAATGTACTGGGATGGATTTGTACGAAGGAAAAACTTATATGACAAGAATATGATATCCCCTTCAATATTGTATTAAAAAATAATTGGGGTACTCCCCAGAAATGGTGGAGGAAAATGAAAGTATTTATCAGTTGTGCTAGCAGTATGTCACTCTTGAACATGATGCTTATTACAGTTCGTGTTTGGTTGGGGATATCCTACATTCGTCACTTTACCTCCATGGGTTTTGGAAATTTGTTTGCCTCTCATTTGATTACCAATCTTGTCAACATGACCTATGATCCTACTTGAGTCAAATATTGTCATACTATGGATTCGTGTCACTGATATGTTCAAGAGCAGTTCCTTCTACATTTTTTTCATTACCTAATTCTCTGTCCAGTATTGATTCACAACCATCTTATTTCCTTTGTATTGCATCGATGATGTGGGATACATCATGGCCCTCCTTCAACAGATCGCTTCCTGTCGACTTCATTGTAATATTCCTTCTTAGGAAAAATCAGCAATATTGACAACAAAAATGCAGTTTTCACAAAATTACGTTATAAGAATGAGGAAAATTACTTGGATCCATTATTTTATGTATTAGAGCCCTCAAATATAGAAGGGGATCAGAAACAAATCATTCTAGCTAAGTTAAACAGATCTCCCAAGCTCAATATAGTCTAAAAACACCCAAACCCCATGACTACTACAACACAGAATTTATGAAGCATATGATAGCGCATTTTAATGAGAGTTTCTACTATAACAATATAGAAATAAATATATATGAATATATATTACTCAAAGAGTTGAGAAAATGGAGATCTAGTATCTTTTATACAATCTTAAGATAACTCGACAAGGGTTTCTTGAAAGCATGAGGTACAAAAAGTAGATCTACAGATCTATGACTAAAATCATGTTGTCTGACTACAAATATACATACATGTGGCTTGAAAATATAATAAATGGCTGAAAATTCTCCTTGCTAGCTTTCCGGGAGAAAGATTGATCCTTTCCCTAGGAAACTAGCTCACAAACAGGGGTTTTAACCATTCCACTACAACACCATGAATATAACGTAGTTTCTCCAAGGGATTGCACTGTAGCTATAGGTGACTGCTTGACCCAATGTCTAATGGTAGAAATATAGTCCATAATACTCCTCTCAGATCCCTTCACCAAGTTATCCAAGAAAGAGTGTGGAATTCCCGCATCAGAATACCTTGCACTAAACAATGCAGCAAACCCAGCTAAACAGCTGAAGCATGCAAGAAGTCATAAGACTCAAACATAAACAATTTTCTGAATGACTCTCATGGCTGCCATCCCTTCCATTTTATTCTTGGTGAGCCTCCTCATCTTTGGCCCCACTCATTTATGAGGTTACTTCCTTGCAAAGGTTCCTCCTCCAAAACTGTGTTGTTCCCACTAGCTCCACTCTCTCTTTTGGCAGTCCACATGCATTTCTCCCTTTCACACCCAAGGTGACTTTATTTTTCCTACCTAAACTGATCCACATTCACATTGGAAGTGGTTTATTCCTACTAAAGAGATTTAAGGGTCTCCCTACCCCATTTATTCTTCTAGACTGAAAAATAGAGAAACATATAATATTCCCACTAGCAATAAGCTAATTGGGAATATTACAGCCCTCCCCTCCCAAAAGTTGCATTTCCTCAAGCAACAGTAAAGAAGGATGCTGTAAAATCTTCTCTCCTTCCCAAGTGGCATCCTCATCAGGAAGATTCCTCCATCAAATCAGATATTCTTTGATCACCATACTCCTTAGCTACCTCTCCCGAGTATCCAAGATTGCATCTGGTTGCAAAACTAAATGGCCCTCATCATCAATCGTTGGGAGATCCATATCGGCAACCACATGTTATCCAATGGCCTTCTTGAGGCATGAGACATGAAAATTTTTATTTATTTTTCTCCCCATAGGAAGCTCCAACTCATATACTACTTCCCCAACATGATGTATCACCATGTATGGCCCATAGAATTGAGGTTTGATCTTCTCAGCTCCCTTATCCTTGAGTGTAGATTGTCTGTAAGGCTGAAGAAGAAGACAGACCAAGTCATTTATCTCAAACTATCTCTCTATCCCACCACGGTTTGCATATATTTTCTGTTGGTTTTGTGTTGTAGCAATGTTATCCTTGAGGGCCCGAAGTATATCCTGACTCTCTTAAATCCATTCCTTTGCTCTAGGAGCTTCGCTTGCCCAAAACATCACATCAGCAAATGAAAGTGCATCATACCCATAAAGAGCTCGAAATGGGGTCATGCCAATGGACATATGAAAAGTTGTGTTGTAACAATACTCCCCCAAATGGAGCCAACATGGCCATGCTCTCTGTTAGCCTGAAACATAGTTTCTCAAGTAGGCTTGCAACCACTTGTTCACTATTTCAGTCTGTCCATCGGTTTGTGGGTGATAGCTGGTACTTGGTGTCAATTCAGTACCCACTAACTGAAAAATTTCTCGCCAAAAGCCACCCATGAAGAAGCTATCCCAATCACTGACTATGGTCTTTGGGAGACCATGGAGTCTAAACACATCCCTGAAGAAAAGCTCAGCTACCTGTGAAGTAGTATATCATGTAGAAATAGAAAATAAATGTGAATACTTTGTTAGTCGATCAACAACTACAAAGATATGATCCTTACCCTGAACTGTAGGTAGACCGGTGATGAAGTCCATGGAAATACTCTCCCATTTTCCATTCGGAATAGGTAGTGGCTGCAATAATCCTGCAGGATGGTTGTGTTATTCTTTGTTTTTTTGGAAAAATATGCACTCCTTAATGTGTTGGAGTACATCCTCCTTGAGACCCTTCCATGAGAATCTCTCCCGAATAGCCCGATAATTCTTGGTGAATCCTTGATGCCCTGCAAGTGGGGAATCATGTGATGCTTGCAAAATATTCTCCTTGAGCTTAGAATCTCTAGTCAAGAAGACCTGATCTCGGTAATAGATGACCTCATCCATCACTCTATACCTCTCATCAGTCACTCCATCTAGGATCTCACATGCAAAGTTATCTTTGGAGTATTCCACCAACAACTGAGCCTTCCAATCTGCATCTATGCCCCTTAAGGACATCGTTTCTAGCCTCCTGGATAAAGAATCTACCACCACATTACTATTCCCTTTGACATACCCTATGTCAAATTCATATGCTTGGATCTTACTTACCCATTTTTGTTGCCTCTCCTGAAGTTGCTTCTGCTCAAGAAAGAATCGGAGACTATTATGATCAGTCTTCACTCGGAATTTATTCCCCACCAAATACTGTCGGAACTTGGCTAAAGCATGCATAATATCCAGCATCTCTTTATCATATATGGGGTATAGACTCTCATGTGGCAGCAACTTTCGGCTCTCAAAAGCTATGGCGTGTCCCCCTTGCATCAATATTGCCCCAATGCCTTCCCCTAAAGCATCACATTCCAACACAAAGGGTTGAGTAAAATCAGGTAGGACCAATACGGGGTAGCTACTCATCACCTCCTTGAGCTTATCAAAAGCTCTCCGCGCTATGGGTGTCCAACTAAAGGCTCCCTTCTTGGTTAGATCTGTAAGTGGTGTTGTTAGTTGAGAGAACCCTTTTACAAAATTTCGGTAATAGGTACATATGCCTACAAATCCCTGAAGTTCTGTGACATTCTTTGGTTCAGGCCAATCTCTAATAGCACAAATCTTTTCTTCATGGACTCTTACCCCATCCACTCCAATGATGTGGCCCAAGTAAATCATCTCTATGAGCCTAAACTCACATTTGAAGAGCTTAGCATAGAACTGTTGCTCCTTAAGAATGTGTCACATACTGCCTCAATATGTTGTAAATTTTCATCCCATGTGTGGCTATAAATAAGAATGTCATCAAAGAATACCAACACAAACTTCCTCAAGTGACCACAGAAGATGTGGTTCATGCAAGATTGGAATGTTGCTGGAGCATTGGTTAGCCCAAAAGGCATTACCAAAAACTCAAAATGCCCATAGTGACACCAGAATGCTGTCTTGGGGATATCTTGATCCCTCACCCTGATTTCATGATATCCCGATCTCAAATCAATCTTGGAGAAATATTTGGATCCTCTTAGTTCATCCATCAATTCATTGATCCTGGGAATTGGGTATCTATTCTTCATGGTTTTCTTGTTCAATGCTCTATAATCAATGCACATTCTCAATGTGCCATCTTTATTCTTCACCAAAACCACTGAAGAGGCAAAAGGACTAGTGCTAGGCCGGATATGTCCTAAGCCCAAAAGCTCTTGAATGGCCTTTTCAATCTCATCTCTATAGGCTTTGGGGTGCCTATAGGGTGTGGTAATCACTGCTTGGATTCCTTGCTCCAACTCAATAGTATGTTCAAAACCTCGATCAGGAGGTCTTCCAGGTGGAATATCTCCAAATACTGTAGAGTATTGGTCCAAAATAGATTGTACATATGGATGTATTGATGAATCCTTGCTCCCAGCTTCTGAAAAATGTAGTTCTACTGCCCATTCTATGTCCCCTCTACGTAAATCTGCTTCCATCCTGTGGGCTGAGACAATCTGAGGTCGATAGGTGTGTATGCCTTTGATTTTCTGATGTTTACCATTCCCCTTTTTTGTCCATTCCATCTCTAAGGTTTCTCAATCAGTGGTAACCTTACCTAAGGTGATTAACCACTGGACACCCAATATGACATTAAGCCTGTAATATATGTTATCACTCAGATTTTCCTTGAAGTTGTTGGGAAGAGGAAAGTGGTCCGAGGTAACCACAAACCAACTTTTAGGTACAGAATCTAGCCAATCTGTACCCAGAGAGGGCTTTATCTGTAAAATTTAGATTTGTTTTGAAAGATATTAGGCTAGTTATAAAGTCCAGGGATTTTGATTGAAATTGGGTGGTGAAATTCTATAGAAGAGGGCAAGACTGAATAATTCAGGCCATTGGGCTAATGGAGTCAAAGAAAGATGGCTTAACTCGATTAAATTTCTTAACAAGAGATGGTTTCACAGGGCAAGGTAATCAAATAGGGAACAATTAAAGACCTAAAGTGAATGGAATAGACTCGAAATGGGTGAAGAGAAACTAAGAATCCTTCAACATTTTCGAAAGGGGGAGCTTGAATGATTATTAATAAAGAGAAATTAATAATTCTTTACTAAATAATCAAAAATGCATAAACTAGAAAACATGAGCAATTAAAAATTCACTGTTTAAGCTAGTTTAGAAGAAAACATTTAGAATAACAACGATTGAAAATAGATTGCACTTCAGCACTTTCTGATTTATTCCTTTTCGTTAATCATTCAGATATGAAACACAGATGGTATAATAAACAAGTATACAACTTTAAAACATAAGATATAGATGACTTATTGATCTGTTGTCTGACTCAAGAATCCTGTGAAAAGTCTTTTGCATCAATTCCTTATCCAGCTAGCCATAAAAAATTTGTCCAACAACACTTTATTCCAAAGTAATCAATGTTACAACAAAGTCTAAGAATCCACCCCCTCAATACTCCAATTGAGGGAGTATTTATACAAAAAATTATAAAAAATATCTCATAACAAATTGAGATATAATCTAGGATGACTCATGGATATATTACAAGAAAATAGAGACAAATGGTCTCGTAGATAAGAGAACAGATAATCGATGTTGTGATGTTTCCTTCTTTTGAGAATGTGCTGGAGGCAGTCCCTATGATTGGGCTTGCTACTGTCCTCTTTAGTAATTCTGTGCTGACTTCTCTGTTTTACTGATACATTTTGACCTTTGTTTATCCTTTTATCCTTCTTATCATGACTTACTGTAGTAAATAATAAAAAATTTATGTAAGGACAATTTTTTACAAAAGTTCTAACATCTCTTCCCACCATTTAGCTTCCGGTATTCTGGTTATTTGTTGCTTCCTCAGAGTTTCATCTGTCTCTCTATATCTGAAGAAGGTAGGCTGAATTGGGAATAAATGCTTTACCTCATGCTCGAGGTAAAACAAATTTTCCAATATGTTATGAAGAATTTTTCCTGTGGGCAATGCTGTTGTTGTTGATGAACTAGTTGAGGAACTGGCCTGCTTGTCAGCATTATTTTTCAATTTCTCAACATAACTTTCAAGGTTCATTAGTTTATCCTCTGAAACTAAAGGAATGGGAAATCCTTTATTCAACAGAATATCCAATCTTTTTGTGAAGGCATTGATTTCTTCTTGCATTTCAGAGCATCTTCTTTCTGAATTCTGCATCAGAGTTCTTTTAGTAAAAACTCTTTTTATTTCCAAAATTGTTCCTGTTCTGTCTTGGATGCCGAGTTCTTCAAGTTGATATCTGTTCTTGGTATTCAAAAATTGTATAAGTTCATTAGCTTCTTCAGGCATGTTCCCTAATTATTCTCTTGCTTTTAGAATTTCTTGCAGAGCCAATTTAACTAAATCATTATGCTCATACATTATTTGAATTGATGGCCAGACATCTTCAATTGAATCAATGATGTTGTCCCAAAGAATTTCTTTTATTTCCTTTAAAGGCTTCTCTAATGTGAGATCTTTCTCCAATGCTTTGACCAATTTTTCTAATCTGTTGACCTCTTTTGTTTTTTCTGCAACACTTATCTTTGAGAGATCATATTTTCGTTCTAAAGTAGTGAACTGTACCTTTGTTCTCTGGAGCTCGGTCACTTGGAGTTTCAATTCCTCCATTGATTTTATTAATTCTTCAATGCTTAAATTGGAAGTGTTAACCTGTGATAATTCTTTTGGATGACCTGTTGTTGTTGTACCTGTAATTTATTCTGCTGTAGATGCTGGAATGTTTTCCTGCTTGTCCTTTAATGCCTTTTCAAGCTCTTTTTCAGTTTCATTAATTTGCTCATTCAGTTTCAAGAGAAAATCCATAAATTCTTCTTCCAAGTTTTGCTTTATGATTTCTGCAGTATGTGGATGCCTTGAGGATGGTAACTTCAGTTTTTTTTCTCAAGGCTGCAATATCATCATCTTTGTTCTTGACCAAGGCTTCTATACCCATGACATCTTTGGGATTATGACCCAATCCAATAATTATTTCCTCCAAAGTCTTTGTTCTGTTGTCCTTAGCCTGAGAAGAGGCTTTTTCAAGATGCAATTGTGCATCAGTATTCCCCAAATAATCCTGTAATTTTTCAATCATCATTGATTTATCAGTCAGATTAGAATAAATCATTTCACCTGTTTGTTTATGCAGCTCAATCTGATCCAAAGGATGAATATCCTTTGCTATGACCTCAAAATTAGTTCTGATATAATCTGCAGCTATTTGAGGCTGCTGCACTTTGGGTTTGAAGTGACTCATTACCATTTTACCCTGCTGGATGTCATAAGTTGACATCAATATTTGTTGATTTTTAGGAGCCATCTTCAAATATTGATTGTAGACTTGAAGTCTTAGTGGATCATTTCAGGCCTTTATATTTATAAATGTTCTTTTAATATCCCATGCATCTTTCACTGGTGGTTTGAAAGATGATACTTCTGCACTTTGCTGCCTTTGCAACTCTTTTCTCTGTGAATTAGTAGATGTCCCACTGATTTTACATGTTTTCTTACTACCTAATTCTTCTCTCCTCTGACTATCAGGGATTTCTTGAACAGATTCTACTTCTGGAAGAGGATTCAATTTTTTTCTTTTAACATCAGGTTGTTCTGAAGATCCACTGATAGGGGTAGCTGCTTCTGCATCTCTCTTCTTACCTTTTTCTACATTGAGAGGAGTTTGTAAAATTGAAATTTCTGCCACATTGATCTGAGTAGGAGAAATCTGTATTTGACCCTGTTCTTTAGAAGTTTCAGGTTGTTCTGTCATTGTGAATTTCTCTGTAACTTGTATATCAGCCTCTTTATCCTTCCCTTTAGATGCTACTGTGGTTGATGCAATGATTTCCTGTAGATTTTGTTGAGAGGTCCCAACAGAAGAAAGACCAATTCCTGGTCTTTGCACCTGTCCAAAAGAATCTAGGTCAAGTATTTTTTCAAGGTCTTTCATAACATTTTCAACGCTGACCTGTTCACTATCTTGTTCTATCAATGTCCCTTCCATCCATTCATCCATATTGGCATATTGTTCAATTTATGGGATTCTATGATGAAGGTATGGTGAAATTTGTTTTTCATCCTCCTATCACAAATAAATCTGTTTGGGTCATAAGGTACCCAGTAGAAATTTTTTTGCAATTTGAGATAGTCTTCTAGGATTCTTTCAGCTTCTTTTCCAGCATCCCTAAAATTACAAACAAAAGGACCTAATTGACTCTTAATTCTGAGTTGAGCTTTTTTCTTTGCATTGGAAAAATGGACTATGTCTAAATTTATCATCTGTCTGAAATACTCTAAGGCAAAGAGCCTCATTGGGACATATTTTGGTAACTTGAAAGGGCATAACTCACACCCATATATTCTAATTTGTGTGTGATTCTGGTATAGGTACCAATCACCTATCTTGTATTGCTTTGAGAGTTGGAGAATTTTCTTCATGTCATTATTGACCCTAGGAGGGGAGACTCCTGTTAATAAAGTGGTTGTAGGGTGCACAAATAGGTCAATGAACTAATTCTAAGAATAAGGAGAGTCAGAGGAATTATGAGTGATTGCAGACCAAAAGATTACAGACCTAGGATTTCCTTTGGCATCAAGTTTCTTGACATGGAAAGGGAAACTCTCTGATTGATAGTAAAGCAGGAGATGGTATATAACAGAGGAATATTTGAACACTTTTTCATTTTCCAATCTCATGAACTGATCATGGATTTTATCAGCAATGTAGGAATCAAAATCATATTTGACAGCAAGGGGCTGTCCAGGGGTAAAAATTGACAACAATACTAGGGTTAATTGATCAACATATTCACTAGTATTGAAACCCATTATAGAGGATATCATATTCAAAATAAGCCTACCCACATCAGTGAAAAAGGTATAACCATAAGGGGGAGTGCCTTTGGGCTGATTTTCTGGCAGCATGAAGGTTTGGCAGAGGAGATTTAACTCTTATTGGGATAAATTGGCCGATTTATCAAGTAAATCTCACATGGAAAGGGGAGTCAAGACTTGACCAGGCTGAAACTGTAACATTTCGTTGATATACTGAGCAGTTATTGGGAAAAGGATGGTTTGACTCGGGGACAAGACTGCTCATTGATTGGGATCATAATTGGCATGGCAGTAATATATTATTTTAGGAAAAATGTGGACTGAGGGGAGAAGATACATTGGAAGATTGGATTCCCATAGTCCGAAAATGTCAGAGCCGTTCAGGTAGTTATCTCTACAGTGACAAAAAAATCGAAGAGGATTTTCACTGAGGACAAGGTCTTTAACTTGAAAATCCCTATCTTCTAGAGGCAGATAATCTAAATCTATGTGAGGGGCATTCAGGGGTGTGATATTCAAAGCCACGAGAATTTCCATTTTTGGTTCTTGTGGATTCAGAAATGAATTCAGGTTTTGATGAAAAAACAGGCACTATCATAGGTTTGGGAATACAATTGCAATTTTGGGAATTTGAGGAATAAAATGAAGACCAATTTTGAACCCTGTTTTAGTTTTTCGTGTGGAAGTAAAACAAAAACCAAGATTTTACAAAGTTCAACAGGAATTTGGGTAAATACCTGTTTTCTGGGAAATGAACAATAACTAAATTAGGTTTTGGCTATGGCGGATGAATTCTGGATTACTCGACTACAATTTTCCTCAGCAAGGTGGCGGTTGACAATCTTCGATAGTTGATTTTGGAATTTGTTGCATGGGACACTGGTCACTGCATGGGTAGTGAAATGACGTGGGTTCATTTGTTTTATTTTTAAATTCAAAGGTTGGTGGGTTTTTATTTTTTTTAATGGATGACGTCAGCAAGTACGGTGGCTTTGTCATGGGAGGCAAGCGGTAAGCGGTATTCATCGCACAACTTTTGGGGAAGGGAGGTTTTTAGCGGAGGGCGAGCGATTCCATACAATACATGACACGTGGCGTGACACTGTTCAGAAAACCGCTTAGCCATCACGCGTTATCATTCGGACGTGGAGGCGCAGCAACATGGATGACAACCGTAGATATTGGATTGGTCGATCGAACGGTCGTCGGGAAAGGAAGATGACAAGGAATTAATAGGGCGGGCCCAATGTAATTTATTATGAAATAATCACATCGGGAGAATTATTATTGGTCAATTAGGTTATTAATTAACCATGAGGGTTAATTAATTACTTTTTATACGGTGGAGTGTCGGGTTTTTTTTTTTTTTTTTTTAATTGGAAATTCAACCAATTAATCATTTTTAATAATTATATGGTTATTTTTCAACCAAAGGGGCGGGATATATAGTATTTGGGAATTTTATTATTAAATTAATACGTGGAAAGGGGGGGAATTTTCATAGGGATTTAAATAATAAAGTTAGAAATTAATATGAAAAATGAATGAAAGCGCTAAGTGTAAAACATTAAGTTAATGCATTTAACTTATGCTTAAATGAATAGGTTTTTTTGTGAAATATTGCATAATTTTCCTAAGTAAATGAATAGGTTTTTTTGTGAAATATTGCATAATTTTCCTAAGTAAAATGGGATTTTACTTAGGAAAATATTTTTTAGAAGTGATTGAATGTCATGATGAATGGTTTTAAGTACTTAGGCTTTTCCAATTATTGGGCCGAGGGTCCGGTCCCTCCAAAAGTCAAGGAAATGACTTGAGCCCCTATAATTTTCAAATGCCTTAGTACTTAGGGGAAATTAGTGAAACTTTTAGGGAAAAATGAGAAGGGAAGTTAATCATTTGACTTTTCTTTGCTTGAAATTATTCCAGTGTAATGTTTGCTTTTGCACTTGTGATGAAAGTAAATATTTAACACATCTAGAGTTTTTATCCATCACATGTAATTTTGCAACAACATCTACCTACCCTACCTAGTTTACCCTACCATTTTTTCTTCTTTATTAGGGTGCACTTAGACTGGGAAACCCTTATCACACTTTTTCTTTTTACATGTAGAAATCTATCTAATTCTAACCTTATTACATCCAAGGGCTCGAATTAAGCTATTGAGCTCCTTTTATTTACTCTACCTATCTACTTATCTGCCAAGATTAAACAGTTTGGTCAGATTTTATTCTCTATCTCTAAAACATAAAATTGAAAAATGAACTAGCCAAGCTTAAGCTATTTGACTATTCATAAATTGTGGCATAAGATACAAATTTCACACAATTTGTCTATTTACATAAGAGCAAAAAGTAGTGGCATTTAGACTGGCACACTTTCCTTGGCCTTTCTTTTGGTGGGGTTCATTTTCTTTCACTTTTTTGGCCATTTTTATTTTTTCACCCTTTGATTTTTCTTTTAGGGTATACCCTCTTTACATTTTTTAAATTTTTTGATTTTTTTTTTTTTGACAATATGGAAAAAAATTTGCAACAAGAAAATGTATGAACATATTACATAGCTCATCAAGTCAATCATGATATAGGACACCTATTGGTATAGGAGTCTAACACTAACTCCATTTGGGGATGGCTTTTCCTAGTGAAAATTCAAGAACAACAGGTCAGTTGTCTTCAAAATGATTTTGACTGAACCATGGAATCTTCTTCTGCTTGTTACTTTATTGTATGTATGACAGTAATACTTCTGAAGCTTAGGGCCTTCTCCTCGGGCTTCAACTCCAGCAAGTTACTATCCACTCAAAACTTTATGACATTACAAAGGATATAGTATGTACATTTTAAAAATAAATATATCCTAATAGATGGGATCAAAGTAATGTTTCAACATTTGACCATTAACTGCTCCTTCTTCAGTTTTTATACCATCCAAGTTTTTCAGAAAACATGTATTATTTCCTTGTAAAGCATGAATAATATAAGGTCCTTTCCACAGGAAGTCAAACATCCCATGTTTTCCCTTATCCTCTCTTCTGGAATCCCATCTTAAAACTTTGTTTCCCAGTTGGAAATCTTCTGCCTTGGTCATTTTATCAAATATCTTCTTTAGTTTCTCCTGCAATACTTGGGATCTCTGATAAACTTCCTCTCTGGTCTGCAGCAAATTGATAGTCTGATTTATTCTCCTTTGAATATCATTAGGTTCAACTTGAGTTTCTTGAAGTAATTTCATCACAGGAACTCTTAAAGATGAAGGAAATACAGCCTCAATGCCATAGACTAACTCATAAGGACTAGTCCCAATAGATTTTTTGGTGGTGAGTCTATCTGCCCATAGTGCATTTGTAAGTTTCTTGTGCCAATTTTTCTTTTTTTCCTCCAATAATTTTTTAATAATATTGATGAGACTCTTGTTGGAAGATTCAGCCAGCCCATTACCTTGAGGGTAATAGGCTTTGGAATGGCTTAAGGTGATATGATATTTGTTACAAAAACTTATCATCTTCTTAGATTTGAAAGTAGAAGCATTATCAGTTATGATTTTCTCAGGACAACCAAATCTTGATAATATATTGGTTTCCAGGAATCCTATGATCACAGTGTCATTAGCTTGTCTGGAAGGAATTGCTTCTATCCATTTGGTAAAATATTCTGTGGCAGTGAGGATCCATTTATGTTGGCCAGAAGAAGGAGGATGGATTTATCCAATGAAATCCAGGCCCCATTGTTGGAAAGGTTTTTTAGTGGAAATTGGTTTAAGGGGTAAATGTAATAGTTTTCTCTTGCCTTCAAAAATTTGACATTTATGGCAAGCAGTAACAAATTTCTTTACATCAGAGAACAAGGTTGGCCAATAAAATCCAACTCTTAGGATCTTTTCTGCAGTTGATTTCCAATAAAGGTGTCCACCACAGTCTCCTGCATGGAATTCATTGAGTGCCTTGTCAGCTTCGTCTTTTCACAAACAATTCAATAGAATACCTTCATGATTTTTCCAAAAAGAACATTATCTAAAATACAAAACTTTGAAGATGTCATCTTTAAAAACATTTTCTTTGTTCTGGATAACCCTGTAGGAGCTTGCAGGTTTAACAATACATAAATTATATCAGCATACCATGGTGAATCTAAGAAGGCCTGGCTGATTTGTGGAGTTTCCATCTCCTATTCGTCATCCAGTTCATTAATATCCAGGGCTTGGCAATTTGTTTCTGTCATGAGTTGCGCCAATCCCTGTCCCTTTATCAGCTTTGTAGGTTTTATTTCAATATCATACTCTAATATGGTAGCAATCCATTTACCTCTTTTGCCCTCAATTCCATCTTGAGTTAAGATGTCTTTGACAACAACATTTGGTACATAGGCTATCACATGGGAATACAATATGTAGATTCTAAAATCTTTAATGGCTTTTATAAGTGAAAAAGCTTGTTTTTCCATGATGTTGTATTTTAAAGATGCATCTCTTAGTGCTTTACTAAAAAAGGCTATAGGTTTTTCACATCCTTGATCATCCTTTTGTAATAAAACAGCTGCTACAGTGTGTTTTGATGCAAATGAAAATATTATGAAGTCTCTATCAAATTGTATACTGGTAAGAACTGGTGTTCTAGTAAAAGCCATTTTAATTTCTTCAAATGCTTGTTTGGCTTCCACTATCCATTTAATACTTGAATCCTTCCTTAACATGTTAGTGAGCAATCTAATTAGTTCAGCTAAGCTAGATATGAATATTCTCAAAAAATTGATTTTTCCTAGGAAAGCTTGAAGTTCTTTAACATTTCTAGGGTGAGGTGTCTGCAATATAGCTTCTATTCTAGCAGGATCAATTCTAATGCAATCTTTGGAAATTATATGGCCCAAGATTTTTCCTTCTTCAAGACCAAACAAGGACTTCTTTGTATTCAAAGAGATACCATACTTTCTGCATTTTATGAATACTTGTCTGAGATGGTCCAAATGTTGTTGATATGATTTAGAAAAAATAGTTAAATCATCCAGATATATAACAAGAAAGTCATGAATTTCTTTCACAAATGCAATGTACATTGCTCTTTGGAAGGTTTCTCTAGCATTTTTAAGTCCAAATGGCATTTTAACGTACTTGAATGTGCCCCATGGTGTTGTAAAAGTTGTTTTTCCTGGTCATCAGGATGAACCAGAATCTAGTTGTATCCTGAAAACCCATCTAAAAGAGAAATCCTAGAAGTACCTACTACCCTTTGTAAAATGTTATCCATTTTGGGCAAAGGGTAATTATCCTTCAAAGAAACCTTATTTACATTTCTTAGATCAACACATAATCTGATCTCTCTAGTTTTCTTCCTTGTAGGGACTAAATTAGACACCCACTCTCAAAACCTAATAGGAGCAATTATCCCTGCTTTGTACATTCGTTTGACTTCTTTTTGAATTAAAGGTAGCAGTACAGGGTTGATTCTTCTGAGTTTTTTTTTAAATGGTTTCTGATTTTCTTTCAAAGGTATTGTATGCTGAATTATAGAGGTGTCATAATATTTCAAGTCTGCATAACTCCAGGCAAAAACATCCTAGAATTCTCTTATTAATTCAACATATTTTAGTTTTTGATCAGGAGACAACGATTTAGATAACTTTATCAGTTTAGGATTTTCTTCAGTTCCCAAATTATATTCCTCAATATCAGCTTTCAAAGGTTCCATTTTGGGTTTTTTTGGAATATCATTAGAATCGAAAAGATCTTCCAAAGGAGTTAATCCTTTAGGTAAATGATTATCTTTTAAATTAATGATCTCAGATTCATCTTCTATAATCTCATCAACCTCCATTTGTTTAAGGTCCTGCATTTCTTTTTTGGTGAACTTTGTTGGATGAAGCATTTGAATTGCACTTTCTTCTGAAATGTCTGTTTCTTGTTCATTTGTTTGATTAGATTCAATGACTGTATCTTCATCTATGTTACTGTTAGAAAATTCATTCTCTAAAGTCAAGAGATTATTAATATGCTCATTGCTTGCAAACACTTACCAGTTCTTAAAATTGTCTGGTATGGCTGGTCTGTGTCTAATCTCAGCTGTGAACTGATGATTAGGTTCGAATGGTAATTTACAAGTGCTAGCAAACATTGCAAGACTATGAGCATGAAAAATTTGTTTTCTTGGGATTTTGGCAAGCCGAGTTTGTAGAAAAGTATTGAGAATCTCTATAACTGTTCCTCTATATTCTCTCAGTCTGGGATCGTTTGTCAGAATGTGACCTTTGATCTGTTGAATGATCAAATTAGAATCTCCTATGACAGATACTCTAATTGCCCCTAATCTTTTGACAAGTTTAAGACCTAGCAAAAGAGCTTCGTATTCTGTCATATTATTTGTGCATTTCAAATTTAATGTGTAGGCGTGGTGTTCAGCATGATCATTTTCAAGGTTATGCACCCAAACTCCAGCTCCTGCTCCTAATTTATTAACGGAACCATCAAATTATAAGTGCCAAATAATTTTATGTTCATAATTGGTATTAGGAGTTTCAGGAACTTTCTTAACAGTGAGATCTGGTTTTTTACTTTCTTCTGGTTTCTCTTGGGTATCTGATATTTCATTGTTTTCAGAAATTTCCTGGATTTGAACACTAGATTTTTAATTTGTAATTTCTTTGGGTTCTGTTTTTGGAACTTCTAATTCAGTAGGAGGATCAATTTCGGAATTATAAAGAATAAATGAATCCATATCAGAGTGTACTGAGTAGATGGGAAAATTTTCAGGTTTCTCCTGACTACTGACTACATATTTCATTAAAGTTTCTTTGTATAGTCTCTTAGGTTGGCCGAACACTGAAATAGTATTATATGACATGTCTAATTGAAGAGATCCTCCAAGTTTTGCACCCCAAGATCTGGACAATAGCATACCATATTTTGAAGGAATATCTGCTACTACCATATCCATCAAAATTGTTTTTGCAGGGTATTGAACCAATGAAACACACAAATCTTTGATTAGTCCTAAACATCTCACTTGATTTGAATCAAAAGAAAAGAGGTCTTTGTATGGTCTGGTGATGTCTAGGTTTAATTTCTCCATTACAGCCTTGAGAATTATATTGTGAGACGCCCCATAATCAAGCATGGCATTATGAAGTATTTTATCATGTATGTTCAAACACACATAAAATGGAGGAGTCCCTCCACTTCCTAGTTTTCCATTTGCTTCAGAGCCAAATAATAATCTAGGTTGGTCATCAAAAACATTTACTGAGTCATCACTTCCAGTAATATTAAGTGATTTATTGATTTGGCTTCAGTAGACATCATGTTTAGCTAATTTAGACAATGGAACAACTATTTTTAATTTGCCTACTTCAGCTTCTAGATTAAAAGGTTTTTCAGTCTGAGTTCTTGTATTTCAAATAGTTGGATTCTCTTTTTCTTCTGTGTTTTCGGTATTTTTCTCCTCAGGAATGGGAATGTGGGCTGAAGTTGTTTTCGAATCAACTTCTGGAGGTTCCTCTACATTTCCTTTGGGAGGAAGAGTATTGGAAAGTTGTTTATTATTCAGTTGACTATTATATACGTCTTCAATTATTGGGTTCGCAGGATTAGGATCTGATCTAGAAAGAATATGTACAGGGGTAGTATTGGTTTTACCTTTGAGGGGTTGTTTTGTAGCTTTCTGTTTACTTTTTTCCAGGACATCAATTCTTCTTCTCCTCAAATTATATTTCTTGTGAACTTCGTAAATGGATGTGTCATATCCCTCCTTGAAGTCAAATGATTCTCCTGAATGGGTTTGAAATTGCTTAAGAATGTGAGCTTCTTGATCATCTTGGGTCAAGAAAAATTCTGGTTTGTTCTTGCGTTCAGTCATGTTGTTTATTTGAGCATATTTAGTTGGTACCTTAGAATTTGAGGCTTCAATATAATTTCCCTGGAATGAGGGCCTAATATTTTGGTTAGGACCAGTTTTTCCAGTATTTTGATTTTGGTTCCTTTTGAAATTTGGATTTCTCCCAGTATTTCCCGGTTGACCATCCCAAGGAGATTTCCTTTCAATTGTTTCTACTCTATCTCCTAGCCTTTCCATCCCTTTAATAATATCATCTAGTTTCTTTTCAAAAGCTAAGTGTTCTTCATTTAAAGGCATTCACTTTTCAGCTCTGGTTCTAGCTCGTTTCTCTATCAGGTTGGCTTCAACACTAACAATTATACTTTGCATTTCTTCTAAGTTTTGAGGAGCTCTTTCCCTAAGATGATATGCCATATCAGAATCAAATCCATCAAGGAATTTAATTAATATTGAATCTGGAGGAGGTCTAAGGTTTTGGGGAATAGAATTGTAAACATCATTGAACCTGGTGCAGTAATCTTGCACAGTCTCATTTGGTCCTCTCTTTAGTTTTCCAAAGTCTGATAAGATTTGAAGAGGATCTTTATTCTTTTCCCATCTGTTTGAAAATTTTCTATGGAGAGCTTGTAAGTCATTAACATTGTTTGCAGGAAGGGCTCTAAACCAGGTTCTGACTTCTCCAGTAAGACTTTGGACAAATATCATCATTATCACATCATCAACATCTATTTCATAAATTTCAAAATAATCAGTCATATTTTTAGTATGCTGTTCTGCAGTGTAGGTACCAGAACCATCAAAAGGAGTGATTTTACTTTGGTAGTCATGGGGCATAGCCCCTATATTGGCTAGTAATACCAAAGGAGCATATCTTTTTTCCATTGCAGGAGGTAACGATGAAATATCAGGTAAGGTTGGTCTATGAGTAGTGGATGGAGGAGTAGAAGGGGTAGTATGAGGTTGAGATGTTTGAGAAAATGTTGATAAACTTGGAGAAGCTGAAGTGATCACAGAAATATTTGATGTTCCTTCAGAGGTAAGCTCAGATTGTATGGAATTTCGCAAATGTTTATCAAGATGTGAAGTAACAAATTCAAATTGTAAATCTTCAATAAATACTGCGTCTAGAACCAAATTGCACAAATAAATAGGTTTCAAATTGCTCATCAAATGGTTCGTCCTCAAGATAAATCCACTTCACAGGACAGGATATTGATCTATAGAGAGGTCTGGAACTTCCAAAACTTTCTTGGCTTTCTTGTCTCCTAAGAATTCTGGGGATCAGATTCGGATTTTCAAACACAAGTGGTGAATTTGGATCAGGATTAGCCCTGGTGTAATGAGTCCTTTCTGAAGCCAGGTTTCTAGGTGATATTTTTTGGTTTTTTGTCTAAAGGAATGATCAATACAACTTCTACAATCTCTTTAAGAGGTTTAAGATTTTGGATTTAAATTTTCTTAAAGATTTATTTAACTTACAGGAACTGATCAAATGTTTGAAACCAAATGTTCAATTCATAAACTAAACCGGAGATAGACTGAAGCATCATTTATTTACTTATGCAATTGCAGAGCAAAAGCAGTTCAAAGGCTACCTGGCTAACTTCAGGCTCCGTATGTAGTTTTTAAAGTAAACAATAGTAACAATAAGATTATTCAGGTCCCCACTGGAGTCGCCACTATGTTATCACTCAGATTTTCCTTGAAGTTGTTGGAAGAGGAAAGGGGTCCGAGGTAACCACAAACCAAATTTTAGGTACAGAATCTAGCCAATTTGTACCAAGAGAGGGCTCTCTCTGTAAGATTTAGCTCTGTTTTGAAAGATATTAGGCTAGTTATGAAATTCCAGGGATTTTGATTGAAATTGGGTGGTGAAATTCTATAGCAGAGGGTAAGACTGAATAATTCAGGCCATTGGGCTAAGGGAGTCAAAGAAAGATGGCTTAAATTGATTAATTTTCTTAATAAGAGATGGTTTCACAGGGCAAGGTAATCAAATAGGGAACAATTAAAGACCTAAAGTGAATGGAATGGACTCGAAATGGGTGAAGGGAAACTAAGAATCCTTCAACATATTCAAAAGAGGGAACTTGAATGATTATTAATAAAGAGCAATTAAGAATTCTCTACTAAATAATCAAAAATGCATAAACTAGAAAACAAGAGCAATTAAAAATTCACTGTTTAAGCTAGTTTATAAGAAAACATTTAGAATAACAATGATTGAAAACAGATTGCACTTAAGCACTTTCTGATTTATTCCTTTTCGTTAATAATTCAGATATGACACACAGATGGTATAATAAACAAGTATACAACTTTAAAACATAAGATCCGCTGTCTGATTCAAGAATCCTGTGAAAAGTATTTTGCATCAATTCCTTATCCAGCTAGCCATACAAAATTTGTCCAACGACACTTTATTCAAAAGTAATCAATGTTACAACAAAGTCTAAGAATCCACCCCCTCAGTACTCCAATTGAAGGAGTATTTATACATAAAATTATAAAAAATATCTCATAACAAATTGAGATATAATCTAGGATGACTCATGGATATATTACAAGAAAATAGAGACATATGGTCTCGTAGATAAGAGAAAGGATAACCGACGTTGTGCTATTTCCTTCTTTTGAGAATGTGCTAGAGGCAGGCCCTATGATTGGGCTTGTTGCTGTCCTCTTTAGTAATTCTGTGTTGGCTGCTCTGTTTTACTGATACACTTTGACCTCTATTTATCCTTTTATCCTTCTTATCATGACTTACTGTAGTAAATAGTCAAAAATTTATGTAAGGATAATTTTTTACAAAAGTTCTAACATCTCTTCCCACCATTTAGCTTCTGGTATTCTGGTTCTTTGCAGCTTCCTCAGATTTTCATCTGTCTCTGTATATCTAAAGAATTTAGGCTAAATTGGGAATAAATTCTTTACCTCATGCTCAAGGTAAAACAAATTTTCCAATCTGTTATGAAGAATTTTTCCTGTAGGAAATGCTGCTTCTATTGATGAACTAGTTGAGGAACTGGCCTGATTGTCAGCATGCTTATTCAATTTCTCAACATAAATTTCAAGGTTCATTAGTTTATCCTCTGAAACTAAAGGACTGGGCAATCCTTTATTCAACCGAATATCCAATCTTTTTGTGAAGGAATTTATTTCTTCCTGCATATCAGAGCATCTTCTTTCTAAATTCTGCATCAGAGTTCTTTTAGTAAAAACTCTTTTTATTTCCAAAATTTTTCTTGTTCTGTCTTGGATGTCGAGTTCTTCAAGTTGATATCTGTTCTTGGTATTCAAAAAGTGTATAAGTTCATTGGCTTCTTCAGGCATGTTCCCTAATTCTTCTCTTGCTTTTAGAATTTCTTGCAGAGCCAATTCAACTAAATCATTCTGCTCATATATTATTTGAATTGATGGCCAGACATCTTCAATTGACTGAATGATGTTGTCCCAAATAATTTTTTTTATTTCCTTTAAAGGCTTCTCCAATGTGAGATCTTTCTCCAATGCTTTGACCAATTTTTCTAATCTGTTGACCTCTTTTGTTTTTTCTACAACACTTATCTTCGAGAGATCATATTTTTGTTCTAAAGTAGGGAATTGTACCTTTTTTCTCTAGAGCTTGGTCACTTGGAGTTTCAATTCCTCCATTGATTTTGTTAATTCTTCAATGCTTAAATTGGAAGTGTTAACCTGTGATAATTCTTTTGGCTGACCTGTTGTTGTTGTACTTGTAATTTCTTCTGTTGTAGATGCTGGAATGTTTGCCTGCTTGTCCTTTAATGCCTTTTCAAGCTCTTTTTCAGTTTCATTAAGTTGCTCGTTCAGTTTCAAGAACAAATCCATAAATTATTCTTCCGAGTTTTTCTTTATGATTTATGCAGTCTATGGATGCCTTGAGGATGGTAACTTCAGTTGTTTTCTCAAGGTTGCAATATAATCATCTTTCTTCTTGATCAAAGCTTCTATACCCTTGACATCTTTGGGATTATGACCCAATCCATTAATTATTTCCTCCAAAGTCTTTATTCTATTGTCCTTAGCCTGAGAAGAGGCTTTTTCAAGATGCAAATGTGCATTAGTATTCCCCAAATAATCCTGTAATTTTTCGGTCATCATTGATTTATCAGTCAGAGTAGAATAAATCATTTCACTTGTTTGTTTATGCAGCTCAATCTGATCCAAAGGATGAATATCCTTTGCTATGACTTCAAAATTAGTTCTGATATAATCTACAGCTGTTTGAGGCTACTACACTTTGGGTTTGAAGTGACTCATTACCATTTTACCCTGATGGATGTCATAAGCTGACATCAATCTTTGTTGATTTTTAGGAACCATCTTCAAATATTGATTGTAGACTTGAAGTATTAGTGAATCATTTCTGGCCTTTATATTTATAAATTTTATTTTAATATCCCATGCATCTTTCACTGGTGGTTTGAAAGATGATACTTCTGCACTTTGCTACCTTTGCATCTCTTTTCTCTGTGAATTAGTAGATGTCCCACTAATTGTACATGTTTTTTGACTACCTAATTCTTCTCTCCTCTGACTATCAGGGATTTCTTGAACAGATTCTACTTCTAGAAGAGGATTCAATTTTTGTCTTTTAACATCAGGCTGTTCTGAAGATCCACTGATAGGGGTAGCTTATTATGCATCTCTCTTCTTAACTTTTTCTACATTGAGAGGAGTTTGTAAAATTGAAATTTCTGCCACATTGCTCTGAGTAGGAGAAATATGTATTTGACCCTGTTCTTTATAAGTTTCAGGTTGTTCTGTCATTGTGAATTTCTCTGTAACTTGTATATTAACCTCTTTCTCCTTCCCTTTAGACGCTACTGTGGTTGATGCACTGATTTCCTATAGATTTTGTTGAGAGGTCCCAGCAGAAGAAAGACTAATTTTTGGTCTTTGCACCTGTCCAAAAGAATCTAGGTCAAGTATTTTTTCAAGTTCTTTCATAACATTTTCAACACTAACCTGTTCACTATCTTGTTCTATCAATGTCTCTTCCATCCATTCATCCATATTGGCATATTGTTCAATTTCTGGGATTCTATGATGAAAGTATGGTGACAATTTTTTTTTCATCCTCCTATCACAAATAAAGTTGTTTGGGTCATAAGGTACCCAGTAGAAACTTTTTTGCAGTTTGAGATAGTCTTCTAGGATTCTTTCAGCTTTTTTCCAGCATTCCTAGAATTACAAACAAAAGGATCTAATTGACTCTTAATTCTGAGTTGAGCTTTTTTCTTTGCATTGGAAAAATGGACTATGTCTGAATTTATCATCTGTCTGAAATACTCTAAGGCAAAGAGCCTCATTGGGACATATTTTGGTAACTTGAAAGGGCATAACTCACACCCATATGTTCTGATTTGTGTGTGATTCCGGTATAGGTACCAATCACCTATCCTGTATTGCTTTGAGAGTTGGAGAATTTTCTTCATGTAATTATTGACCCTAGGAGGGGAGACTCCTGTTAATAAAGTGGTTGTAGGGTGCACAAATAGGTAAATGAACTCATTATAAGAATAAGGAGAATCAGAGGAATTATGAGTGATTGCAGACCAAAAGATTACAGACCTAGGATTTCCTTTGGCATCAAGTTTCTTGACATGGAAAGGGGAACTCTCTGATTGATAGTAAAGCATGAGATGGTATATAACAGAGGAATATTTGGACACTTTTTCATTTTCCAATCTCATGAACTGATCGTGGATTTTATCAGCAATGTAGGAAGCAAAATCATATTTGACAGCAGGGGGTTGTCCAGGGGTAAAAATTGACAACAATAATAGGGTTAATTGATAAACATATTCACTAGTATTGAAACCCATTATAGAGGATATCATATTCAAAATAAGCCTGCCCACAATAGTGAAAAAGGTATAACCATAAGGGGGAGTGCCTTTGGGCTGATGTTCTGGCAACATGAAGGTTTGGCAGAGGCGATTTAACTCTTCTTGGGATATATTGGCTGATTTATCAAGTAAATCTCCCATGGAAAGGGGATTTAGGGCTTGACCAGGCTAAAATTGTAACATTTCGTTGATAGACTGAGCAGTTATTGGGAAAAGGACGGTTTGACTCGGGGACAAGACTGCTCGTTGATTGGGATCATAATTGGCATGGCAGTAATAGATCATTTCAGGAAAAATGTGGACTGAGGGGAGAAGATACATTGGAATATTGGATTTCCATAGTCCAAAAATGTCAGAGCCATTCAGGTAGTTATCTCTGCAGTGACAAAAAATTTGAAGAGGATTTTCACTGAGGACAAGGTCTTTAACTTGAAAATCCCTATCTGCTAGAGGCAAATATTCTAAATCTCTGTGAGGGGCATTCAGGGGTGTGATATTCAAACCCACGGGAATTTCCATTTCTGGTTCTTGCAGATTCAGAAATGAATTTGGGTTTTGATGAAAAAAAAGTCACTATCATAGGTTTGGGAATAAAATTGCGATTTTGGGAATTTGAGGAATAAAATGAAGACCAATTTTGAACCCTGTTTCAGTTTTTCGTGTGGAAGTAAAACAAAAACCAGAATTTTATAGAGTTCAACGGGAATTTGGGTAAATAATTGTTTTCCAGGAAATGAACAATAACTAAAACAGGTGTTGGCTATGGCGGATGAATTCTGGATTACTCGACTACAATTTTCCTCAGCAAGGTGGCGGTTGACAATCTTCAACAGTTGATTTTGGAATTTGTTGCATGGGACTCTGATCACTGCATGGGATAGTGAAAATGACGCGGGTTCATTTGTTTTATTTGCAAAGTCAAAGGTTGGCAGGTTTTAATTTTTTTTTAACAGATGACGTCAGCAAGTACGGTGGCTTTGTCATGGGAGGCAAGCGGTAAGCAGTATTCATCACACAGCTTTTGGGGAAGGGCAGTTTTCAACGGAGGGCGAGTGATTCTGTACAATACATGACATGTGGCACGGCACTATTCAGAAAACCGCATATCCATCCCGCGTTATCATTTGGACGTGGAGGCGCAGCGATATGGACGATAACCGTAGATCTTGGATTGGTCGATCGAACGATCGTCGGGAAAGGAAGATGACGGGGAATAAATAGGGCGGGCCCAATGTAATTTATTATGAAATAATCACATTGGGGGAATTATTATTGGTCAATTAGGTTATTAATTAACCATGAGGGTTAATTAATTCCTTTTTATACGGCGGAGTGTCGGGTTTTTTTTTATTATTAATTGGAAATTCGACCAATTAATCATTTTTAATAATTATATGGTTATTTTTCAACCAAAGGGGCGGGATATATAGTAATTGGGAATTTTATTATTAAATTAATATGGGGAAAAGGGGGAATTTTCATAGGGATTTAAATAATAAAGTTAGAAATTAATATGAAAAATGAATGAAAGCGCTAAGTGTAAAACATTAAGTTAATGTATTTAACTTATGCTTTAAGGAATAGGGTTTTTTGTGAAATATTGCATAATTTTCCTAAGTAAAATGGGATTTTACTTAGGAAAAGATTTTTTAGAAGTGAATGAATGTCATGATAAATGATTTTAAGTACTTAGTCTTTTCCAATTATTGGGCCGAGGGTCCGGTCCCTCCAAAAGTCAAGGAAATGCCTTGAGCCCCTCTAATTTTCAAATGCCTTAGTACTTAGGGGAAATTAGTGAAACTTTTAGGGAAAAATGAGAAGGGAAGTTAATCATTTGACTTTGATTTGCTTGAAATTCTTCCAGTGTAATGTCTTCCTTTGCATTTGTGATGAAAGTAAAGATTTAACACATCTAGAGTTATTATCCATCAAATGTAATTTTGCAACAACATCTGCCTACCCTACCTACTTTACCCTACCCTTTTTTCTTCTTTATTAGGGTGCACTTAGACTGGCAAACCCTTATCACACTTTTTCTTTTTACATGTAGAAATCTATCTAATTCTAACCTTATTACATCCAAGGGCTCAGATTAAGCTGTTGAGCTCCTTTTATTTACTCTACCTATCTACTTATCTGCCAAGATTAAACAATTTGGTCAGATTTTATTCTCTATCTCTAAAACATAAAATTGAAAAATGAACTAGCCAAGCTTAAACTGTTTGACTGTTCATCAATTGTGGCATAAGATACAAGTTGCACACAATTTGTTTATTTATAAGAGCAAAAAAAGTAAGCGGCAGTGGGCCACCTTTCTTAGCCTGCTTTTTAGGTAGAGTTTCAACACCTTTTTTACTTTTTTTGGCCATTTTTATTTTCACCCTTTGATTTTCTTTTAAATTTATACCCTCTTTTCATTTTAATTTTTGACAATATGGAAAAAACTTTGCAACAAGAAAAGGTATGAACATATTACATAGCTCATCAAGTCAATCATGATATATGACACCTATTGGTATAGGAGTCTAAAATTGTGTACCAATACTACAGGAGCAGAGAAATAACTTTGACTAGGTTGAATTATACCCGCCTCTAACATTTTTGCAATCATACATTCAATTTCTCTCTTTTGGACATAAGGATATCTATAAGGCCCGATGTTTGGAAGAACACTTCCTAGAATCAAATGAATAGCATGATCATGATCACGAATAGGTGGGAGTCCTTTTGGAGTTTCAAAAACCTTGGAATGATTTTCCAAGACTTTTTGAAGATCTGCAAAAATAGATGATTTTGATGTTGGAACTTCTAGTGAGCATAATTGTGCAATTATGCCTCGTTGTTCTTTATTTATAAGCTTTGTCATGACATTTGAGCTTATTATCTTTCCTGGCTTCCCTGCAATACCCTATAGTTCGACTTCCTTTCATTCTAAAAAAAATTGAAGAAAAGTTCTTGAAAATTAAAAGCTACCGTCCCCAAAGATTGTAACCATTGTACTCCTAGTACAACATCAGCACCTTCCATAGGAATGGAAAGCATTGTACTCTTCAATACATATTCCCCCACGGTTAGCTTGATATTATGGCATTTTCCAGAGAAATTCATAGTTCCTCCCTTTGCAACCATCACTTGACATTCTGGTGCTGGGTATAGGAAACAATTCAATTCCTTGGCTACCTTACAATGAACAAAATTATGGGTACTACCTGAATCAATCAACACTATGACCTTTTTCTTCTTGATATGTCCTTCTATCTTGATAGTTTGAGGAGTGGTAATTCCTGCCAATGCATTACACAATATGGTTAGACTCATTTTTTCCTCTTCTTGGGTTGGTTCCTAGTGTATATCCTCTTTTTGTTCATTTTCTTCTTCCTCTTCACAATCTATGTAAAATAATTTCTTCTCAGCACACTTATGACCTTTAGTGTATTTTCTGTCACAACTTTAGCAAAGCCCTTTTTCTCTTTTTTCTTCCAAATGTTGTGGTGTCAACCTTGTAGGTTGTGGAAATCTAGGAGTAGCAACACTTCCCTCTTTATAGAAGTGAGTGGTAGGCTTCCTTGTCGCCATAATTTAAAATTAAATTTTTCTTGCCAACCTATATGCCTTCTCCAATGAATCAAGTTCCAAAACGTGAACTTCATGTTGGATGTTATCCTTTAAAGTACCTATGAAGAGATCAATCCTGTGTTACTCTAGAATATCAGTTACCCTTATATTCAATTTTTGGAAATCCTCAATGTGCTCCCCCATTAAACCCTTTTGTTTGAGATTTATCAATTGTCTAA
The DNA here is from genome assembly GCA_034641835.2 of Pinus albicaulis. Taxonomy (NCBI): domain Eukaryota; kingdom Viridiplantae; phylum Streptophyta; class Pinopsida; order Pinales; family Pinaceae; genus Pinus; species Pinus albicaulis. The sequence continues at coordinate 1,631,360,783 of CM076579.1, read as the reverse complement.
AGAAGGTGTTGCTCTTTGTATCCTCACAATGTGCTATCATTTCCTCCGTAATAATTGACCAAGTGACAATTTTTTTACGGAGCAAAGCCATCGATACCATAAAAATGTATTTTGTTCTAAATGTAAAGTTGAAATGCGTACCTTTTGTGTTTTTTGCACATTATGGAGATTAAAATATTTCTCCATCTATAGTATCCACGTTACAGGATCCTTTCCATCAAACTTCCTCATATCCATTTTTGGAATATGTTGGTTCTTCCCGCCAACATTAGATTTTATGAAATCACGATTAACATTTATTTTTTTCTCATCATGAGTTTCCTCTACTATCTTTTCACCGTTAGGAAACATTTCTTGTATCAACTTTGTCAAACCTTCCATGTCTACTTTTAGATCATTCTTCATGTTTTCCATTTTCTCATCGAACTTAGCTTCCATATCATCCATTTTAGATTCCATGCCAGCTTCCATGCCATCTATCTTAGATTCCATGCCATTCTTCAAGCCATCCATCTTAGATTCCACGCCTTTCTTCAAATCATCCATCTTAGTTTCCATGCCTTTCTTCAAAATTTCCATGTCATTTTTTGTTGCTCTTTGCGAGAGCGAAATGTTTTGCACTTGCTCTTGTAATTTTGATATGTCATGTTGCCATTCTTCGTCTTCATGAGTGATAGTAGAGCTTTCTAAAGGCTTAATGGGTGTTGAATTATTTTTAGGGGCCATTTTAGAATCCAATACTGATAACTATTCTATAATATGCCCTTGGAATCAATTCAACTTGATTCTTCAAACAATATTTATGCAATTCAGGAAAAAATACACACCTTTTACTTGCTTTTGAGGAACTCGATATTGAAATTGAATTATCTCTATAATTGTGAATCTTCAATATCTGAAATTCATCCCTATAGTAGCCCTCCAAAGCTTATTTCAAGTGCCATAGGTCTGATCTGATTTGGATTCTTCAAGAAAAAGTTATTTCCAATATCCCACAATGACCCAATTTTGGACTAGTTCAGTAGAGAAAACTTGTATGACTTGCCATGTGTCACTGTTTCCTCCTTTGGCTCTGAAATTGATAGACCAAAAACTACATTCCATGTACTTGCGGCTAATTTTTACATAATTCGAATCCAATGCTCAGAGAGAGAGCTGTGATGATTTTCCCACGATCACCTCCTTGAGATGAAATTTAGAAGCCTCAAAAAGCCCTAAATTCGACAAATCATATCTCCAAAAATATTGCGAACCAATATTTGAAATTTTGCAATGATGTTCCTCAGGGTTGCAACTTCACACTCTAAACATTTTAGCTTCTGAACCTTCGTAGAAAAAACGTTATTACGAAAATACCACGATGACCTGTTTAGGTTAAATTTAGGAGCCTACAAAATGACCTAACTTGCACAGATCATATCTCCGAAAATATTGCGAACCAAGCTCCGAAATTTTACGACGATGTTTCTCAGGATTTTGGCTTCGCATTCTAAGACATTCAGATTCTGAACCTTCATAGAAAAATTTTTATAGCGAAAATTCCACAATGACATGTTTGGAGCAGCGAAACCCTAGAACCTCAAAGCTTTGATACCAAATGTTGTGAAACCATCTCCAAAAAGAGAAGAAAAGAGATGTCAACACCTTAGAAATAAGCCACTTCGAGGGGGAAACCTCTAATACATTAAATGAATGAACAATTCTTGGATAATTCAAATTACAAAACCTCCTTTCTATATATAGGAGTCCATGGGGCCACAATGTAATCCTAGCCGACCTAACAATAATAATTTAAGGGCACAATAATAACAATATGGGGGTTACAAGGGTACAATAATAACAATAAGGGGGTTACACTAACAAAAATAAGGGACTATACTAGTAATATAGGGACCTAACAAGTCACCTTCTTATCCTGATCTTTCCAATTATACAATTGATTGAGGATCTTAATCTAGAAAAAAATTCAAAATAATGTAAAATTAAAGCTCAATGATTGCATAGGTTGAACATTCAATCACCCAATTTGGTAGTATCACCTTCTTAGCTTGATATTTTAGGAACATTCAATTATACAATGAATTGATAGTTTGATCTAAGAAATTAAATAGCATAACATGAAAGGAAAGTAAATAATTGTGAGCTTTATTGCCTCAAACTTAATCCAATTGGAAAATAGATAAATTTATCCTTTCAAAATGTTCTTAGAAAGAAAAGATTACATAGTCATTCTAAAACTAATACTAAGAAAGCAAATAAACTTTAATCTATAAAAGAAAATGAATCTCACACATTTTAGTAGCTGATCTAAAAGTATGAGAGATGGTAAATCGAGATGCTCCATATGTAAGAAAAACCAAGTCAAAATGAAGGAACATTCATGGGTAAGGTGCCAAAATCTAATTATGTATTCAAAGCTTGAGCATAACTCCAATTTTACACATGATTTGATAGGAGAAAACTTCCCCTATTTATACAAAAAAATGAGAAGTTATCTCATTAATTAAAGTCCATGAATCTATCCCTATATCTCTAGAGTTACAATCCAAATAGGAAATGATAAGGCACGTGGCTTCTTAGGGTTACAATACAAATAGGAAATGAGACACATATCCTTATGATCACATGACCTTCTCAATCCAAATTCGAATTTGGCCTTAGGAGGCCACATAAGGGTCTTCTGGAAGCTTCTTTTTGACCTATACATGGCAACAATCTCATTCCACTAGTTAGGTATAAGTATGTGCATATTATTTTCTAAATTTTAACCACAAATTCACTTAAAAATACCAGGAATTAATAAAGTTTGGAAAAACATAAATGTGACCCAATAGTGGTAATGGTAAGGTAAATGTAAGGAAATGGAGGTGGAGTGAAGGTGATAATAGTGAAATATAAGTGAAAATGTAATGGAAGTAAATGACAATTTCAAGGTTTGACAAGTGTATTGTGGGAGTGTTACACAGCAATTTGTCATCGTCCCTACAATCCCTCGCCCCACATATTGGAGGGTCTTTCCCGTGACCTGTGAGCAGTGTCATACTCTACAAATAGTTTCTTTGCATCCTTTTGCATAAGGATGTGATTTCTCTTATTGAACATTTCCTCAGAAAGCACCCAAAAACCCATGTTTTGGCATTGGCGCGGGTAGCCAGTTCATCCCTCATGCCGATGGGGAAAATATGCACGAGAGGTCATGCCTGTTCCTGTGTTGTACCTGCGCCACCCTGTTTTGGAATTTTTTTTAACAAATTGGAGTGGGAAGTTTCCTTTAACCACCTCAAGAATGACTCATTGCAAGTGGTTAAACTCGATAATCCACGGATCTCTACCTTTAGGAAATGGTTGATGGAACATTCTTAGAGGATAGGACTCCCCCCACAATTATAGGGATCCTAACCTCTCCTTCTCCCTATATATAAACAAGCCTTCTACCTTTACACAAGCCAGCTGAACATATAGCCAAGAAGCTAAACTTGGAGAAGAGACATTATAGCTGAGTAATCATTATAGAGAAGGTCGAACTAAGGAGGATCCTGTAGAGAGAGCCCCGTCTAAATTCCCGACAAGAATTGTGAGACGTGCTCCACTAGAACCTTGCTGGAGGAGATCGCAACGTCGAAGCTCAGTTGTACTCTTCCTTCTTTAAATTAATATACTCGACTATGATATTGTTTCCATCTCTGTGTTATGTTTATTTAATGCATAGGATTTATTCTTCTTCGACTGACTGATAGTTAGGAATGCGAAATAGTATGTTGTGTATCGTCTTCATCTCTTGTGTATGTGCAGGTATCCGGGCGTGAGAACGAGTGGATCGTGATCTATTGAATCAGGAGCGGGAGGCAGCCATTGTTCCAGATGACACAACAGCGCAAGACCTAAGGTAGGTGATTTGCCAAGTCTTTGTGCATTCGTAGCTAGGAATTGATGTCATAGCGTGTCTTGTTTATGGCTAGACTTACTCTAGGGCTAGTGGGATCACCTATGTCCGTAGAGGGGATTTACCTCACCAAAAAATTGGCGACTCTGCTGGGGATCAGTGCGAGTTTGTATTTTTTCTATTAGATCTCATTCTTGGTCTTTGCTTGCTTATCTTTCCTTTCTGGATTGTTTGCTGAGTCTTAGGCCCTTGTTAAGCCCCAGGGGATCAGTTTTGACCTCTATTTTTCCAAATTTTCATCTTTTAAAGGGTGGCTTGATTGGCGCGGTTTCCAGCCTAATAGTCGCACCCACTGGCACGAGTTTCCAGTTTATTACCCATGCCATCCCCTGTCTAGCGCGGATTACAGCCAGACAGTTGCGTCAATTCCTGTAGGTGCTAGGTTTTTCCTTGTTTTGGGATTTTTTTTCCATCCTGGTGTCTCTGGGTGCTTTCTTCACTTGTTTTGAGTGCTTTGGGTTTGTTTGTGATTGTGATCAGCCTTCTCCCTTCGGTTCTTTGTATTTTTATTTCAACATCCTGGCTTTAGGGCTTTCTAGTGATTTTTTATGTTGAGCCTCCTGTTGGAGTTTAGGTCTCTTGTTTCGTGGTCACCTTCGTTATTTTCTTGATTGCATTCAGCGTCCTAGATCCGTTTTGAGTGGTTTCTTTTGGTGAAATGAATCTTGAGTGAGTCTTGTCTCTTTCATTCATTTTTTCTTCCTATCACTCCAAGCATAGCTCACATTGCTTGTATGGGTCTGTTTTGACATCTTTCTTCGATTTGAGAGATTGTGACATTGGTTTGAGTTCTTTTCTTGTTTGCTTTTGAGTTGCTTTGTTTCAACTCTTGCATTGGAATTATCGAACTAGTGTGAAGATTCGTTTTTCATGTTATTTAGTGCACTATTTTCTCTATTGCATTGAAAAAATAAAATAAAAAATATTTTGTGCTTGCATTTTTTTTTTTTCATTGTTGAATCGAAAAATCTTTTGCATAGCTGTTGAGTCTCAGTGCATCTTTTCCATACACTTTTCTATACCTTTTTCACTCACCGAACCTCCCAAGTTGTTCGATATCATTGTATATTAATTGCAAAGAGCATCTAACATGGTTTTTAACTATATTTTTGTGTCTGCTGTTTGATTTAGATTTTGTTCATTTAGCTGCGGAATCTTGCCACTTTCCGCAGCTGCTGCAACTTTCCGCAGCCATTTTGTGAAACTCTATGTTACAGGTGTCTACAGGAGAAATGAGCCACATGGGCAAGTCAGAAATGATGTGGACATGGTTCGTGTCCTATTGGCTCGAGCAAACTCATCTAAAGAAGCCGCGGTCAAAGGCGTCCACATGGAAGTCAACCATAGAGTCTCACGGTGACAGGACTCTGTTTCGTGTCACGTGAAGGTTCATATGGCCGTTTCTGAGCTTGCGGAGGACAAGTCGACATCTGTACATGGCTCCATAGTCGAATTCAAGCATCCACTTCTCATAGATTTATTTTCCAACACGGCCATGATCCTAGATCCGTGGACATAATGGTCTACGTGTTCTACACCAGCATAAACTTTAGGAGACAGTTATATTTCTTTTGTTATATATAACGCGTTTGCATACGCATATAGAGTTAGTCCCGATTAGTCTCTGTTAATTTTATTAAGTCTGCTCTGTAATGTAATTACGCTGCCTTTGAGCCGTAATACTACCATACTGTTATGACTGCATTTTAATATAAGAAGACTCTATTTTCCAACTTAATTCGTACTTGAAGATCATTGCCAAGGCTGGTGTAGAGGGCCCCTGCTCAGCTAAGGTTTTGTGCATTAGTGTATAGTTCTTATTTCATTTCTTTAAAGCTCATTGTGCCATAATCCATTCACATGTTTATACATTGCATTTTTCATGATACATATGCTTCATTTCTGTTTATAAACTTT
>CM076579.1:1631224896-1631354823 GCA_034641835.2 Pinus albicaulis | reverse complement strand
AATAGAGGACACCGGTCCTTTGTATTGCCAGACACCCAACATCGTATGCACCAGAGGTCTGCGCTAGCTCCTTTTCCCCATTCAGTCCGTAAGCTCTGAATTTCCATGTGCATGGCTGCGAGCTGCTCTTGAATTTGCTGTACTCCTCCCAACGTGTCATCCTTAGGCGCAGCTTCGAGTTTAATGGCAACTTCCAAGGCTTTTTCCTGTGACTCGAAGGTCTGGTGGCCCATTGGTATAGGTAAGTGAGGTAGCAACATAGCGATGAACCATTTCTTGTGTTGTCTGTCATCATACTTGAACCCTCCTTCCCCGATTGCTTTCTTCAATCACTAATCAACCTCCCACACCAAATTAGATGCACCTTGCTTGAAGTCTTTTAATTTTGCTACTAACTGAGAGTAATATTTTGGATTTCAGAACTATTGTTTTAGGGCGTCCTTAATATCTTGAAGAGATGTGCTCTTGTTTTAAGATATGTACTGCATATACCAGTCTAGAGCCCTTTCTTCGAAGTCCAGGGACAATTGTGCTCTCTTCACAGTATCGCTTACCAACCCCTGCACAGTCCATACCGAGTCGGCCATGAACCAAAAACGATCCATGTCCTCATCGGTCGTGCCTTTAAAGGTAGGTAATTTCAAGTGTACTGCCATGTCTCCTTCTAGCGAGTTTTTGGTTGAGGGCTTGTTCTCCCGTGAGTCTGATGTTGGGGTAACTAGCAAACCTTGTGTAGGTGCTCTTCTTAGTGGGCTACAGGCAGAGTGATCATCTTCTTGATTGCTTCAATAGTACTTACCGCGCCGTGTTGTGCTTTCATCCAGAGTAGTGCTCATTCACTTCCGCGTTAGATCTCTAGTATTTGCTTGTCAGTGCCTGATCACTTCCTCAACATGCTCCAGGTCCTAGCAACAAAACCATTTTTTGGCTCAAGGGGCCCTGACCCAGGTTCGAAGTGCAAGGTTTGACAAAAAACCCCTATACTACTAGTCCTTTCGACAATGACCTACTTGCGCAGGTCAAAGTCTCACTCGAAGTAGTATGGGTGGGTGCTGGAACTAGGTTTCCGCACCCTGAGAAAGGATAGGTAAGGCAAGAAGAGCTACGTTTGGCCCTGTGATACCTGAATCACCTTGTTCTGAGCAGGGCCAAGTAGGTCTCTATTTGCATCCACGTGTGCTAGATCTATAATTATATGCTTTTATGATAGTAGCACAAAATTGCATGAACAGAACATAAAATATCTAGATACAGAAAACATGCTTACACAGATCTTCGCAGCTTAAATACATAAAACACACAATGCATTAAGTATCAATGATTCACACAAATAGTGCTCACAGATTAAGTTCTTAATCAACCTTTCTTATTCATTAATTCCTCAATTCCTTCTTACAACTCCCTTCACAGCTTGCGCACACAGCAGCAGGGTCCGCACACAGCTGGACTTGGATCTCCGCGCACACAGTCAACAGGAGTCCTTTCCCCAAAAACCCAAACAGATAACTTAAACCACAGTTTGCATCAATCGCTCTTATTTCTCTACCTTACAATACCAAATGTTCCTCTATTTATAATAATCTAGCATAGAATTTCCTATGGTCCACAAACTGTGGTTTTCGGACCCCTGGTTTACCCTTTTACCCATTACAATGCTTTCAGGGCTTTGACCCACCCCAAAACCTCTGCGCTAGAATAAATCTAATCAAAAGTATTCAAAATGGACCAGTTTCGCAGCTTGTAGGAGACCCTGTTCCAAAATTTTGGCTTTTCGAATCCATGTTTCTCGGAAATTTTGAGGTAAGTTACCATAAATTACTCCCTTATATAAATTTGAAATATAACTAGTACATTGCAATGAACATTACAAATGGTAAATTTTATGAACATTAATAATTATATCGGCATTAATGTACATTTATTAATATATTTTCCCATGATCACCAACTATAGGTTATTCAAATATAAGGTTATTCCAAGTGATAATGTCTTGCCCGGTAGCTGCGAAGAGGCAAAGAAATTGTTGAAAATGTTGGGTGTTGAGTACATATTGTTATCACCAAAAAAATTTCAAAATATTATTGGGTTAACTCTGTTTTTGATCATGATTTAAAAATAGGTTTAAAGGTCATTTTAGGATTTGGTTAAGGGTAGGTTATATTTTCAAAAGTCCAAAGGTCATCATTAAGTACAAATAAATTCTTTAAAGGGTCCAGTCATGGTCAAATATTCATATTTTCCATTTAGGAGTCATTCCATAAGGTTTTGGGTTAAAAATGTGCAATTAGCCAAGAATCCATGTTTTTGTAGCGCTGTTAGTTCAAAAAAGTGGATTTGCGCTACGAAAGTGCTAATAGTTTCGTAGCGCAAACTGGGAAAAATACACTGTGGGCACTCTTAACCATCTTGTCAATTAAGCTGAAATCTGTCAGAAACTGTTGGGAAATGATAGGTTAGTGGTATGATGAGTCAGTTAGTGATGAGATTCAATGTACTTACCTGTCCTACAGTCATCATTGTCATGATAGGGTATGAATGAGGCATCATTCAGTTATGAGATGACATTTCAAATTCAAAATCTTTCCTAATTTGGTCATTCTCGTTTCATTTGCCTCCATACGAGTGTCTGAGCTCTGAAGTGGTCAAGTTAAACCTGTGGTTGTTCTATACAAAGGTTATCTTCATCCTAATCAAGCGAGGTTGTTCATATCCTAATCAAGCGAGGTTGTTTCATAGATTGAAGTGAAACTGGCAGGTTTTTCTAAGAAGCATGACAGAAGAAAAGAAAGTCCACAGAGGGGGACATTGCTTAATATACGGGCCTGAAAATATGAAGGAAATAATTGAAGACCAAACAGTGATGGAGGCTTTTAGCAAAGCAGGTTATCTCTGGTTTTGTGAAAAGCTGTAGGGTTGCCACACACAGGTGTCTAAAGAATTTTCCTTGCACTTCAATGGAACAACTACCAAATTTGGGATGTTAAATGTTACAATTACACCAGAGATAATTGCTTCTATGATAGAAATACCAAGGGGGCAAGAAACTTGGTTTAAAGGTTGTAAATTTGATATGGAAGCATGAAAGGAATTCATGAAACCTGGGAATGCAGACTGGACCTCAATAATGCAATACCTAGAAGTTGCATTAAAGACACCTATGCAACGTTGTTGTTCAACATTCAGAGATACTTTACATGTGAAGGCAGATACCATAAGGTTTACACATATCATTTCAAACTGCTTCTACATTTCACAGGTATGATTTCACTTGATTTTTCCTTTTATTTACATAGGAGCCTTGCCAAAATGGATGATAAAGTACAAGCCAAATCTGATGGTTGTGAAACATCTTTGTTTCACCATGGTTTGATGAAGTTATTGGTTTTGAATGAGCTTTAGAAAATAAGCAGGGATTGGTCTTCCTTTTTTTTTATGAATGGTTTTGATATGGAAACCCTAACCACAGCTAGAAACCCTAAAACTAAAGGAACTCCTTCACCACCATTAGCAGAGTCTAGTCAGCTCGTGGTTGCAAAATCAAAGAGGTTTGTAAAATTGAAACCAAGGAAACAAGTTGAGAAAAGGGCAGAGAAGACACAATTTCTTGTTGCACCAACTCCATTACCTACAAAACAAAGGACACAGAGTGTCAAAGAGGAAAAATAGAAACAAGTTTCCAGCAAGCAAGAAATCAAAAGAGCGACAAGAAGCCAATCAATGGCATTAAAGGGAAAGAAAGTTGTTTCAGTTTCAGAAGATAGCCCAATAATTAAGGGAAATTTATATGACATCCTTCATGAAATTGATATAGAAGAGACACCCATCATGCAAGATGATTTCATTGGAGTAGATGAACACAAACAGAAAAGGCTAAGTTAGCAAAGAAACTTGAATTTGAGGGTGAAAATGCAACCTTTATCTTTCAAGCAAGGAAACCTTTAATTAGGCATGCTAAGAAGCTCAAGGAAGGAAAAAAGGAGGTCCAATAAACTATTGAAACAACTAAAGTCCCTGAAGAAGTGGTTGAGCTCTCATAAAAAACAATGGAGCATGTAGCCAGTAGAATAATGAAAGGAAAAGAAGAAATAACAGAGTGTCAACATATTGAGGAGAAATTGAAGTTAGCAAACCAAGAGATTGTTATGATGAGAAAGAGGGCCAGAAGGCATAGTATTGAGAAAACATAGTCCAAAAGAATGAAGGCACTATGGGAAGGTCAAACTGGTTCTAGGTCTGAAATTCCAAGCAGTGCAGAATAGTTTTTCACATGGACAGTTCCAGCCATCAAGGAAGCTAAATTTTTCAGAGTAATCGATACTCACTTGAGAGCTAGTAATATAAGACTTAGAGATCAAGTGGAGGACTTGGATCAGTAGCTTAAATTGACTCAAGATGAGTTAAAAACAAAGGTGCAGAATGAAAATCATTAAAAAGTCAAAACTTTAAATCAAGTAAAAATTAAGAAGGAACCTCATGAAAACTATGTTTTTCAGTTCATATGACTTTGATTTGATGAAACCAGTGGTATTTTTATTTTTGGCACATTTTTGGTTTTCATTTTGAAAAAATCTGGATAAAACTACTCACTCAGCAGTTTTGTAGCGCATACAGTGTAAAAAGAGTGAAAAGCACTACGAAACTGTTGTAGCAACTTTTTTCACTCTTTCTCATAAATTTTTGAAGGGAAAAGTGTGTATTATGACCTGAAATTTCTAGGGGAGTTGTGTCAAATGATAATGAAGATAATCCTAGAGGAAATAAACAAAAATTTTGAAGCTAAAAAGGTAAAAAGGTTGCGCTATGAAAAGCGCTACGAAATTGTGTTGTTTTCGTAGCGCAGGTCTGTTTCAGCTAATTTGAACAACTTGATGATGGTTTTGGATAGCTGGGACTTAGGGAGGCTTTTGGGCAAGTGTTACTTCAGTTTATAATAGCAAATAACCTCGAAGTGATGGCTTCATGATGGTCAGAGCATCTGAAGCATACAAAGGATCCTATGCCTAGAAAACAGGGGATAGTTTCCTATGATGGAGATCAGTGTTATGGTCATAAAATGTTGAAGCTTATAATCTATATTTGACCATATGTAAATACACTTGGAAATTGATGTAATTTATTTTAGATAAGGTTTTTTATGAGTATAGATAAGGAGTTTGAATCCTATTTTTAATAAGATTGTTTATTAGATTTGTAACTGTCTTTTTGTAATAAATACCTTGTCATATGGTTAGGCAAGGTGTCAAAGGTTAGGAGTTCTATGTATCTAGCTGTAGATAAGGTTATCTTATGTTGTAAATGATATATAAAATATCAATAAGTTGAATATGCATGGGTTGGAAATTTTTAGCAAAAGAGTGCGTTTATTGTAAGTGACTGGTTTTCAGCTTAATACAGAGATGTCTACTTAGCCAACTTGAGATTCATAAAGAGTTCTAGTGTGTTCTTGTTCTAATTGATTTTTTTTTACTATCCTATTGCAGTGGTGTTTACTTATGTTACTCAGAATTCATCTTAGATGCTCTGACTTCCTACATAAACAAACTGACTGTGTGTTTTACAGTTTCACATGTATATCTCTTGACTATAACTCTGATATTCCTTGACTTCGATGCTAAGTAGATGGTTTGGTTTTAATAAAGCTATTTTGACTCCATAATCCAAATGGGCACTTGTTAATGTAATTTAAAACCAATATCTATCATTTATCTACTTATTACCCCACATAGAGTTAGCCATCTATATTTCTATCAAAAATCATTAACCCTTGACAAAGCCCTCTCAGGTTGAGGAGGCTAAGCCTCAATCAAAAGATTGGTTTGAAACAATTACATGAGATTGATTTGATTGGCAGCCTATCAGGTTTGATTTTGTGATAACACATATCATATCACACATGTCCAAATGATTTTATTCTACAGAGAGGAGAATATGCAGACAAAGAGATCTGTCTGAAATGTGGGCATGATAGGTATGATAAATCAAAAAAGAAGGGTAAATCATGTATTGGTCCTTCTTTTAAGATATTGAGGCACATTCCTATAATCCCAAGGATTCAAAGGCTCTTTCGTTGAAAAGAATTAGCTATGTTGTAGGGATGGCATGCCTCACACAGAAATGAGTTGGGAGTTATGCGAATCCCAAATGATTCAATAGCCATGAAGCATATAGAAGATACATGGCCCAAAAAAATCAAGAATGAAGTACAGAGTCTACGACTTAGAATAGCCATGGATGGCATCAACCCATATTCCCTCTAGAACACCAACAATTCTGTTTGTCCTGTAGTAGTGATCAAAAACAATATCCCCCCATGGTTGTCCGTGAAGAATGAACATCTTATGCCGGCTCTCATAGACCCTGGTAGAAGACAAGTGAAGAATATGGATGTCTACTTACAACCACTGGTAGATAAATTGAAGGAATTATGGGATGGGATAAATGTATACAATGTACCAAGACCCATTGCAACAGAGAGGAGTTTTACGTTGTATGGTATATGTGCTTACAGGACACATGATTATGCAGGCTTAGGAGTTTTCTCTGGTAAATTACTTGTTTAATTTATTGACTTGTTTATATACGTAACAATATTATTTCACATATTAGTTATTTAATTCATTGTAATATTTGTTATGATCTTCATTATATTCTTTAACGTGCCATGCATATTAATTGTATACAGTAATCTCGCAGGTCTTGTAACAAAAGGGTATTTTTGATGTAAATGTTGTGGACCTTATTTGAAAGCTAGATGGTCCAAGGACCTATGAAAGCCAATGTATGATTTCTCCAGCGTATTCCTCCCAGAAGAACACCCTTACAGAAGAGCAACATCTACTTTAATTGGTAAACGAGAGAGAACCCAATGGCCTCCAATAACGACACCAAATGAATGCCTTAGAGCATATGAGAGAGAGATAGAGAAGGAGTTCATAGAAATTTTCGATTCAAATGGGAAGCTTATGTTCGATGATCCAGAATTCTTCGACACCTATGTTGAGAAATTTCCCATTGGGATGAAAATGAAATCTATCTTTTATAACCTCCCATATTGGGAGCATCTTAAGATTACCCACTTATGAGATCCCATGCATATATTTAAAAAAAATTCATCTTATTTATAGAGGAACATATCATCGAAACAAATGACACATTGGCTGTTAGGAAAGATCTTATTACTTCAAAAACTAAAAATAAACATTGGCTAAGATGATTAGAAAGTACAGGATCAGAGGCAGGTGTTGGTCCCTCTAATTCATGGTTTTTGAAAGAAGGTGATGTCCCATGGATTTTAAAAAAACATGATATTTCTTTGGAAAAGGAAGTTATAATGAGTGTGAGGATGCCAACTTCATACGGGTTTTCACTATGGCGCTACTTCACCGTGGATTACCATTTGTTGGGGTTGAAATTGCATGAACATTTGAATATTCTAAGAGTACATATAATGTCAAAAGCATGATTTTATTATTTGTTATATTAATAAATTTTTATCCCATGAGGGGATCATAAAACATAACTAATTTTGCATATTATTGCACACGTTTATAAATTTGCAGTGTCATTATCCTTTTTTTGTGTGTGGGTGTGTGAAACATGAATTCCCTCAAGACCTAGGACATGCCATATCTAAATTATCTGTTAGGTCCCTATATTACTAGTATAGTCCATTATTTTTGTTAGTGTAACCCCCTTATTGTTATTATTGTACCCCCGTAACCCCCATATTGTTATTATTGTGCCCTTAAATTATTATTGTTAGGTCGGCTATGATTACATTGGGACCCATGGACTCTTATATATAGAAAGGAGGTTTTGTAATTTGTATCATCCAAGAATTGTTCATTCATGTAATGTATTGGAGTTTCCCCCCTCAAAGTGGCTTATTTATAACGTGTTGATATCTCTTTTCTTCTATTTTTGGAGCTGGTTTCACAACATTTGGTATCAGAGCTTTGGATTCTAGGGTTTCCCTACTCCAAACAGGTCATCGTGGAATTTTCGCAATAAATTTTTTTCTACAAAGTTTCAAAAGCAGAAATTTTTAGGGTGCGAAGCCAAAATCCTAAGGAAGATCTTCACAAAATTTCGGATCTTGGTTCGCAATATTTTCTGAGATATGATCTGTGGACGTTAGTATTTTTTCAGGCTCCTCAATTTAATCTAAACAGGTCATCATGGAATTTGCGCTATAAATTTTTTTCTACGAAGGTTCATAATCTGAAATTTTTAGGACGTGAAGCTGAAAGCCTGAGGAAACTCATCACAAAATTTCAGAGCTTGGATCACAACATTTTCGGAGATATGATCTGTGGAAGTAGTGCTTTTTCAGGCTCTTGAATTGCATCTCAAAGAGGTGATCGTGGGAAAATCTTCATAACTCTCACTCTGAGCATCGGATTGGAGTGCCGTAAAAAGTGGCCAAAAGTACACAGACTGTAGTTTCTTTTCTATCAAGTTTAGAGCTAAAATATGAAACAGTGACACGTGGAAAGTCGTACAATTTTGATCTACTTGAATAGTTCATAATTAGGTCATTGTGGGAGATTGGACATAACTTTACCTTGAAGAATCCAAATCAGCTTAGAACTATGGCATTCAAAAGAGAATCTAGAAGGCTACCTCAGTGAAAATTTTTAGATATTGAAGATCTGTAACCACAGAGATAATCTAATTTAAATATCGAGCTCTTCAAAAGTAAGAAAAAGGTGTGTAATTTTTTCCCAATTGCACAAGTCTTGTTTGAAGAATCAATTTGAATTGATTCCAAGGGCATATTGTATAATATATATCAGTATTGGGTTCTAAAAAATGCCTTGTAAAAATAATTCAACACCCATTAAGCCTTCATAAGGCTCTACTATGACTCATGAAGATGAAGAATTGCAACATGATCTATCAAAATTACAAGGGCAAGTGCTCCAAATTTCGCTCTCGCAAAGAGAAAAAAAAAATGAAATGGAAGTTTTGAAGAAAGGCGTGGAAGCGAAGATGGATGGTTTGAAGAAATGCATGGAAGCTAAGATGGATGGCATGGAAGATGGCATGGAAGATAAGATGGATGACATGGAAGACAAAATGAAAGACAACATGGAAAACATGAAGAATGATCTAAAAGAAGACATGGAAGGTTTTACAAAGCCGATACAATAAATGTTTCCTAATGGTGAAAAGATAGTAGAGGAAACTCATGATGAGAACAAAATAAATGTTAATCATGACTTCATAAACTCTAATTTTGGCAGGAAGAACCACCATATTCCAAAAATGGATATGAGGAAGTTTGATGGAAAGGATTCTGCAACATGGATACTATAGATGGGGCAATATTTTGATCTCCATAATGTGAGAAACACACAAAAGGTATGCATTGCAACTTTACATTTAGAACAAAATACATTTGTATGGTATTGATGGCTTTGCTCCCATAAAAAAATTGTCACTTGGTCAATTTTTTCGAAGGAAATGATAGCACATTATGAGGATACAAAGAGCAACACTTTCTTTATCCAATTGATAAATCTCAAACAAAAGGGTTTAGTGGGGCAACACATTGAGGACTTCCAAAAATTGAATATAAGGGTAACTGATATTCCAGAGGAACATAGGATTGATCTCTTCATAGGTACTTTAAAGGATAACGTCCAACATGAAGTTCGCGTTTTGGAATCTGATTCATTAGAGAAGGCATTCAGGTTGGCAAGAAAAATTGAATGTAAAATTATGGCGACAAGGAAGCCTACCACTCACTTCTATAAAGAAGGAAGTGTTGCTACGCCTAGATTTACACAACCTACAAGGTTGACACCACAACAATTGGAAGAAAAAAGAGCAACAGGGCTTTGCTACAGTTGTGATAGAAAATACACTAAAGGTCATAAGTGTGCTGAGAAGAAATTATTTTACATAGGTTGTGAAGAGGAAGAAGAAAATGAACAAGAAGAGGATATACACCAGGAACCAACCCTAGAAGAGGAAGAAATGAGTTCGACCATATCGTGTAATGCATTGACAGGAATTACCACTCCTCAAACTTTCAAGATAGAAGGACATATCAAGAAGAAAAAGGTAATAGTGTTGATTGATTCAGGTAGTACCCATAATTTTATTCATTGTAAGGTAGCCAAGGAATTGAATTGTTTCCTATACCCAGCACCAGAATGTCAAGTGATGGTTGCAAATGGAGGAACTATAAATTTCTATGGAAAATGCCATAATATCAAGCTAACCATGGGGGAATATGTATTGACTAGTCCAATGCTTTCCATTCCTATGGGAGGTGCTGATGTTGTACTAGGAGTACAATGGTTACAATCTTTGGAGATGGTAGATTTTAATTTTCAAGAACTTTTCTTGAAATCTTTTTCAGAAGGAAAGAAATTCAAATTACGGGGTATTGCAGGGAAGCCGGGAAAGATAATAAGCTCTAATTTCATGAAAAATATTCTAAAGAAAGAACAACGAGGCGTAATTGCACAATTATGCTCACTAGAAGTTTCAACATCAAAATCATCTATTTCTGCAGATCTCCAACAAGTCTTTGACAATCATTCCAAGGTGTTTGAAACTCCCAAAGGACTCCCACCTATTCGTGATCATGATCATGCTATTCATTTGATTCCAGGAAGTGTTCCTCCAAACATCCGGCCTTATAGATATCCTTACTTCCAAAAGAGCGAAATTGAACGAATGATTGCAGAAATGTTAGAGGCAGGTATAATTCAACCTAGTCAAAGTTCTTTCTCTGCTCCTGTAGTATTGGTACACAAGAAGGATGGATCATGGCGAATGTGTCCAGATTATAGGGAGCTCAATAAGCTCACCATTAAAGATAAATTTCCCATTCCTATGATTGATGAATTATTGGATGAATTACATGGAGAAATTTAGTTTACCAAGTTGGATCTTCGTTCAGGATATCATCAAATTAGAATGAAGACTGAAGATATTCCAAAAACCTCATTTCGAACTCATGAGGGTCATTATAAATTTTTGGTCATGCCTTTTGGCCTTACCAATGCACCTTATACATTTCAAGGGTTGATGAATTCCATTTTCAAACCCTTCCTTAGAAAATTTGTGCTATTACTTTTTGATGATATACTAATCTACATAAGGTCTTGGAAGAATAATGTTGAACATGTTGACAGGGTGCTCGAAATATTGCAGGAGAAACAATTATATACAAAAACATCCAAATGTTTCTTTGGAGTACAAGAGGTGGAATATCTGGGTCATATTGTATCTCACGAGGGTGTTAAAGAAGACCCTAACAAAATTAAATCCATTAAGGAATGGAAAGTCCCCACAACCATAAAGCAGTTGCAAGGATTTATCGGGTTAACAAGGTATTATTGCAAGTTTGTTAATAATTATGGGAGAATAGCAGCACCTCTAACAACATTATTGAAGAAATATGCATTTTCATGGACTCCTGAAGCAACTAAGGCCTTTGAAAATATTAAAGAGGCAATGTGCCTAGCACTGGTCTTAGCTACGCCAGACTTCACAAAAACCTTTATTATGGAATGTGATGTCTCATGAAATGGAATTGGTGCTATTTTAATGTAGGAAGGAAGACCCATTACTTTTGAAAGTCGTCCAATCAAAGGAAAGTATTTACATAAACCTATTTATGAGAAGGAAATGTTAGCAATACTGCATGCACTAAAGAAATGATGAACTTACCTAATGGGAAGACACTTCAAGGTAAAAACTAATCATGATAGTCTTAAAAACTTTTTGGAACAAATACTATATTTAGAAGAGCAACAAAAATGGGTCACAAAGATGTTGGGTTATGACTTTGAAATAATCTACAAAAAAGGGAAGCTCAATGTTGTTGCAGATGCACTCTCAAGAAATAATGAAGCGGTGGAAGCATTGCTTTGTGCCATTTTTATTATCCAAACAGATTGGATAACCGAAGCAAGAGATGAATGGAAGAAGGACAAAGAAGTATGGACAGTCATTCAAAAGTTGCAGCAAGATCCTAGTACATCTGATACATTTAGTTGGAAAAATGATTCTTTATGGTAGAAAGATCGCTTATATCTTTGTAAGAATTCCCAACTAAAACAAAAGATTCTTTTGGAATTGCACACTTCTCCTTTAGGAGGACACTCAGGATTTTTGAAAACTTACCATAGGGTGAAGAAAGAATTTTTTCGGGATGGCCTTAAATATGATATTCAAAAGTTTGTGGTAGAATGTTTGGTTTGCCAACAGAATAAATTTGAGACAATTAAGACCCCGAGACTTCTACAACCTTTATCCATTTCCAAGTCAATGTTGGGAGGAGATTTCAATGGATTTTATCATAGGTTTACCTAAGTTCGAAGGAAAGAGTGTCATCATGGTGGTAGTTGATAGACTTACCAAGTATGCACACTTTTGTGCATTATCTCATCCATTTAAAGCAAGTACAGTTGCTACTACATTTATGGACACAATTCAAAAGCTACATGGAAACCTAAGGGTTATTGTGAGTGACAGAGATCCCATTTTTACTGGAAATTTTTGGACGGAGTTATTTTCTTGTTTGGGTACTCAATTAGCTCATAGCTCATCTTATCATCCTCAATCTGATGGTCAAACTGAGATAGTAAATAAATGTTTGGAAGGATATCTTCGTTGTTTTGTATCTGATAAACAAACACAATGGGTCAAGTGGTTACGTCTCGCTGAATGGTGGTATAACACTTCCTTCCATACTGCAGCAAAAATGACCCCATTTATGGAACTTTATGGATATCGTCCACCATCCATCACATCATCTTTAAGAGAAAATTCGAAGGTTCAAGTAGTGGAAGATCACATCGAGCATCAACAAGAAGATCTCCAACTCTTAAAGGATAACCTGAATTTGGCACAAAATTGAATGAAACAACAAGCAAATCAACACCGCAGTGAGAGAATTTTTGATGTAGGAGACTGGGTATTTTTACGCCTATAGCCATACAAAGAAATGTCCCTCAAGGAAGCTAAGAAGGATAATAAATTATCGCTAAAGTACTATGGTCCTTACAAGGTGTTGCAAAATATTGGTACTATGGCATACAAATTGGAGCTTCCTGCTTCTTCACGAGTGCATCCAGTTTTCCATGTTTCATGCTTAAAGAAGGTTATAGGTGAAAATATTATAGTTCAAACAATATTGCCAGAACTTGATGAGGAAGGAAAAATCATATTGGAACCTGAAGCGGTCACCGAAATAAGAAATCGACAGCTACGGAATCGATCAATTTCAGAGTATCTCATCAAATGGAAGAACTTACCCACTGAAGATTATACATGGGAGGATGAGAATTTTATACAGAAGCACCCAGAGCTACTCAAGCGTTGAGGACAACACTTTTTTGAAGGAGGGGCATGTTAGGTCCCTATATTACTAGTATAGTCCCTTATTGTTATTAGTGTAACCACCTTATTGTTATTATTGTACCCCTATAACCCCCATATTGTTATTATTGTGCCCTTAAATTATTATTGTTAGGTCGGCTAGGATTACATTGTGGCCCCACTAGGATTACATTGGGCCCCATGGACTCCTATATATAGAAAGGAGGTTTTGTAATTTGTATCATCCAAGAATTTTTCATTCATGTAATGTATTGGAGGTTTCCCCCTCAAAGTGTCTTATTTCTATGGTTTTGATATCTCTTTTCTTCTATTTTTGATGCTGGTTTCACAACATTATCTACATTTGTACGTTGGGTCATGTCAAAGGAGATTCATGTGGCTAGCACTCCACGGTGACGTCAAGAGATAGTTAATATTGTTTGTATGTTTGAGAAGGAATTGCCGAGGAGTTTCATGGACTTACAGGTTCATCTTATAATCCACCTAGTAGATGAGATTGAATTAGTTGGGGTGGTTTCTTGTCGTTGGATGTTCTTTTTAGAGAAGTACATGAAGAAATTGAAAGGTTTTGTTCAAAAAAGGGAAAAAACTGAGGGGTCTATGGCAGAGGGGTACATATTGTATGAGTCTTTCTATTATTCCAGTGAGTACATCAAGTAGACCGAAAATAGACCAAGTGCGGTGATTTGGGACGATGAAAGGGATGAAGACAAAAGAGAAGGGGAGTTTCTCCAAATGAGTGGAAAAAAGCGCTTGATAAAGAGTAAGGGCCTCATAATTTTTCAGGTTTACAAAAAGTTAATATTCATATTGAACTTTGATATAATGTATATTTTGATCTCTAAGTACTATATAATGTCGGTTTGATTTCATCGGCGAATGCAGAAATTGAAGCAATCAATAAATTCATTCTTTATAATTTTGAAGCAACACAACCATGGGTTGCATTGTACAAACAAAAGAGGATGAAATGGGATAGTGACAGGAAAGAATTTAAACAGTTGAATGGTATAAGTGTGCCTTATTCCGATCATTTAAAAGAAAATATGCCAAAAATATGCCCCAACAGTTGGCTTGCTGACCAATTTAGAGAGAAATACGGTGCAATCAGTCGTTACCCGTGTGTTGAAGAGGATGCGCTAAATGTAGGGATTGGGGCAGCAACTCGATAATGATATTTTTAATTTATCTTTAAATTTGAAACTTATATGACATCTATATTTCATATTTTAACTACTGGGTTATTATAAGACACATGACACTGTGATTTTTTTAACTTTTTTTATAATGTGTGCATTTGTTCCCATCTATGTGGGCATATGGACACCATTTTCGCACAGAAAATTCCAATGCTGGAAACATCACACAAGACTGTGGAATGGAAGTTGAGTTCGATCAATCTAGTCGATCTAGCCACCGTGATAAAAAACTAGTACGAGGGACGTTAGGTTACATCAGAAAGATACAAGAGATCATTGAAGTGGATTTATCTTCTTTCCAATGTGTTATTTTTAGGTGCAAGTGGTGGGACACCTTTGATTGGAATAATGTAAAGGAAGATCACGATAGTAGGCTGATATGTATAAACTCTAGAAAGATGTGGGATGAAGCTAAGGAACCCTATGTTTTCCCCAAACACTGCAACCAGGTGTTTTTTTACCCAGATGTGTTGGATAGGGATTGGTGGTTCGTATTGAAACATGACCCTAGATCAAAACATATTTTTGAGAGAAATAGTGTTATCATGCCACGCGAGCTAGAAGATAATGAGGGTGATCATGAGAACCGAGAGTGATATGGTACATGTGTTATTTCATTAATATTTGTACTCTTTAAGATGGATTTTTCGAAACATTTTAATATGTATTTTGAATTAATTGGTAATTTGCATTGTGTTAATGTTAAAATCAATATTTCACTTGATAATTTGCAATTGTGTTGATCTAAAAACAATGGCGTACTGTATAAATTAGTTCTTTTTTTGTAGCTAAGATCATAGTAAAATAATGATAATTCTAAAGTACATGAATTTATTTGCATTTTTCTCTAAACTTTATTATGTTACAATAATTCATATTATTCTAGATTTATTATTTTACAATTATTTAAAATTTTACAAATTTACAAATTTAAAATTTTTAATAAAATCATTTCACATTAATACAATTAAAATTTTCACATTAATACAATTAAAATTTTACAAAATATTTTACATACAATTAGAATTAGAATTAGAATTACAATTACAATTACAATTTTACAATTACACATACAATTACAATTTTACAATTACAATTAATTCACAGTAATACAATTAAAATTTTACAAATATTTTACATAGAATTAGAATTACAATTACAATTTTACAATTTCACATACAATTACAATTACAATTACAATTTTAGAATTTTACATATGTACAATCACAATTTTACAAATTAAAAAATTACAATTACAATTACAATTACAATTTTACAAATTTACATATATACCATTACAATTACAATTTCAGAATTTTACATACAATTAAAATTACAAATATTACAATTTTACAATATCATGATCATTTAATATTAAATTAATTAATAAACATCATGTTCATGATAACCATTTTACAAACATCATATTTGACTAAAAAACACATTCAAAATCGCTAACATCGTCATGATCATGATCATCTAACAAAACACAATTAACATTATATGTTATGAATATAATTAATAACAAATAGAATAAATATAGTTATTAATAGTCAAATAAGGATTATGTAAGTAGTCATTAAGTTAGTGAAAGGGCATGTCTAAAAGACATGCCCATTCATGAAAGGCCACCTACGTAGGTATATAAGCAGAGCCTCATTGTAACATTTCATCATCTCTTATACATTTTGTATGTAATATATTATTATTATGAATACCTCTTGTGCATTTCACAATTAAGTCAACAAGCCTACAACTTTGTTGCTCCATTTGGTATCAGAGCGTGACCTATTCCACATGGGAATTAAAGACGAAGTGTCAGTTGTTGTGGATGTGAGATCGATGATGGTCGATCTATTTTTTGATGTTATTATAAGATCAATGTTACATGAGAAAAGCTACATGGGAAAAGCAGAGGACATGGAAGAGTTAAAGGAAATGATCCACACCTATTTCCAGCTATTGGGAGCACTTAATGTGGGGGATTATATTCCCTTCCTCAGATGGCTAGATCTCCAAGGCTGCGAGAGGGAAATGAAGAAAAATAGTAGGCTAAGGGATGAGATTCTATAGAGAGTGATAGATAAGTACCGTATTTCTATGAAGAAGGAGAGTGATGAGTGTTTGATAAATGTACTTCTACATTTAGTGAATAATGTCGAAGAATTCTGCAGCAACGATACCACCGTCAAGAGAACCATTATGAGAATGTTACTTGGAGCAATCGATATGATAGGAAACACAACGGAATGGGAAATTTCATCGCTTCTGCAACGCCTGGAGGTGATTAAAAGGGCACAAGAAGAGTTGGATGTCGTAGTGGGAAGAGAGCGCGTGTTAGAGGAGTCAGATCTCCCCGACTTGAGATATTTGGAGGTGATCGTGAAAGAGACTCTTCGACTTTATCTCGCAGGGCCTCTGCTCCTTCCTCACATGGAGAAGGAGGCGTGCATAGTTGGAGGGTATCATGTACCGGTGAACACACAACTTTACATAAATGTGTGGGGAATTCACAGAGACCCCGCTGAGTGGGAATTCCCCCTGGAATTCGAGCCAGAAAGGTTTATGAATTCTTGTGGCCCAGACGTGAGTGGACATGATTTCAAATATATTTCGTTTGGGTATTGGGAGGAGAGCCTACCCGGGCGTGTTTATGGTGATGTGAATGCTCAAGTTCACCGTGGGCAAAATGTTGCACAGTTTTGATTGGAGTATTCCACCTGGTGTTGAAGGAATAGATATGAGTGAAGGTCGTGTCGTTTCGCTATCGAAAGAGACTCCATTAAAGGCTGCAATTAAGCTACGCCTTCATTTGGTGATTCGTTACATATAACACAGTTATATCATAAATAAATTAATTAATTAATTAATTAATTAATTTAAAAAAAAATTCGATTCCAATATAATACTATTGAAGACTTACATATGTCTATATAACATGGGGAAGTGAAAGAATTGTTAGCAATTAAAGTGAAGAATTTTATTATCGATAAAACATTGAGGACAAATTTTCTAAAGGAAGAGGCAACGTTATGAATATAATTCATTGATATATTATAGGTTGGGAGTATCATATTAAATTTTGGGCAAGACATTAAAAGTTTGGTTCGAATACATATAGTAAATTTATATTATATATTAATTTAATTAATTAAATAATTTTAATCAATTAAATTAATTAAAAAAATGGGGTTCCAAAGGAGTATGACAAGAAATTATACATGTTAAGGTGACAAACATGAATAAAATAAAATTGTGACCCATTACACTTATAAAAAAAATGACGAAAGCAAATGAGGAAATGGTGCGTGATTGAACTGAAGAAAAGTGTCTACTATAAGCTTTGAGGACAGAGCTTTTGAAGGAAGAGGCAATGTTATGAATATAATTCATAACAAATATAATAAATATAGTTATTAATAGTCAAATAAGGTTTATGTAAGTAGTCATTAAGTTAGTGAAAGAGCATGTATAAAAGAGATGCCCATTCATGAAAGGCCACCTGCGTAGGTATATAAGCAGGGTGTCATTGTAACATTTCATCATCTCTTATACATTTTATATATAATATATTATTATTATGAATACCTCTTGTGTATTTCACAATTAAGTCAACAAGGCTACAAATTTGTCGCTCCATTATATATTAACATCATCACAACACAAACATCAAATATACATCCAATGTGAAATAATTGCTATCACATTAAATGAAATACATATCATACATGACCTAAAAATATACATACCATGATGATCACCAACATGTAAATTAAGTACAACTGCAACATGAACATAATATATATATATATATATATATATATATATATATATATAATGTAAAAAATATACAACTTTAATATAACTTTTATGGATCAGCTGGTGGTACATCATCAATAGCAGTACTAGTAGAGGCTTGCTCAGTCAATGGTGCAGCCTCGACGGTCGATGGTCCAGCCTACTCATGATCATGAGTACTACTGGATGCTACAGGCTACTGACTGGACATGGCCGATGGTCTAGCCTACTCTCCATGATGACTGATGCTCGATGCTAGTGGAGGTTGCTCATCTGGTGCAACGTGAGGTGAATTATCATCAGATGATGAGTCACTGCTCACAGACTATCGATCACGTGTTGCGTCTCGACCACTCCTATAATGTGCAGTGGTCCTCCTCAGCCGCGTAACTAAGGTCGTAGCTCCTACGACATGCCACATTAGGCTGCACATGTAACATGACATGCCTCTCAACATATGTAACAACCTACCATCGACCTGTATGTTTCTCATATTAGTGGGCCTAATGCTCACCTCAACAATCAATGCAGTGAGTCAGTCACCCAACTCCATCATGTATCTGCTATCAAGCCGACTGCGCCTAGAAAAAGGTGGTACCGACGCACCAGTGGGAGCAGGTCTCTCTGCACCGGCCTCCTGATTATCCTTGACATTTGGCATGCCCTTATCGTCATTAGGATCCACACCTAGATCATGTGGTGGTGCCGACATGTCCTCGCCATCAAAAGACCCAATGTCTGCAAAATATATACAAGTACACAACAATAATTAGACAATTTCATTACGCAATTTAATAAAAATAAGTTAAAGAACATGTTAGAATAAATTTAAACAAAACAGTAATATTACCTCTATCATCCAGTGGCTCATCAGCTGTGAAGAGGATGTTGGCACACCCTTTCCAATCCAAACCTGCATAAGTACAGGGGACCATAATGAAGGGATGCTCGTCAACACTGGCTAGTAACTCCAGTGCATCATTCGATATCCTCGCTGGAAACACAGTCTCACCCCTCTTGGGCATCATCTACCCCCACATGTGCATCTATGCCTCAAACATCGACCTACGAGGCTTCCGAACAAAAGTAGGCCTTGTCTCTGGAAACCCATAAAAAAATAAACAAAAAATCTCTGAAGCAAAAGGGAAGTTGACCCTCCCTTGTGCATGAGCATAGCATCTATCTAAGGCTGTACAGAACTGCTGCAAAAAAATGGCAGACCACCTGACAAGTCGTGGCTCCTGTACTAAAGAATGAACATAATATAGAAGCGATCAACTAATGCGTTGCTCGTCAATGGTGTTGTGTGAAATGGTCGAAATGAGAAGTGAAAGGCACCTCACCTCCTCACTACCAAATGAACCAATACGTAACTTACCTCTAGAGACCTGAAAATCTGAAGGAGATAGTAGATCTGCTCCAATGTATCTCTAGGAGTACACTAACTCACCCCTCTCCTCGATAGCCCTGTAATGAAATATATATCATCCTCAGTGGGCGTGTACCATTGGTTACGACCAACCCGGAAAGCCTATCGGTGGGCATTCCACTCGCGGATAAGATGTCTCAAAAACCAACCATGGCCCTTTAGGGAAGTAGCCTCCTCATAGAACTTGAGGAGGCCTACCTGCCTTAGGAGCCCCTGGGTAGCTATTGTAATAGGGCGAGGGTACGCATCTCTCTCCCTCTCTCATGCCCCCCACAGGAAAACCATGTTATACTAGTCCACCTGTTGTTGTTGTTGTTCCCCCTCTTCTCTGTTATGAATATAATTCATAACAAATAGAATAAATAGAATAAATGTAAATAATAAATAATATAGATAATGGTTATTTAAATATTCATTAGTTAACTGAAAAGGCATGTCTAAAAAGACATGCCCAATCATGAAAGGTCACCTCCATAGGTATATAAGTGGGGCCTCATTGCAACATTTATCATCACTTATACATTTTATATATAATATATTATTATTACAAATACCTCTTGTGTATTTTACAATTAAAGTCAACAAGTCTACAACTTTGTTGCTCCATTTGGTATCGGAGCGACGATATTCTCGCATGGAATAAAACACCTACGCCACTGGTACTGGCTGCCTTCAGCTATTATATGCGGTGCCTCGAAATTGCTGTCACTCGATGTATTCATCAATGCCGATGGTAAATTTCAACAAAAAGTTGATCGATCTTGAGAGTAAGATCAATAATAATTATGATGAATTCACTAAAAGACTAATCAATTTTGAGGATAAGGTTACAGGAAATTCTGATGACATCAAAAACCTTCAAGACATGACAAATTGGATAGAAAGACAAATTTTGAAAAACCATAGCGAGTCTGCAGACAATCATAACAAAGCAATGCAGAAGATAAACACCATTTGGGACAAGATTAATCTGACATAAGAACCAATAATTCTGAATATTGGACATAGTCAATAGAACAATTCAGTCGATTCAGGGAATTCAGAAGATCTAGATGAAGCTGGTCTTGATGTAGATGAGGATCCAGATGAAGTTGGTCCTGATGTGGATGAGGATGATTCAGATAAAGATAATGTGGAAGAAGGCTATCTTGAGAAACAAGAAGATCCACATGAAGATGAAGATGATCTCAACAACTGTTGTGACATGAATGACAATCAAAGTGGGTATATGAAAACTAAAGAAGAAGACCACTCAAAATCTGAATCCATTTGGGAATATGAAGAAATCCATAATAATGAAGATTTTGATCAAAATGATGATAGAAAAAAAACTATTAATGCCAAACATGTAGAGTACTACAGATCTGTCAATTTGGGAATGCTTGAGATTGAAATTAAAGCCACTAAAGATATTGAAGATGAAGAGGAAAATGTACAACAAAAACAAAGTGAAGCTATTGCTGATGATGGATTATTTAAAAATTTAGACGATTGTGTAGATAATTCGAAAATGGATGTACCTGAGAAGGAAATACCAAGCCATATTTCTATAGACCCGCCAGGTGGATTAAGCCCAAAGACGGCTAGAGAAAAATATGAGCAGTGGTGTTCGATCACTCCAGGGTTTAACATAAATCTAGGGAACCACTTCCCTATTGAGGAAACAACAGTTATCCCTAGTTTTAGTGCTGAAGTGGTCGATAATAGGGGTTTAGCTGTCGCTCGGCCTCATGGAGGGAATAAAAGGAAGAATTCAAAAAGACAGGTAAGACAATATTTGTTGTTGATAAGAAAACAAAATAAACACTTTTCCCTACCTCAACGAAAGTATGGCGGGATCCTTACTGCAAACATAAGAAATTGGCAGTGGCCATTTCATGTAAACTTCTTAAAATTGATAGCTCTAATTTTTTCTTTCAGCCCTTTAATACCCTCGGTATTCCTAGAAAGACGTAATTCCGAAGACACAGAGTCCGTGGAAAATTTATGGAAAACCACAGACCTCATCGAATGACTAAACACGAAGGAACCGACAAGAGTTGTATACATTTATTTCGGTGTCGTTTTTGTTGATTTCCTTGCACTTGAAGAGTCCACGCCTGTAGTGATGAAAATTGCATATTCCATCTCTGTAGAGTTTGCCAACTTCCTTTTATTGGACACAAATGACATGTCTGACGATTTCTCTGCGTTTGAGATTGTTTTCATCTTTGATGATGACGAACAAGGGGGTTTTGAAGAATACTATGAAACCATTCCCTGCTGTCTACGTATTATCACTACACCCCTAGCCATACTCCACGGTCCGATGATTAACTGTTGGCCCCGACGCACTTGCGGACTGACTCTTCCATCTGCTAACTACCATGTCACCTGTCGTTGTTCCACTGTGTCCACGCTGCGACCATCTCTGCAGCATAAATATTGGCCATCCGGGTGTTTCAATAAGTTGCATTCCTTTAAAATATATTTTCAACTATGTCGATGCAAGCCATCCGCCAGAGGAATCGCCTGTTCCATAACTCAACTGCCATGTCCTCTTCTAAAGTCACTAAACCATCGACTGTGCTCTCCAGACAGATCCATGTGTGTTATTACTGTCAATCCTCACTGTCTAGGCCGCCTTCAAATGTTGTGCCCGATCGAATGTCAATACAATGTGGAAATAAAACACCACCGATCAAAACGTCGTTTCGAATACACCAATAACATGGTGGTTCGATATGTGTGGGAAACATTCTGACATGTAACTATATTGTGGGGAATATAATACACCATAGCAAATTAATATATATATATATATATATAACTTAATTAAAATATATTAATTAATTTATATAAGTTGATTAATTTAATTAATTAATTTATATAATTTGATTGATTTAATTAATTAATATATATAATTAAATCATTTAAAATACATACATACATATATATATATATATATATATATATATATATATATATATATATATATATGTTATTTAATATATATATATATTATTAAAAAAAAAAAAACTTGAGCAAAGTAAAGAAAATTATGGGGGTTAAGATGAGATGTCAAGATACATATGTCAAAATGGTAAGCACAAGAAGAAGGAATTATTAGCAAATATAGATTTGAGGACAAAGCTTTTGAAGGAAGGGACAATGTTATGAATATAATTCATAACAAATAGAATAAATGTAAATAATAAATAATCTAGAAAATGGTTATTTAAATATTCATTAGTTAACTGAAAAGGCATGTATAAAAAGACATGCCCAATCATGAAAGGTCACCTGCATAGGTATATAAGCGGGGCCTCATTGTAACATTTATCATCACTTATACATTTTATATATAATATATTATTATTACAAATACTTCTTGTGTATTTTACAATTAAAGTCAACAAGCCTACAGTTTTGTTACTCCATTCTCTCCTTTCATGTCTCTAAATGATTGAAATATTAAATGCAATTTTTTTATTAAATGAGACATGTATTTATAAATATACATATATAATTTTTTTTGGAAAAGCAAAAAAAAAAAATAGTCGGTGTGCCAAAAAAAAACAGTCATGCATAGGTCCCAGTGTGTCTTTTTATGAAGCACATTGGCAACGATGCACGAGATAATATTCAACACACCAGCGGTGGTGCCCTTGAAAATTTTCAGTTCACTGTTGACTATGTACAGTGTCAGCAGTGCGGTGCATTGACTAAACTCTACGCCCCGAGGTGTATAGTTCGCTCAACACACCGACCTCCTGACATCATTACATAGTCAACAGTGCAATATTTTATGAGGCTGCACCGTTGACACTGTCGAAATGCGGAATGCGGTGCGCTGGCAAAAATACCCGTCACCAGCGGTGGTGCCCTTGAAAATTTTCAGTGCACCATTGACAATGTATGGTGTCAGGAGTACGGTGCGCTAACTAAACTCTATGCCTCGGGGCATACAGTTCGCTCAACGCATCGACCTCCTAACATCATTACATAGTCAACAGTGCAGTATTTTACCAGGCTGCACTGTTGACCCTGTTGAAATGAGGAATGAGGTGTGCTGACAAAAATACCCGTCTCGGGGTGGATATTATAGTCAACGCACCACGTTGTTGCTATTCCACTTCATTAACGGTGCGGCCGGGTAACTGACTGCACCACACTTCTAAAAAAAAAGTAAAATAACATGGTGCGCCTTCGATACTACCCAGGAATTGGTGTGGATACTGTTAGCACCAGCTTACCAAGCTGAACTATTGACCCTGTGAAAATGTGGAATGCGGTGCACTGACAATATTACTCGCCCCAGGGCATATATTTCAGTCAACGCATTGTGTTGTTGCTATTCCACATAGTCAATAGTGCGATCGGGTCAACGACCGCACTACACTTTTTAAAAAAATTTAAATAACATGGTGTGCCTATCGGTACCGGCTTGAAATTGGTGCGGATAATGTTAGCACCGGTTGCGGTGCGACCTCTAAATTTACAAGCAGCACCACGAACTAGTGCGAGTCGAACGGCTCGAGTGCACCACGCGATAATTTTTTTTTCTTTTTTTTCTTTTAAATGGTTAATTTTAAGGTTATTTGAAATTCTAATCCGCTAAAACGCTTAATTATGGAAAAACAAGAAAAATACCTATACCATTGGCCGTCGAGAAGGCATATTGGTTGTATAATTTACAAAAGAAAAATTTCCCACCGTTTTGGAAAATTCAAGCTGGAGATTGGTGGGCAATGCACAGCAGCAGTGCATGAAATGGGTGCAATGGGAGCACCGATGTCAGGGTGGCTAAAACAAGGATAAATTGCACCGGTGCTTGAGAGCTTTGTAGCACTGAGAAAAGTGAAAAATGTGGTTTTTTGGCCATAATTATTTTTTTATTTAACCCTGTTCCGATGCGCGGGGTTTTATGGGCGCACCAGTGCGGTTGCTTAATACCGCACCGAGCGATTTATGTTTTGGTGTGCTCTTTTATGAGGCATTGGCGCGGAAGAGTTATAAAGCACAGGTGCGCTACATTAATACGATGCACCGGGCAGGTGTGTACGGAGCACACAGTGTCTGGTGTGCCAATGTTTTGTGCACACCGATGCTTTCTCTTGTTGAATGCACCGGTGCGGTTTACGATGATAAGCGCACCGGACGATAAACATCCGCAAAAACCGCTGCCCGCCAACCTCCTCTTGTAACCTTTTCTAGAAACGAATGTCTGGGGTATTTTTATAAAGGGTTCCTCAAAAACATCCACTAGAGGGTATTTTCCTTGTAGTGATCTAAGCATGCACACCACATATCCGTAACACAATAACTGCAAATGAAATCAGATCTATAACTCATGAGAGAATAAAAATAAATAAAAAATTCACACTTTGCACTTTAAATTAAATTAACACACCTTTTAACAAAATAGAGAATGAGGTGGGTTATTTGGGCCCTAGCCAACCAGCTTGTTTCCCTATTACAAAATCTAGAAACTCAACTTCTCAGCAACACATCACCATAAGATCGAAATGAAAAAATAAAATAACATGGCACAGTCCCTTGTATTATATTCCAAATAAGAAAATGTACATCACGAGATCTGAATCCAACCTAGAAAGAGGGAGGGGCTAGAACCCAAAAAACTCAACCCAACAACATCAAGGTAGAAAGAAATGGCTTGCCTCCCCCCCTAGCTTGGAGCTGTAGCTCTGTTTTTACACATTCCATGATACAAATTTGGCTTTTGGCTAGCCAATCCATTACAAAACAAAACGAGGAATTTAATACCAAATACTTTCCAACAATAGGAACCATTACGACCATTACCCCATCAATAAAATGCAGCTTTGATACGAATTTTCCATTTTTTGGCAAATCTAGGCAAGATCCTAGAATTCAGGAAAAAAACAATATTTTTTTATAAAATTGCTTCGTAGACCTGCACGTAACTTTTGGAATAATTAGAATCTCGGGAAAATGTTTTGGTTCTAGGTAATTGGTTATATTTATGAAAAACCCATTTTCTTGTATTTTAAGATTCACCTCCATCTACACGAAAATCGAGGTCAAACTTGGTCATTTGGAAAATCAGGGCAAGATCCTAGAATTTTGGAAAACAATATATTTTTTTTAAAATGCTTCGAAGACTTGCACGTAAATTTTGGAATAATTTGAATCTCGGGAAATTATTTCGGTTCTTAGTAATTTGTTATATTTTCGAAAAACCCATTCGCTTGGATTTTCATGATTCACCTCCATCTGCACGAAAACTGACGTCAAACTTGGTCGTTTGAAACTATGCGGTTTTTGAGAAGATTTTTTAATTTTCTCCTAGAGACCCACACATGTGACCTAGCTGAAATCAAACTCACGATACAGTGTTAGAACCTAATTTTGGACAATAACCATCTTCTATTTTCCCCGAAAGCGTGTCAAGATATCAAAGCCCCAAATTGGTGCAGGAATTCTAGTATAAGAGTGTTAGTTCAGGACTGTGAATGCAGGATCAAGGCCTCTTTTCCTATGCATATAATCAACTTAGTTTTAAACCTACAAACACAAAAGATATTATTAACAATTTTTTTAATGTTTAAATCTCGTTAAAACAAGGAAATAGAAAATACTTATTATCTTCGAGAATGCACAAAACTACAACAATAACTATTCAAGCTAAATAGAAGCATGAGGGATTTTGAGTAAAAGGTGATATAAAGCAAGGAAAAATAGAGGCCCAACAGGGAAAACACCCCATCCAGGCCTTGGATCAGCTACCAAGAGTTAAGTTCAAGTAAGTGGCTAGTTGGGAAACATGGTACAAGTGCACCATCATCTATGTATAACTGGGGCACAAAAGAGTACTATGTTGTGTTGAAGAAGCCCATGGATTCGCTATCAATGCCTTACTAAGGAGGAGGCCCATGGCTCTCAACTCTCACCCTAAAAGTGCCATTATGGACCCTTTAGAGGGCTTAGACCTTGTATTGGGAGACTAATTCCAAATGGATACCCACGTGCAATCTTGTATAAGATCCAATGCATCTCCTCTCCTTCTAGTACAACAATTCATTAGTACAATTGAGTAAATAACCTTGCTAACCACGGGAAAAATTGGACACTTCATAGTGGAATACCCTTCTAAATGGGATTTAGAGGATACATGTGTTTCCTTTCTCATCAAGAGAGGTTAATAAAGGACCCTATTAGGTGGTTTGAACCTCTAAGGGAGTAACAGGTCCATGGTAAATCCATTAAATGGAAGGTGTCATATGAAATGATGGTGGAACAGAGTGGGGAAATAGGGAAGGATCTAAGCACATGACATGGTACAAGTGTATCTATAATGGGGAAGGCCACACATTGGGTGTATGGATGTAGGAGGGAGCAATTGTAGTACATGAGTCACCTCAACCTTTTTTTTCCAGCCTTCTTTATATGAATTTTTCCTTTTATTGTTTTTTCTTTCTTTTAATTAATTGGGGATCCGGGGGATGAGAGCATGATATGCATGATATAACAATGATTTCCCCCTTAAGGTTGGGCAGTTCATCACTGTTGGAGCGGGGTCCCTTAGGATTGAATTTTGATAAAAATATAGTATTTTTTGTAAAGTTTTTGTAAGTTAACTCATGCGCGCTAAGTGAAGCATAGGTCAACGGGCTTTGAGGTGGGTGAAAGGCCCTCATGATTTGTAATGGGCTAAAAGGTAGAAATAGGGATTGCAAGTCACATTTTTTGGACCTTAGATGAGTGAAGGCTAAAGGTATTAATAGCAGTCTAGACCGAGTCGAGTAAAAAAGTATGATGTAAGAAGTCTGATATGTTTTGATGTTTTGAGTGAAGAAGAAAACTTGTTCGGGTTTAGAAGGCTCCTGCTAGCTGTGTGCACAGATACCTTAGTCCTGCTATGTGTGGACCACGCTGGCTGTGTGCGCATGTAGAATGAAAGTGTTGTAAGGAAGATCTGAAATGTGAATGAATAAATGAACGATTTGGATGAAATCCGAGTATCAAATGCATTTGTCTTTTGCTTTATGATCTATTTCCGCAAGTTATTTCTGTTTACTTTGTTGGGATCGGTTGTGCGACTATTTTATGCCTTATATAAATGATAAATGAATGGATCTATTGTTGTTGAACGCAAATATTATGCATTAAAGACCATTTAAAGGACTGCGGGATTTGTATCTGTGTGCGCAGGGTAACCTATGTAAATTGACCTAAATCTGCCTGGTTAGGGCTTCTGTTGCGAAGGTCAGATCCTGTTGTTTTAGATCTGTAGATACCCACATCATTTAATTCTCTCTCAAGTTGTGGAAACCTGGTTCTAACACCCCCCCATACTGCTTCTGGTGGGACTTTGACTTGCACAAGTAGGTCATTGCCGAAAGGGCCAGTAGTAAGAGGGTTTTGTTGGTTAACCTTAACTCTGAACCTAGGTCAGGACCCATCAAGCCAACAAATGGTTCCATTGTTAGGACCAGGATAATTTTGAGAGAGATTGGGTGATGTGGTGGTCATCAAAGCCTAAATTAGAAGGCTGGTTTGAGAAGCAAATTCAAGAATTTTCCCTTAAGGAAAACAGAGGTAAGAAGCTGTATGTTGAAGATTGGAAACAAAAGTATATCTTCACAGAGGTTCACGAGATATTTTTTGTGACCTTTGCACAGAAATTATAGGAGTGGTTTTCAAGATTAGCTAAATTCCAAACCCGTTGGAAGGATGAAAAGGTCAACTAATGGAAACATGAATTGATTCAACAATTAGAGTAGACTCATAATTCCATCACCCGGACTGTAGATCGCTGGGTTGATAGCATCTTGGGTGGGTTTGTGACATAATTTGCAATAGATCAGTTTGTGTCATATTCTAAAGTTGAAAGGAGATTTTTCAAGTGATTGAGAGGTAAATTCATATGGTCTCTACCTTTTCTCATTAAGATGATATTGTGTGAAAATGGTGTTTTGTGCAGCCAAAATGAGTGAATGAACCCAGATAAGTTAGAAAGCACTACGCGCAGTGGAAAATATTATCGGGTTAATTAGAGAAGGGATAGATCTATATACATCCCTTTGATAAATTCCCTTGATATAGAAAGTAGTGAGGCTACGCGCACCGAAGGTAGCCCTCCTGCTACGCCATAGTCAAACCCGCATAGGGGTAAGACATATCCTACCCCACCACCATCACCACCTATAGGAGATATGTTCGCACATATGAAGATACCCACCTTTAAGGGTGTGGGAGATGAGGACATGGATAGGTTTTGGTTTGTTGATAACGCAATGTGGACTACACAAAATGTTAACACTAATGTTGTCAAGAGAGCATAACTGGCTATGGTGTTTGATTGGTTTATGGGATATCTAACTCAACATGTTGATTCCATTGTTGTGCAGATTAGGGATGATTCGAAACAACAATTCAGGATGTTGAAGTCCTACTCACAGTGCGTAACAGAATTAAAAGATATAAAATAGGAGCCAAATGAATTTGTTTGGGAGGCTGATCAATAGCTGAAGTGCACCATCAATGAAGGAGGATTTATTTATGATGATAAGAAACATAAGGAATGATTCATTTCCATGCTCTTGCCACATCTTCACGGGCTTATGAATAATTAGAATATCGATTCTCAGGCTGAAGCTCTACACGTTGCTATGAAACTTGAAGTTGTGCCTCGAGTAGATGATTAATTCGGAACTCTGCAAATTCAAAGTCAACTGGAGGCAATGCACTTAGAGATTCAGAACCTATGCAGAGACCGAGGAAAGGAAGTAGGCACAGATTTCTAGTGCATACATTGTAAGGGTTCATGCCACACCAAAGATTAATCTACTTTTTTCTCTGATTACATGCCAACATGGGGACCAAATCCACTGCGCCCCAGGGATGCTGTTGAGCATTAGAGAAATTTTGAGGTCTAAATGAGCCTCCTAACAAAAATGTACAACTAAAATAAACTTTATAAGAACCAATAGGATTCAAGATGATGATGTCAACCATGGGGTATGATTCTCCATTTTTGGGGTAAAAAAGTTAAAAGATTAAAAAATAATAAAATAATTAAACTACTTTTTCAACTTATCTCCTTAAGGTTTTACTCAGATTTCGAGTGCGAGTATTCTTTGGATGCAAAATTTAATTCCTCATCCAAGGAGTACCATGTTGAATACTTTTGATGGACCCTGGTACACGAAAAATGAGAAATACATGAAACAACGTGATTGAAATCACGTTTTTTATGTATTTCTCATTTTTCGTGTAGCGGGGTCCATCAAAAGTATGCAACATGGGTACTCCTTTGATGGGGAATAAAATTATGCATACAATGAGTGTTCCCACTCAAAATTTGAGTAAACCCATAGGGAGATAAGTTGGAAATACAAGTTGAAAAAATAGTTTTTCCTTTTTCCCTCTAAACTTTGATGATGTAATCTAATATCATTTTATTATTTCCACTATTATTTATAATTTCCTTAGGAATCCCATTTTAGACCTCCAAATTCCCCTCATGGCCAAGTGGTACTCCCACACTATGATGCGTTGATTGTTGGGTAGCTGGATGGCATGATACAGACCATTGCCCTCGATTGGGAAGCTATGTGCCAGAGCTGGAGCAATAATGGTGAAGGTTTTTCTATTCAGTTGGTCATGAGGAGCACCATTGCCAAAAAATCAACCTAATGATGAATAGTGCTAACCTCTATAGAGTGCAGGCTGACCCATCTTCACGAACATCTCCCTTTGGACATGAAGGATCCCCAACAAGAGGAAGGGGAGTGGGGAGAGGTGGAGACACAGGTCGGGGAAGAGGAGAATTAATCTGCTATAACTGTGGAGACATTGGACAATATGCGTGTGACTGTCTGAACCCTGCACAACAATATTGCAATTACTGTAGACAATTTGATCATGTAATTGAATATTTTCCTGTTTTAATTTCTAGAATGCAGACGCCTACACAAAACATACAAATGGTTAAAGATGAACCGCGCGATGATGGTCCAAGTATAAACATAACTACATGTAGTGGTGCTGCCACCAGGGGAGATGAGGAAAATAAGGCTGATGCTGACCCACTGATTAGAAAGGCTTCTAACAAGAAATAAGGACTCAACCTGCATAAAGAAAAGGAAACTTTTATTGAAGCCAGGAAGGGTTTTGCTGTTGTAGGGGCATCCGCATCGAGTCTATCATGGAATCAAATATTGATGATGAAGTAAAAACATTCCTACAAGCTTGTATTGAGTTATTACAGAATCAGAAAGAAATAGATAATCTTCAGGCCCTGATAGACCGCTGCACCGAAAAATAAGTGCCTCGAACTGAGACTAAGGCTGTGAACAAGATTTATAAGAACAAGAAGAGAACTGGTCGAGAGATGTGCATGACTATGAAAATTACAGAGTATGAAATGGATCATGTCATCTTGGACCTAGGGTCTGATGCAAATGATCTACCTAAGTAGACTTGGCAGAAGATGGGAGAACCAAAGCTGGAATGGTCCACCATTCAACTAGGCATGGCCAATCAGCAGAATATCATTCCAATTGGAAGACTTCCACAAGTTCTAGTAGATATTGCTATAGTAAAGGCATGCACAGATTTTGAAGTGATACAAATTTTGGATGATGAAGACCCCTACCCTGCGCTGCTAAGGTTGGATTGGGCCATCAATATGGGAGGCATCATCAACCTGAAATGTAGAAGCATGATCTTCGAAAATGATCAAAAAAGGGTGATAGTACCACTGGACCCCACAGAAGGAGAAAGATATATAGAGCCAGTGTGTGAGGGAGATGATGTCTACAATATCTACAAGTTGAATGAGAAATATAAGGATTGGATCAATCCTACATTTGATGGCATGTTGAATTGGGAAAAGGATAGTTCGTGTTTCTCAGATTCGGATGAGGAGATGGAGAAATGAAATAATCAGTTGCATGATGTTTTTGTGTTGTGCTACCTCAAGATCACTAAAATATTCTTTTGCATCTCCTCAGAGGTAAGAGAACTACCCATTTTTAATGGATATGGTAGTGTCATAATATTTCTGGAAGAATTGGAAAAGGTTGTCCCGGAAGAATGAAGGTTTTGGGCACTTGATCTGGCTATGCGCACGACCCCAGTGCGTTGGTGGGACAAACATAAGGGATTTTTTAATGACTGGGAGGAATATCGCAAAATGATGATGTTGCGCTTTCAGCCTCTTGCTAACCCATCATATGAGCTTTTCTATGGTCAGGGAGACCTGCGCAAGCACCTGGATGATGTGGACCTTGGAGACCTTGATGGGTTCAATGGTACTAGCGCAGAATCTCCGCGTGGAACAAAGCGTGGTGTAGAAATCCCCAAGGGTCCACGAAAGAATTGAAAGGGCTCTAAGGTTGGAGGCCCAGAAGAGGTCACTCTAACTAAAGATGATATGGAAAAAATAACAGATGTAGTCGCATCTGTCTATAAAGATAGGTGGACCACCATGGAAGAGCAGAACAAGGTTGTAGTCGAGGAATTACAATCTGGATTGCAGGTACTCCAGCTAAAGACCGACAATATACAAGCGAGTGTGAATCAAGTAAGGCTGATTCAAGCGAGCCTACCTACAAAATTGATAATCACCACATCAGATAGTAGGATTTGCCCCTTCCTGGGCACTGCAGTCACTTTGGAGTAGCCGGAACTCTGTGCATAGGTGTAGACCTGCTTGGAGGTCAGGATTGATCTCTCCATGTTGCCGAGTAAGCTACATGTTATCCAAACCATCATCACTGATGAGTTGCAGTGCAGGGAGGTGTGTGTACAACAACAGTCGACTAAAGAGGAGAAGAAGGCTGCAGCTAAAATTGAAGAGTCAATCCAATCCCAGATAACGCAGTAGGTGGCTATAGCGTAGTGAGAAGAGCTCTAGCGTTTTATTGACATATTGTACGGTGACCTCCCAGAGCTATCTATTCCTGTATCCATTGCGCCACAAGTAAAAGTTGAAATCCTGGTTGCAGCATTGAAGGCTTCTTAGTCTGAGGTGGAAACAATCAAAGTAGAGTTCGAACCATAGATTGTAACGTTGTAGGCTAAGCTGCAGCCAAATACTCCCACAGAGGTGTGCATGCAATGGGCAACATTGGTCAAGGAAGCATCAGAAAATATCACTGCCAGCGTTGAAAAGGGCTCTGAACTGCTCAAAACGACAACGGGAAAATGGAAATTTGTGCAGATAGATCCATTATTCAAGAATATTTCTCAATAATTGCACACTCAGGAGAAGACATTTGACGACATACAGGAGGCCTTGCCTACTTTTCTCCCTTCTCAGTGCATGTCCCGCTTGTGGACGAGTCAAATCTTGCACGATGAAGTAGGGGAGCTGTAGAGAAAGAAGCAGATCATGACATAACACATGAATTCATGGGCCGATGAGGTGATGAAGTTGTCACAGGACCTATATGCCATTGTTAAGAATCTGAATCAAACCCATCATAGCATCAATCTAGCCGCAAAAGGGCTGGCATCGCAGAATCTAGTGGACACAATGCAGAGTGCAGTGGATCAGAGCACTAGAATCCTGGCTGCCTTTGTCACTGCCATTGAAGAATTACAGACCAAGATGAAGAACCTAGCACCACTGTGACTCAGGACGAGTCACAATATTGTGTTGGGGGCCTATTGGAGCGGGATCCCTTAGGAACGAATTTTGATAAAAATATAGTATTTTTTGTAAAGTTTTTGTAAGTTAAGTTGTGCACGCTAAGCAAAGCACATGCCAAGGGGATTTGAGGCGGTTCAAAGTCCCTCATGAGTTGTAATGGGCCAAAGGGTAGAACTAGGGGCTGAAAACCACAGTTTGTGGACCTTAGCTGAGCGTAGGCTAAAGGTATAAATATGATTCTAGATCGAGTCGAGTAAAAAAGTACGATGTTAGAAGTTTGATATGTTTTGATGTTCTGAGCAAAGAAGCGAACTTGTCTTGGTTTAAAAGGCCTGTTAAGTCCCTATATTACTAGTGTAGTCCCTTATTATTGTTAGTGTAGCCCCCTTATTGTTATTATTGTACCCCTATAGCCCCAAAATT
Source organism: Pinus albicaulis (assembly GCA_034641835.2). NCBI lineage: Eukaryota > Viridiplantae > Streptophyta > Pinopsida > Pinales > Pinaceae > Pinus > Pinus albicaulis. The sequence goes on along the minus strand of CM076579.1, from coordinate 1,631,320,988 downwards.
GTTATTATTGTGCCCTTACATTATATTTGTTAGGCCGACTAGGATTATATTGTGACCCCATGGTATCCTATATATATAGGAGGTTTTTTCATTTGTATAATCCAAGAATTATTCATTTATGTAATGTAAAGAAGGTTTTCTCCTCAAAGTGGCTGAATTCTAAGGCGTTGATCTCTCTTTTATTCTATTTTTGGAGCTAGTTTCATAACATTTGGTATCAGAGCTTTGGATTCTAGGGTTTTGCTGCTCCAAACAGGCCATAGTGGCCTTTTCGCTATAATTTTTTTTTCTTCGAAGGTTTAAAAGCTAAACATTTTATCACATGAAGCAGAAATCCTGAGGAATTTCGTGTAAAAATTTTAGATCTTGGTTTGCAATATTTTCGGAGATATGATCTATGGAAGTTAGGGTTTTTTTCAGGCTCCCAAATTTCATCTCAAAGAGGTGACCCTGGGAAAATCGTCATAACTCTCTCTCTGAGCACCGGATTGGAATTATGTAAAAAGTGGACAAAATTAAATAGACTGTAGTTTCCTATATATCATGTTTAGAGATGAAGGAGGAAACAATGACACGTGGCACTTCGTACAAGTTTTCTCTACTGAAATAGTCTATATTTAGATCATTGTGGGAGATTGGGCATAACTTTGCCTTGAAGAATCCAAATCAGGTCAGACATGTGGCATTCAAAAGAAGGTTCAAAGGGATACTACAAGACCAAATTTCAGATATTTATGATCCTAAATCACAGAGATAATTCAGTTTCAATATCGAGCTCCTCAAAAGAAAGAAAATGGTGTGTATATTTTTTTTTTTTTTCTGAATTGCATGAGTCTTGTTTGAAGAATTGGTTTGAATTGATTCCAAGGGAATATTGTAGAATATATATCACTATTGGGTTCTATAATTCTCCCTAAAAATAATTCAACACCCATTAATCCTTCAGAAGGCTCTACTATGACTCATGAAGATGACGAAACGCAGCATGACATATCAAAATTACAAGAGCAAGTGCACCAAATTTCGCTCAAACAAAAAATGAAATGGAAGTTTTGAAGAAAGGCATGGAAGCAAATATGGATGATTTTAAGAAAGGCGTGGAAGATAATATGGAGGGTTTGAAGAAATGTGTGGAAGCTAATATTGATGGTTTGAAGAATGGCATGGAATACATGGAAGAAAAAATGGTAGACATGAAGAATGATATAAAAACAAACATGGAAGGCTTGACAAAGTTGATACAAGAAATGATTCTTAATGGTAAAAAGGAAGTAGAGGAAATTCATGATGAGAACAAAATTAATGTTAATCATGACTTCATAAACTCAAATGTTGGATGGAAGACCCACCATATTCCAAATATCGATATGAAGAAGTTTGATGGCAAGGATCCCGTAACATGGATACTACAGATGGAGAAATATTTTGATCTCAATAATGTGAAAAACACACAAAAGGTATGCATTGCAACTTTATATTTAGAAAAAAATACATTTGTATGGTATCAATGGCCTTGCTATCATAAAATAATTGTCACTTGGTCAATTTTTACAGAGGAAATGATAGCACCTTATGGGGACACAAAGAGCAACACCTTTTTTAGACAATTGATAAATCTAAAACAAAAGGGTTCAGTGGTGGAGCACATTGAGGACTTCCAAAAATTGAGTATAAGGGTAACTGATATTCCAGAGGAACACAGAATTGATGTCTTCATAGGGACATTAAAGGATAAAATCAAACATGAGGTTCACATTTGGGAACCTGATTCATTGGAGAAGGCATTCAGGTTGGCAAGAAAAATTGAATGTAAAATTATGGCGACAAGGAAGCCTAACACTCACATCTATAAATATGGAAGTGTTGCTACTCCTAGACTTCCACAACCTACAAGGTTGACACCACAACAATTGGAAGAAAAAATAGGAGAAGGGCTTTGCTACAGTTGTGATATCAAATACACTAAAGGTCATAAGTGTGCTGAGAGGAAATTATTTTACATAGACTGTTAAGAGGAGGTATAAAATGAACAAGAAAATTCAAAAGAAGAGGATATACACCAGGAACCAACCCTATAAGAACAAGAAATGAGTCTGACCATATCGTGTAATGCAATGGCATGAATTACCAATCCTCAAATTCTCAATATAGAAGGACATATCAAGAAGAAAAAGGTAATAGTGTTGATTGATTCGGGTAGTACCCATAATTTTATTCATTGTAAGGTAGCGAAGGAATTGAATTGTTTCCTATACCCCACACCAGAATGTCAAGTGATGGTTGCAAATGAAGGAACTATAAATTACTATGGAAAATACCATAATATCAAGCTAACCATGTGGAATATGTATTGAATAGTCCAATGATTTCCATTCCAATGGGAGGTGGTGATGTTGTACTAGGAGTACAATGGTTACAATCTTTGGGGATGGTAGATTTTAATTTTCAAGAACTTTTCTTGAATTTTTTTTGAAAGTAAAGGAAGTCGAATTACAGGGTATCGCAGGGAAGCCAGGAAATATAATAAGCTCTAATGTCATGACAAAGCTTATGAAGAAATAACAACGAGGCGAAATTGCACAATTATGCTCACTAGAAGTTCCAACATTAAAACCATCTATTTCTCCAGATCTCCAAGAAGTATTTGACAATCATTCCAAGGTGTTTGAAACTCCAAAAGGACTCCCACCTATTTGTGATCATGATCATGTTATTCATTTGATTACAGGAAGTGTTCGTCCAGATATCAAGCCTTATAGATATCCTTATGTGCAAAAGAGAGAAATTGAACATATGATTACAGAAATGTTAGAGGCTGGTATAATTCAACCTAGTCAAAGTTCTTTCTTTGCTCCAGTAGTATTGGTGCATAAGAAGGATGGATCATGGTGTATGTGTCCGGATTATAGGGAGCTCAGTAAGCTCACTATTAAAGATAAATTTACCATTCCTGTGATTGATGAATTATTGGATGAATTACATGGAGCAATTTATTTTACCATGTTGGATCTTCATTCAGGATATCATCAAATTAGAATGAAGACTCAAGATATTCTGAAAGCAACATTTCAAACTCATGAGGGTTATTATGAATTTTTGGTAATGCCATTTGGCCTTACCAATGTACCTTCTACATTTCAAGGGACTATGAATTCCATTTTCAAACCCTTCCTTAGAAAATTTGTGCTAGTATTTTTTGATGATATACTAATCTATAGCAGGTCTTGGAAGGATCATGTTCAACATGTTGACAGGGTTCTCAAATTATTGGAGGAGAAGCAATTATATGCAAAAACATCCAAATTTTTCTTTGGAGTACAAGGGGTGGAATATCTGGGTCATATTGTATCTCACGAGGGTGTTAAGGTAGACCCTAACAAAATTAAAGCCATTAAAGAATGGAAAGTCCCCACAACCATAAAGAAATTGCGAGGATTTCTCTAGTTAACAAGGTATTAACGCAATTTTGTTAAGAATTATGGGAGAATAGCAGCACCTCTAACAAAATTATTGAAGAAAGATGCATTTTCATGGACTCCTGAAGAAACTAAGGCCTTTTAACATCTTAAAGAGGCAATGTGACCAGCACCAGTCTTAGTTATGCCAGACTTCACAAAAACCTTTATTGTGCAATGTGATGCCTCAGGAAATGGAATTGGTGTTGTTTTAATGCAAGAATGAAGACCCATTTCTTTTGAAAGTCTTCCAATCAAAGGAAAGTATTTACAGAAAGCTATTTATGAGAAGGAAATGTTAGCAATATTACATGCACTAAAGAAATGGCGACCTTACCTAATGGGAAGACACTTCAAGGTAAAAACTGATCATGGTAGTCTTAAACACTTTTTGGAACAAAGAATATCTTCAGAAGAGAAGAAAAAGTGGGTCACAAAGATTTTGGGTTATGACTTTGAAGTCATCTACAAAAAAGGGAAGCTAAATGTTGTTGCAGATGCACTCTCAATAAAGAATGAAGAGATGTAAGCATTTCTTTATGCCATTTCTATTATCCAACCAGATTGGATAACCAAAGTAAGGGATGAATGGAATAAGGACGGAGAAGTGTGAAAACTAATTCAAAATTTGCAGCAAGACCCTAGTACGTCTGATACATTTAGTTGGAAAAATGATTCCTTATGGTACAAATATTGCTTATATCTTTGTAAGAATTCCCAACTAAAACAAAATATTATTTTGGAATTGCACACTTCTCCTTTAGGAGGACACTCATGATTTATATAAACTTACCACATCATGAAGAAAGATTTTTTTTGGGATGGCCTTAAATCTGATATTCAAAAGTTTGTGGTAGAATGTTTGGTTTGTTAGCAAAATAAAGTTGAGACAATTAAGACCCCGGGTCTTCTACAACCTTTATCCATTCCAAGTCAACGTTGGGAGGAGATTTCAATGGATTTTATCACATGTTTACCTATGTCCAAAGGAAAGAGTGTCATCATGGTGGTAGTTGATAGACTTACCAAGTATGCACACTTTTGTGCATTATCTCATCCATTTAAAACAAGTACAATTGCTACTACATTTATGGAAAAAATTCAAAAGCTACATGGAAACCCAAATATTATTGTAAGCGACAGAGATCCAATTTTTACTGGAAATTTTTGGATGAAATTATTTTCTTGTTTGGGTACTCAACTAGCTCATAGCTCATCTTATCATCCTCAATCCGATGGTCAAACTGAGATAGTGAATAAATGTTTGGAAGGATATCTTCGTTGTTTTGTATGTGATAAATAAACACAATGGGTCAAGTGGTTACCTCTCACTTAATGGTGGCATAAAAATTCCTTCCATACTGCAGCATAAATAACCACATTTATGGCACTTTATGGATATCATCCACCGTCCATCACATCATCTTCAAGAGAAAATTATAAGGTTCAAGCAGTGGAAGATCATAGCGAGCTTCAACAAGAATTTCTCCAACTCTTAAAGGATAACCTAAATTTGGCACACAATCAAATGAAACAATAGGCAGATCAACATCATAGCGAGAGAAGTTTTGATGTAGGAGACTGGGTATTTTATGGCTACAACCATACAAACAAATGTCCCTCAAGAAAGCTAAGAAGGATAATAAATTATCACCAAAGTACTATGGTCCTTACAAGGTGTTGCAAAATATTGGTGCCATGGCATACAAATTGGAGCTTGCTGCTTCTTCGTGAGTGCATCCAATTCTCCATGTTTCACACTTAAATAAGGTTATAGGTGAAAAAATTACGGTAAAAAAAATATTGCTAGAACTTGATGAGGAAGGAAAAATCATATTGAGAACTGAAGCAGTCACAGAAACAAGAACTCGAAAACTAAAAAATCGATCAATTTTAGAGTATCTCATCAAGTGGAAGAACTTCCCCACTGAAGATTCTACATGGGAGGATGAGAATTTTATACAGAAGCACCCAGAGCTACTCAAGCATTGAGGAGAACACTTTCTTGAAGGAGAGGCGCATGTTAGGTCCATATTGTTATCACTCTAATAATTCACAAAGTTGTGATATTTTGATTTATAGTTTAAATAATATCAGAGGTAACCACAAACCTACTTTTAAGCTTTAGGATCTAGCCTTCCTAAGGCTCAGATAGGGCTCTCTCTATAAGATTTAACTTTGTTTTTATATCTGATTTTAGGGTAGTTATATAGGGAAAATTAGTTTTGGGGTTTTTATTTATTTTGGTGGGAAAATCACTTAATGAGATGGATAGCTATAAATTTGTAATCCATTGGGAAAATGGAGTCAATGTGTCAAGCAGATAGATCAGGATCAAGGTCTAAAGTCAAATTTTCACTAGGAAGATAATGGAGTCACTTTAGATCTTCAAAGGTTGATGGTGAAATGGTTTTAATCAGGATAAAGAGCAATTAAGAATTCTTTGATCCGAATAAAGAGTGAAAATGTGGGGCTAAATTGAAATTAGGGAGAAATTAAGGGTTCCCTAGTCTGGATATTAGCAAAAAACATTTAAATGAAAACTAGTCGATAACAGAGTGCTTTTAACAAATTCTGATATAACAATTCCTGATTTCACATTAAAATTTAGAACACATTCATGAATGGATGAAAGACATAATAAAATTGAAAAATAACATGAGATAATACTTCACTTCAGTGGCTCAACACATGAATCCAGTAATATGATGCTTTATTGCTTGAGATCCAGTCTTATGACTTGATCTTGATACAAAAACCCTTAGCTTCAAAATATAACAACTATAGAAATCTTTAGCAATTAATCCACCCTAATACTTCAAGTGATGAATTATTTATACAAAAAGTAGTACAACATATCCTAGAACAATCTTAGGAATGTTTCTTGGAAAATAAAATATTTTTTTACAAAAATTTTGTGACAACTACCTAACAAATTGCTAGCTATCCTATTTGTTCAAATTAGATAGCATGTTTTTTGGATTGGTGTTGCAGCTGGACAGTTGAAGTGTCCCTCATGCTGGTGATATGATCTTTAATTTGTTTTGAAATTCATCTTTCATCTGATGCTCTTTGACTACTGATACACTTTAACCTCTGATACACTTTAACCTCTGATAATTTTTTTACTGTTTTCAAAAGTCTGTTTACTTTGTAGTAAAAAAACAACTCTGTTTTTCATCTTTTCTTACTGCAAACTGATTTTTACATAAAATCTGTAAGCTTCTCCCATAATCTTCCTCTGGTAATTTGATCTTCATTAGTTTCCTAAAGTTTTCATATGCTTCTGTGTATCTTACAAAATTTGGCTTGACCACAAAAAGGTGTTTTATCTCATGTTGTAAATAAAACATTTTTTCAATTCTTTTATGCAAAACTTTACCTGTTGGAATCCCTTGCCAATATAATTTGTTCATCTATTCTTTGGAAAATTCCCTTATATTTTTATCATAATATTCTTGTTTCATCAATTTATCATTAATTACTAGAATATTAAGAAGTCCTTTTTTTCCTCAAAGTGTCAAATTTCACCATGAATCTTGTGATGGCTACATCCATATTTTGGCACTTTTCTTCCAACTGTTTCATCAAGTTTTTCTTGGAAAGTAATTTTCTTACCTCAAGAATTGTTTCTGTCTTGTCTGTTATTCCTATTTCATCCAATTCCTACTTATTTTTAGTATTGAGGAACTTAATGATTTCCAATGCTTCTTCAAGTTTTGTGCCCAATTCATATTTGATCTTCTGTATTTCTTCTCTAGCTACTTTAAGAAAGTTCTTCTGTTCCTAGATCACTTGTATTGATGGCCAAGTATCATTGATTGATTCAATGAATTTGGACCATAGTTGATTTTTGATGTATGCCATGGGCTCTTTCAAGGTCAACTTTGTTTCTACCTTTCCGAGTTTTTCACTTAAAATCTTAGCTTTTTGCTCTTTAGTTTTAGCATTGATCTGTGCTAACTTATTGGCATCTTCAAGATTATTGATTTGCTCCTTTAATCTATTGATTTCATTAGTTTGTATGGAAATTTCTTCCATTGAATTTATCAATTTTCTGACCTCATCTGACTGCTGAACTGCTAAAGTAGAAGACTCAGTGGTAGAAGTAGTAGAGGAAGTTACTAGCACTGTTGTGGCAAATGGAACCTTTGGAGCCAATTATTCTACTAAAGTGGATGGGATTGCTATTGTCACCATAGGAATTACTATAGGAAGGACATTTTGGGTCTTTGCAGCTTCTTTTTCTTGGGCTAGCTTGTCCATCTCCTTGATTTGTGCTGTCATTTGTAATATGAGATTCATCATCTCATCCTTTTGGTTTACTTCCTGTACAATTTCCTTAGCCCGTGGATGCTCTGTAGGAGGTAATTTCAATTTTTTCTAAGTGCTACAATTTCAACATTTTTTTTTCATTACTAATTCCTCTGCAGCTTTCATATTAGAAGGGTCATAACCTACTTCAATCACTAATTCCTATAAAGACTTGATTCTGGTGTCTTTAGCATATGAAGAATATTTTTCAACATTAAGTTGATCTTTCATATTTTTCAAAGCATTCTGGAGCTTTTGAACACTCATTGCTTTTGTGGTCATTTTAGAATATAGAATTTTTGACCTTTGCTTGTGGAATTCAATTTGGTCCAAGGGATGAATGTCTTGGACTAGTACTTCAAAATCCACCTTTTTATAGTCAGCTGTTGTTTTAGGTGTTTTCACTGTAGGTTGAAGTACTGACATCAAAAATTTCTTATTTGTATAATCAAAGGCTGAAAGAAGCCTATTTTGAATCCCTGGAGTCTGCTTCAAATATTGAGAATTGATTTCATTCTTGATTTCCTCATTCTTAGCTTTGATCTCTTTATACTTTTCTTTGATATCCATATCTTTATCCTATGCCCGCTATGATGAAGATACTTCCACACTTTGTTGTTTCTTAATCATTTGTGTGTTGGAGGTAGCAGGTTGCTGCTCACTTTCAATTTTTGTGGGAAGCATAGTGTTTTTATCTGGAACCTCTGTATCTATAACCTCAATTTTTTCCTTTTCTTTATCTGCTATATTTTTCTTTGTTTTCTATGGTAGTTTCAGTAGTATATGAGCCTTCTTCCCCTTTTCTCTTTGTACCTCTGTCTTCCTGAGCTGATATTTTCAGAATGTGACTAGTATCACTCTGCTAAATAGCTTCTACGAATGTTTTTTCTAACCATTCAAATTGGTTAGAAAAATTCTCAATATTAGGCTTCTTGCCATGAACATATGGGGTTAATTTACATTTTACCCTCATCTTGTTGATTATACCATATGGATCATAGTATCAAAGGAAACTTTCACTTAAATTATACTCTAACAACTGTTTTACTACTTTTGCACCTACTTCTGTGCTATTTCATATGAAGGGACCCACTTGGTTTTTCAATTTAAACTGGGTTTTCTTTTTAGCAGCCAAAAAATTTATAGAATCTGAGTTCAAAATCTGTTTAAAATATTCTAAGGCAACCAATATCATTGGTAAATAATTTGGCAACTTATAGGGAATGAGATTTGACCCATAAACTCTAACTTCAGTGTGATTTTGGTATAAATATCAATCACATATCCTGCTCTGTTCTAATAACTGTAAAACCTTCTTAATTTCATCACTGATTCTAGGTTGCACATTGTTTTTAAGAAGATTTACCAATGGATGGATAAAATAGTCTGTGAATTCTGCATATGTGAATTTAGTTGACTCTTTTCTAATCAAGGAAGTCCAGAAAATAATAGACTGTTTATTTCCCTCTACATACATCTTTTGAAGGGCTATTGGAAACTTATTTGACTGAAAGTAGAGGAACATATGGAATAGGAATGAGGTATATCTAAAAACACCTTCAGTAGGAAGTTTTACAAGCTAATCATGAATACTATCAGCAATATATTCAACAAAATTATAGATGACTGCAGGAGGTTGAACAGGCACAAAAATAGATAGGAAACCAAGTATAGATTCATCAGTATGTTCATCAGTGAAGTAACCAAGGATAAAAGACAACATTGAGATAATGTTTCTTGTTCCTTTCGGGAATTTGGAGGATGAATATGGAGGGTTAAACTTGGGGATTTCAATGTAAGAGGGCATGAATGTTTGAAATATTTTAAATATGTTAGGAAAGTCTAAATCCAAATAATTTTTTTTAAGAGCCTCAATAGACAAAGGCACTGCATTAGGGTCTGTTTGCAACTGAAACATTTGGTTTATGGATTCAACAGTGATAGTAAATAATACTTCTTTCTCAGCATTGAAAATTGCTCTTTGATCTAGGGAATAGTGAGTTTGACACAATTTGATGACCTCAGGACATTGATGTGTGTGGGGAACTACATATTTGGGCAAATTAGACTCCAAAACAAGTACTTCATCTACTTGGTCCAAATATTTCTCTTGGCTCTAGTAGTGGATCTCAAGAAGGTTAAATTCAGTTACTGGATCAGTGATTTTATAGTCTACATCATCCAAATGGGTATGTTCAAAATCTACAACATGAGGTTGTAGTGGATTGATGACAACTGTACTTTTAGATGCCATTTAAAACAATTTTAACCATTCTTAATCATTAAAAATCCGTTTTTAGGTTTTTTAATAAATTCTGTAAGATTAAAATGTTTACAGAAGGTCTTTTTAGTATAATAGAGGCTTCTCTTGGGCTGCAACGGGTAAAATTTAGGTTTCTATGACTCAAAATGTCAATTATTTGCTTAAAAACCAATGTCTTTGACCTTTACAGACTCAAGAATAGCTAGCAAGAATTTATTGTAGATTTCTTTGATGAAATAGTCTTAAAACATCCAAATTTATGCAAAAAGGGATTTTGAGAACTGTAAAATGGACTTTATATCATTCAAAGGGTTTCTAAAGGTCTGCAGATACCTAAATTGTTTTCAATTTGCTTCAAAAACATATTATAGCCTTCAGAAACTATGAAATTCTCAGGGTTTGCAGCAGATATGAATTTTGGAGGAAATAAGGTTATTCCTTAGGCAAAAAGGCTTTTAAAAGGCTTGAATTTCAAGAGTATACTTCTTTTCAGATGAAGGGATAGGTATTTTTCCTGAAAAATACCTGTGAATTTAGGAATTTGAATTGGAAGAAGGGTTTTCTGGCAGTTGGAAGCTTTCAAAAGCTTGCTGAGGTCTTTTGAATCCAAATTGGAGGCTTTGAGCAGTCACAATACTGAATTTGATTGAATTCCGTTGGTTTTTACCTTCAAACAGGGGCAACAATGTCTTTTTCTCAGTCGGGAACGGTTTAATGAGTAAAAATAGCAACATAAGGTTTAAAAGCGTGTATTGTGGTGTTTTTATAGAAAATTTGTTTTGAATAGTGTTTGTATTAATAACAGTCAATTCAAATGGGAAGCAGTTTAGGCGTGGGGGTGATTTACCACTCAGCGGTTATCGCATTGACAAAAGGTGGTATCTGGTATTTCTCAGAAGGATGCAATCCAATGTAAAATGGACACGTGGATGAGAGAGAGTGGGACAAAACCACTCATATCGCAAATATTAATTTCTTTAATGACTACACTATTGAATTTTCGATATGAAATATGGACCATTGGATGTATCGGGGAGATGCGAACGATCGGGATTAAGCAGCTTAGTTATTGTGTATTAGGCATGGGGCTCGAGATTTTATTTATGTGACGAGTTTAAAACTTTATACGTTAAAACTAAGTTTTAACCTGAAGTTCTAATGTTAATGGAATAGGCGGAATAGGCGGGTTTCTTAATGTTTTATATAGAAAATGGGTATATGCAGGTGTAATGTAAACATTAGGAAGATTAGTATAAAACAAGGATAGTTTAAACCTATCGGGAGCAAGGAAATTGTCACGTGGGGTAAATACACCATAGGATAAACATAAAATATGGGTTGGGATTATTTAATATTCAATGAATTAATATAATACGTGATGGAAGGTTTATAAAGGATATAATATATAAGTTAAATGTTAATATGAAATGAATGTGGGAATATAAAATAAACTAAGTAAAGTGTAAAATATGATTTTTAGGAAGGATTTATTCATTGTGATGCCCAACATAATCATTTTAACAATTATACTTAGGATGAAGCATTTTTGTGGGTTTTTTAAATAAAAAAGGAAATTAGATAATGGGGTTTTACTTTTCCTAAGTAAAAATGTGTTTTAGCTTAGGAAAAGGGATTTAAATAGGGAAAAATGAGTGATTTTAATGGGAAAAGGGTTTTTAAGGGGAAGGATTTCAATGAGTTAGGATCCAATACTTAGTGCCAATCAGTCATTAGGACATAGGTCCGGTCCCACCAGAAGTCAGATAAATGCTCTGAGTCTTTATAACTGAAGGTTTTTAGTACTGGAACACATTGTGTTGGGGGGGGGGGGGATTAGTAATATGCCAGATGATGTTTATCCATGTCTTGTAAAAATGCTTTCTTCCTACCCATAATTTATTCTACCATTTTTTCCTTTATTTGCATGGGTGCATTTGAGCTTTCAAACCCTAATCCATTTTTCTTTTCAAAACAAAAAGATATCTAATTCTAACCTTATTTCATCCAAGGTCTTAGATTAAACTGTTGAGCTCTTCATTTATTCTCTACCTAACTATTGATTTGTCAAGTTTAAACTGTTTGAAAATATATTTATTCTCTATCTATAAACATGAAATTTAAAGCATGAAAAAGTTAAGACTAAACTATTTAACTCATCATGGATTATGGCAATTTGAACAAACTGCACATAATCATTTATCTGTAGTGAAAAGTAACTAGTAGTGGAATTTTGACTTGCATCACTTTCATGTCTTATTCTTATCTTTTTTTGTTTGGGATCCATTTTTTCTATTTTTTTTTTATATTTTTCTTTTAAAGTCCTTTGATTTTTCTTTTATGACTTTTACCCTCTTTTAATTTTTTATTCTCTAATATGGGAAAACAAATTTCAGAAAGAAAAGTATGTACATATTAAAAGACTAATCAAATTCAATTCAAAAATTATGAACCAGGACCCTAACAGTGGCTCCACATGGGGATGGAATTTCCTGGTCAAATGTCAAGAATTTTGAGACTAGTAGCCTCTGAATTCTGACTATGTTGTCCCTGTAAATGTTGTCCAAGCTCTGCAATTATTCATACTTATGATATTTTACCTTTCGAAGCTTAGGGCCTTCTCTCCGAGCTTCAACTTTGTTAGGAAAAACATCCAATCCAATCTAAAATATGGAACTTTATGTACAACGATTAAAGTAAACAAAGTTAACTATTGGTTGTTTCTAAAGAGAAGATTAGTAATGCTTCAGAATTTTTCCATTGATAGGTCCACCTAGCAAATATGATCCATCCATATTTTTCAAAAAGAAAGCATTTTTACCTCTGTAACCATAAATAACATAAGGTCCTTTCCATAGGAAATCAAATTTCCCATGTTTACCTTTCTCTTCTCTCCTTGAATCACACTTTAGAACTTTGTCACCTATATAGAAATCATCTTCTTTAATTTTCCTATCAAAAATCTTCTTAATCTTGTCTTGGATAACTTGAGACTTAAGATAAAACTCTTCTCTTGTTTGCTACAAGTGTATGGTTTGGTTAATCCTTCTTTGAATGAAATTGGTCTCAACTTGTAATTCTTGGATTATCTTCATAACAGGTACACCTAAGCAAGATGGAAAAACAACATTCATTCCATAAACAAGTTGGTAAGGGGATGTACCAATATATTTCTTAGTGGTAAGTCTATCTGCCCATAAGGCATTAATTAACAACTTGTTCCAAGTTTTCTTGTTATCTTCTAGTAATTTCTTGATGATTTTCACAAGGATTTTATTTGAGGATTCAGGAAGGCCATTACCTTGAGGGTAATATGCAATAGAATGGCCAAGGTTAATGTGGTATTTATGGCAGAAGTCAATCATTTTTTTGGATTTGAATGCAACTGCATTGTTAGTGATAATATTTTAGGGGCATCCAAATCTTGAGAGTTTGTTGTTTTCTAAAAAGGAGATTATGATAGTGTCAATGGCTTTCCTAAGGGTATGTCTTCTATCCACTTAGTGAAATAGTTAGTGGCTGTTAGAATCCACTTATGTTGGGCTGAGGATAGAGGGTGAATTTCACCAATGAAGTGAAGACCCCATTGTTGAAAAGGAATTTTTGTTGAGATGGGTTTTAAGGGCAGGGGTAACAACTTTTTCTTTCCTTCAAATATTTGGCACTTGTGATAGGAGGTCACATACTTTTTTAAATCTAAAAACAAAGTAGGCCAGTAAAAACCAGCTTTCAAGATTTTGTCTGCAGTGGTCTTCCAGTAGAAATGTCATCCACATTAACCTGCATGAAATTCTTCTAAAACTTTGTAAACTTCTTCTTTAAGCAAACAATTCAATAAAATTCCACCATGATCTTTCCAAAAGTGTACATTTTCTATGATACAAAATCTTACTACCTTTAATTCTAAAAATCTAGCTTTTCTTCTTGATAATACAGGTTGAGCTTGTAAATTTAGTAATACAAATACAATATCTGCATACCATGGTGAGTCTAAAAAGGCTTCATCTCTTCCTGATCATCTATTTGGGAAATAAAATTAATATCTAAAGCATGACAATTTGATTTAGCCATAAGTTTGGTTAAACCTTGAACTTTTATGAGTTTGGTGGGTTTGATTTCTATGTCATATTCCAAAATTGTGGCAATACATTTGCCTCTTTTTCCATCAGGCCCATTCTGTGTTAGAATGTCCTTTACAACTGCATTTGGAACATAAGCAATGATATGTGAATAAATAATATTCACTCTAAAGTCTTGATGGCCTTTACTAAAGCTAGGGCTTGTTTTTCCATTATGTTATAATTTAAAGTGGCATATTTGAGTGACTTGCTAAAGAAAGAAATAGGCTGCTCATAGCCCTGGTCATTTTTCTACAGTAAAACTGGAGCAATAGTGTGTTCTGAAGCAAAGGAGAAGATAATGAAATCCTTTTTAAAGTTAGGGCTTATAAGGACTGGTGTTTTTGTTAAGGCTTTTTTAATAGATTCAAATTATTGCTTGGCCTCAACAGTCCATTTAATTACTGAGTCTTTTTTTATAATATTGTTAAGTTCTCGGATTATTTCAACTAGATTTGAGATGAATCTCCTAAGGAAGTTAATTTTACCTAGAAAAGCTTGTAACTCTTTAATGTTCCTAGGAGGACTAATGTTTATAATGGCCTCTATTCTAGCTAGGTCTATCCTAATTCCCTCTTTAGATATAATATGTCCTAGTAATTTACCTTCTTCCAATCCAAATAAAGTCTTCTTAGGGTTTAGAGAGATGCCAAATTTATTGCATTTAAGAAAGAATTGTCTGAGATGATCTAAATGTTCATGATCAGCCTTTGAAAATATAGTAATTTCATCTAAATAAATCACTAGGAATTCATGAACTTCCTTAGCAAAGGATATATCCATAGCTCTTTGAAAAGTGGCTCCTGCATTCATTAACCCAAAATAAATTTTTACATACATAAAAGTGCCCCATGGAGTATTAAAAGAAATTTTAGCTTGGTCTTTTGGTTGAACTAGAATCTGGTTATATCTAGAGAATCCATCTAACAATGAAATTCTGGAAGAACCAACCACCCTTTGTAAGATGTGATCCATATTTAGTAGAGGGTAATTGTCTTTTAAGGAAACTTTATTTAAATTGATGAAATGAACACATAATCTAATTTCTCCTACCTTTTTCCTAGTGGGAACTAGATTAGAAACCTAATCAAAATATCTGATTGGTGCAATTATTTGGGCATCATACATTCTTTTTACCTCTTTCTCAATTAAAGGCATCAAAATAGGATTGATCCTTCTTAGCTTTTGTTTAAAAGGTTTTTGGTCTTCTTTTATAGGTATTTTGTGTTGTATTATGCTAGTGTCATAAGATTTTAAGTCCTCATAACTCCAAGCAAATACATCCTGAAATTCCTTAAAAAGAGCTATGTAATTTTATTTTTCTTCCCGAGGTAAAGCTTTTGAAAGTTTAATCATCTTAGGTTTTAACTCTGTACCTATATTACATTCATCAATATCAGATCTTAATGGCTCCATCTTAGGTTTTCTTGCAACATCATTAGATTCAAATAGAACTTCTATAGGGGTTAGTCCTTTTGGTAAAACGTTGTCTTTGAGGTTCAAGATATCATATTCATCATCTGCTAACTCTTCAATCTCTACTTTTTATAAATTATCTATGTCTAATTGACTAAATTTAGTAGGTTTAGAAAAATCTACATTATTTACATCTATATTATTCAAATCAATCTCACTATCTAATTTCTGATCTATTGTACAGTCTGTGTCTATTTTACAACCTTGAAATTCTCCTTCATTGTTCATGAAATGATAAATCTGTTCATCTTGTGAGAAAATTTTCCAATATTTAAGATTATCTAGAATTATAGGTCTATGTTTGACTTCTACAGTGTATCTATGATTTGGTTGAAATGGAAGATTACAGGTACTAGCAAAAGTTGTTAAGCAGTGAGCCTATATGTTCTGTTTTCTTGGTATTGTAGAAAATCACTTTCTAACAGTTTCTTAATTAAATCTAAAACAATGTCTCTATATTGGATTAATCTTGGATTATAAACATAATATTCTCTTGTTATCTGTTTCACAATTAACTCTAAGTCTCCCATAATTGACACTCTTTTACCTCCTAAATTCCTAACAATCTATAGTCCTAAAATAATAGCTTCATATTCAGCCATGTTGTTTGTACATTTAAAATTTAGTTTGAAAGCATGACCTTCTGCATGATTTCTTTCCATATTATGTATCCAAACTCCTGCTCCTACTCCTAATTTATTGACTGATTCATCAAAATCTAGGTGCCATAATGATTCATGAAAGATGTTTTCACTGTCTAGTGCGTTGTTTTTCTCTTTTAGTTAAGTTTTGTTTTCAATATCAGTTTCAGAGTTACATAGAATGAATGAATCCATGTCATAGGTGTAGATTAAATAGGATAATTTCTTTGCGTTTCTACACTACTCACCATATACTTCATCAATGTTTCTCTATAAAGTTTCTTTGGTTGGCCAAAAACTGATATTGTTGCATATGAGATATCAAGTTGTAGAGATCCTTGCAATTTAGCTCCCCATGAGAGAGATAAGAGCATTCCATACTTGGGAGGGATGTCAGCTACTACAATGTCCATGACTATGATTTTACTAGGATATTGAATTAATGTAAAACATAAATATTTAATCAAACCTAAACATTTCACTTTGTTGGAATCAAATGAAAAGAGATCTTTGTAAGGCCTAGTGATATCTAAATTCAGGGTTTCCATTATTTCTTTTGGAATTAAATTGTGTGAAGCCTCTGAATCTAGCATTGCATTATGTAATATTTGATCATGAATAGTTAAGCTAATGTAAAACAGTGGAACTGCTCCATCTTGGTGTTTTCCATTAACATCAGGACCAAAAATTAATTCTGGTTGATCATCGCTTAGATTTACTAAATCTTCTCCATCATTCATATTCGAAGTTTCAATGATAGGTGTTTTATATAAATCATGGTTTACCAATTCTGTCAAAGGAATTGGAAATTTTAATTTGGCAATTTCAGCTTGGATATTAAATGGAGTTTGTGATTTTCCTAGCTGAATTATCTCTTCTTTAGTAACTGTAGTTTGGGTAGGTTTGTCTTCTTTTTCTACAACTGTTTTTTCATTCTCTGTTTGTATTTCTACTGTCTTAATATTTTTGGTTTTCTTTTCAGGAATAATTTGAGAAGCAGTATATTTTTTTTGCAGATTTTGTATTTTCAGCAGCTGCTTTAGCAGTGGCAGCTTTTGGATCAGCGGATTTTGGGTCAGCAGTAGGTGTTTTGGAGTCTAAACTTGTTGTTTTAGCAGAATTAGTTGTTTTTACAACATCAAATTTCTGTGAATCTATTGATTTTTGGACAAAATCATCTGTGATGTCAACAATTTTTGGACTAGGTGAAATTTAGGGCTTGAAATTTTCTGAGATGAACTAGAGTTTTGCTTGTTTTCCCTAGGGAGAATTTGTAGAACTTTAGTGGTAGGAGCCTCTACTGTTTTCTTTGTTTGTGTTTGGACATATTTCTTAGTAGAAGGCTCTATGTTTTTCTTTCTCCTAAGGTTATATTGCTTATGTAATTCATTGATATCAAACTCATAACTAGGGATAATTTTAAGGATTGAAAATTATCTTGAAGTTTAAAACATTGGTGAATTTCACTAGTCCCTAATATGTGAGCTATAAAATTTTATTAATATGTTTGTAAAATTATACAAATTTATAATGAATTTATATAGTCTCTATATAATGTTGGATATTTCTTAGGTAAAATAATTTTATATTATAAAATTTGGACGAATCATTTTTACAAAAAAATGGAAATTGGAAAATCTTTTTTTTGGAAAAATCATGGAAAATTAGCCCACCTGCGAATATTAGCCCCTAAAATTTCCATGCTCATAACCTTGCTTATAATAAAATTACTTACCATAATCTAATTGCGGTTGTTTTAAATCATATAACTCTTGATCTTCTTTTGTAAGAAAAATAGTGTTATCATCATTAATCCCCATTAGATTTACGATGTCTTCATCATCTTCATTTTGATGAGAACTTTCAACATAGTTCTATTGGAAAGGTGGTCTTACTGTTTGGTCAGGTGCTGATTCTCTAGATTTTCTAGTGTTGGTGTTTTTCCTGAAATTAGGATTTCTAATATGTTCTTGGTTATCCCATTATGGCTTCCTTTCCATATTATCTAACCTATCCATCACTCTCTCTAGTGTTTTTTCTAATTGATCTATTTTTAAATCTGAACTAGATGTTTCTTCTTTTATTGTTACTCTTCTTTCATTACTTAATCTAGCTTTTCTAGCCAACAAATTTTCCTCTACACTAACAACATTACATTTCATCTGCTCTAGAGTTTCATGATTCCTCTCTCTAAATTGATAGGCTATGTATGTACCAAATCCATCAGGGAATTTGAGAAGAACAGAATCTGGAGGAGGCTTAGTATTAGCAGGAATTAAATTATAAACACTGTTGTATCTAGTACAGTAATCTTGGACGGTTTCATTAGGTGCTCTTTTTATGCTTTCAAATTCAGATAAGATTTGTAGTGGATTTTTTCCCCCATTTCTTAATAAATATTCTATGAAAAAATTCTAAATCAACAATACTACTAGCAATTAAACCTTTAAAACATTTTTTCACCTCACCAGTTAATGTTTGAGAAAAAAGTCTCAATTGGACATCAGACTCATCTATTTCATGAAGTTCAAAATAGTCTATCATCTTATTAACATGCTGTTGGGAAATGTATTGAGTGGTTGCATCAAATTGAGGTATTTTGTTTTGATAATCCTTGGGCATGTCATGTAACTGGGTTGGAAGGACCAAGGGAGCATATCTAACAACCATGGCTTGAATTCTAGCTTGGCTAGGAGGTAAATTGGAAGTACTTGGAGAAGAGCTAGAAGTATTGGCTGATGTAGTTAAAGAACTTGTAGTTGAGATTGGGATATAAGAATATGTACTGGCAAATGTGGTTGAGAAACCAAAAGATGAATTTGGGAAATATGAAGAGGTGCTTGGGAATGAGAATGATGTATTGGAAAATGCAGAAGAAAAACTAGTGGATGGAGTAGAGGTAGTGGAGGATGGAAATAATACTCTAGGTTGAAATGGTTTCTTAGGAACAAATGGATCTGTGGAATGAAGTGTGGTGAAAATAATGGATGAAGTAGTAGTGAATAGGGATGAACCTAAAAATTCTAAAAGGCTAGTATCTAAATGAATGGTAGAGGGTTTAGGGGTATAAGCTGATAAAGCACTCAATTCAACTGAATGTTGAAAAATAGCTTCATCTATTTCCTTAAGTATAGTAGCATTTATTGCATCAAGTTTATCATCAACCTCAAAAATATTTGATCTAGAATCTACTGAAACTGTTTCCTGCTTAGTTTCAAGAAATGAAATAAAATCAGGATCTATAACAACACTATTTAAATCACTTTCTGATTTGTTTCTGAATAAATAACGTTCAAAATTTAAATAAAATTATATGTCTTGTATACTTGATAACTATTTTGGAACGGAATTTGCTCTGACTAAGGAAAATTTATTACCTAAATCCTATACTTTTTTATTCTTTTTCCAATTCTGTTAGGATTATCTACTATGACAGTAGGTTGTGGATATGGATTTGAACTGGTATAGTAGACTCTTCTGGAAGCCATAATTACATTTTTTTTATGAAAATATACTCACAGCTTATTAAAACAGACTTAAGGTGTAAAGATAATAAAAATATTTCCTTTAAGACCTATTTTAAAACTGAGGATTGGTTAGTTCCTGATCCGAATGGAAAATGGCATCAACTCATGTTATTCATCTACCCATATTATCCATCTACCCATGGAATTTACCCATGGTATTGTAAATGGCATCGACTCATGGTATTAATCCACCCATGATATTTATTCACCCATGGTATTATAAGTGACCCATGGTATGTATCCACCCATGGTATTCATCCACACATGGGATTTACCCATGGTATTGTAAGTAGTATCTACCCATGGTATTGGCCCATGGTATCCACCTATGGTATTGTATCTCAAAAAAGGCTATAAATAACAAGCCTCACTTTGTAAAAGGAGAGATTGTCCGCCACAATGTAGCTTCTACAGTTATTCTCTGTTTTAATAAAACAAGTTTCTTTGTGGTTTTATTTTCTTTGTGTTCTCTCTTTTTTTCTGGCATTATAATTTTGTAGATCTTGTGAGATCTATTTCAACTTTTTAGATCTTGGGGGCCTCCCCCCCAAGATCCGGATCAGTGGTATCAGATTCAGGTTACGCCTCCATGGGAATGAGGGTTTGAAACATATTTCAGCTTCAATGTTTTGCAGCAATCTTCAGCAAAATCCATGAATGTTTTTGGGCGGCGAGTTTTCAGATCAGATCTGAAACTTTTGGTAAAAAAATTGCAAAAACAAAGACCAGATCTGGATTCCTTGCGAAAAAATACTCAAATTCAAAAAAAAAATCGGCCAAATTGGAGTTCGGATGAGGGAGATATCGCTGATTCAAAATCAGTAATGTTGAAGCAATTTTTCTGACGATAATTCATGGACGGCAGCTCTCCTGTCATTTTTCGCCATTTTTAGTACAAAATTTCAGAAAATGGGAGATAGATCTGAGCTCCTCTTGAAAAATCACCCAAGTTCAAAAAAAAAATCGGTTGAATCGGAGTCCGGATGTGGGAGTTATCGTTGATTTAAAATCAACTATTTTTTCAGAAATTTTGTGACGGCGTGACAGTTCCAGCGCAAATCTGAGAGTCTAGAGTCTCCAGATAGTGGTTTCAAACACATGAGATGATGCAGAATGATCATTCCATTTCCAAAAACAGGTTATAATAAATATTCCTAGTTATATTGACTGAGTTATGCTCATTTTAAATCTGGAGCAGCATTCGGAGCGGGTTCCCTTTGGAGACGTGCCCTCCCACCCCGCTTTAGTAGGCACCTGCTTCACATTCATTAGTTTGATCATAGCAGCATTCGGCTTGGGTTATTTGGAGACGTGCCCTCCCACCCCAAGCTATGTAGGCACCTGCTATTTCATCAACAATCAGCATCACAGTTATGGGTCAATTGCACAAAATCATTTTCATCGAAGTCCATTTGCTAGGCCGCACACTGTTAGTCACACAGTTGGTCACAAGCATTACAGGGTATCTCTATCCTCGGATCTTCGTTTGTCATGATTTTGGTTCATCCACAAACCCACACTTCATCGAAGTCCATTTGCTAGGCTGCACACTGTCAATATCACAGTTGGTCACAAGCATTACAGGGTATCTCTATCCTCGGATCTTCGTTCATCACGGTTATGGGTTAACTACACAAAACTCTTCTCTTCAGTGGTTCTTCATATTCAACAAAGGCTTCTCAGGCGGGAACTTCACGCAATGGAGACCATTGCTTCTTAAGGAGGGAGGAATGATCCGAATGGAAAATGGCATCAACTCATGTTATTCATCTACCCATATTATCCATCTACCCATGGAATTTACCCATGGTATTGTAAATATCTCGACCCATGGTATTCATGCACACATGGGGTTTGCCCATGGTATTGTAAGTGGTATCTACCCATGGTATTGGCCCATGGTATCCACCTATGGTATTGTATCTCTCAAAAAAAGGCTATAAATAACAAGCTTCACTTTGTAAAAGAACAGATTGTCTGCCACAATGTAGCTTCTACAGTTATTCTCTGTTTTAATAAAACAAGTTTCTTTGTGGTTTTATTTTCTTTGTGTTCTCTCTTTTCTTTCTGGCATTATAATTTTGCAGATCTTGTCAGATCTATTTCAACTTTTTAGATCTTGGGGGTCTCCCCCCAAGATCCGGATCAGTTCCCCAGTGGAGTCGCCAGTATGTTATCACTCTAATAATTCCCAAAGTTGTGAGATTTTTATTTATGGTTTAAAGAATGTTAGAGGTAACCAAAAACCCTTTTAAGCTTTAGGACCTAGCCTTCCTCAGGCTCAGAGAGGGCTCTCTCTATAAGATTTAAATTTGTTTTTATATTTGATTTTAGGCTAGTTATATAGGGAAAATTGGTTTTGGGGTTTTGATTTATTTTGGTGGGAAAATCACTTAATGAGATGGATAGCTATAAACATTTAACCCATTAGGTAGATGGAGTCAATGTGTTAAGCAGATAGATCAGGTTCAAGGTCTAAAGTCAATTTTTCACTGGGCAAGATAGTAGAGTCACTTCAGATATTCAAAGGTTGATGGTGAAATGGTTTTAATCAGGATAAAGAGAAATTAAGAATTCTTTGATCCAGATAAGGAGTGAAAAGGTAGGGGTCAATTGAAATTAAGGAGAAATTAAGGGTTCCCTAGTCTGGATATCATCAGAAAACATTTAAATGAAAACTAATCAATAATAGAGTGCTTTTAACAAATTTTGATATAACAATTCATGATTTCACACTAAAATTTAGAACACATTCATGAATGGATGAAATACATAAGAAAATTGACAAATAACATAATACAATACTTCACTTCAGTGGCCCACCACATGAATCCAGTAATATGATGCTTTATTGCTTGAGATCTAGTCTTCTGACTTGAACTTGATACAAAAACCCTTAGGTTCAGAATACAACAACTATAGAAATCTTCAGCAATTGATCCACCCTAATACTTCAAGTGATGAAGTATTGATACAAAAATTAGTAGAAAATATCCTAGAATAGTCTTAGGAATGTTTCTTGGAAAATAAAATATCTTTTTACAAAAAAATAGTGACAACTTCCGAACAAATTGCTAGCGGTCCTATTTCTCCAAATTAAATAGCATGTTGTTTGGATTGGTGTTGTGGATGAAAAGTTGAAGTGTCCGTCACACTAGCAATATGATATTTACTCTGTTTTGAACTTCATTTTTCATCTGATACTCTTTGAATGCTGATACACTTTAACCTTTGATACACTGTTTTACTTTTTTCAAAAGTTTGTTTAATGTGTAGTAAAACAACAACTCTGTTTTTCATCTTTTCTTACTGCAAATTGATTTTTACACCAAATCTGTAAGCTTATCCCAGAATTCTTCCTCTGGTAATTTTATTTTCATTAGTTTCCTGAGGTTTTCATCTACTTCTGTGTATCTTACAAAATTTGGCTTGACCACAAAAAGGTGTTTTATCTCATGTTGTAAATAAAACATATTTTTGTTTCTTTTATGCTAAACTTTACCTGTTGGAATCCCTTGCCAATCTGATTTGTTCACCTGTTCTTTGGAAAATTCCCTTATCTTTTTATCATAATCTTCTTGTTTCATCAATTTATCATTAATTACTAGAATATTAGGAAGTCCTTTTTTCCTCAAAGTGTCAAATTTCACCATGAATCTTGTGATGGCTCCATCCATATTTTTGCACTTTTCTTCCAACTGTTTCATCAAGTTTTTCTTGGAAAGTACTTTTCTTACCTCAAGAATTTTTTCTGTCCTATCTTTTATTCCTATTTCATCCGATTCCTGCTTATTTTTAGTATTGAGAAACTTAATCATTTCCAATGCTTCTTCAGGTTTGGTGCCCAATTCATCTTTGGTCTTATGTATTTCTTCTCTAGCTACTTTAACCAAATCCTTCTATTCATAGATCACTTGTATTGATGGCCAAGTATCATTGACTGATTCAATGATTTTGGACCATAGTTGATTTTTGATGTATGCCACGGGCTCTTTCAAGGTCAACTCTATTTCTACCTTTTGGAGTTGTTCACTTAACCTCTTAGCTTTTTTCTCTTCAGTTTTAGCATTGATCTATGCTAACTTCTTGGCATCTTCAAGATTCTTGATTTTCTCCTTTAATATATTGATTTCATTAGTTTTTATGGACATTTCCTCCATTTCCTTTATCAATTTTTTGGGCTCATCTGACTGCTGAACTGCTGAAGTAAAAGACTTAGTGGTAGAAGTAGTAGAGGAAGTTACTGGAACTGCTGTGGCCAATGGAACCTTTGGAGCCAATTTTTTTGCTAAAGTGTATGGGACTACTGTTGTCACCATAGGAATTACTATAGAAGGGAAATTTTGGGTCTTTGCAGCTTCTTTTTATTGTACTAGCTTGTCCATCTCAATTTCCATTTCCTTGATTTGTGCTGTCATTTTTAATATGAGATTCATCATCTCATCCTTTTGGTTTTCTTCTTGTACAATTTCCTTAGCCTGTGGATTCTTTGTAGGAGGTAATTTCAATTTCTTTCTAAGTGCTGCAATATCAACATTTTTCTTCTCTACTAATTCCTCTGCAACTTTCACATTAGAAGGGTCATAACCTACTTTAATCACTAATTCCTCTAAAGACTTGTTCTGGTGTCTTTAGCATATGAAGAAGCTTTTTAAACCTTAAGTTGATCTTTCATATTTTTCAAAGTATTATGGAGTTTTTGAACACTCATTGATTTTTTGGTCATTGTAGAATATAACATTTTTGAGCATTGCCTGTGGAATTCAATCTGGTCCAGGGGATGAATGTCTTGGACTGGTACTTCAAAATCCACCTTTTTATGGTCAGATGTTGTTTTAGGTGTTTGCACTGTAGGTTGAAGTAATGAAATCAACAATTTCTTATTTGTATAATCAAAGGCTGAAATTATCCTATTTTGAATCCCCGGAGTCTGCTTCAAATATTGAGAATAGATTTCATTCTTGATTTCCTCATTCTTAGCTTTGATCTCTTTATACTTTTCTTTGATATCCATATCTTTATCCTCTACCTGCTTTGATGAATATACTTCCACACTTTGTTTTTTCTTAATCATTTGTGTGTTGGAAGTAGCAGGTTGCTTCTCATTTTCAATTTCTATGGGAGGCATAGTGTTTTTATATGGAACCTTTGTATCTATAACCTCAATTGTTTCCTTTTCTTTATCTGCTAGATTTTTTTTTTGTTTTCTTGTTTTACCTGAGTTTGAATCTATTTTCTATGGTAGTTTCAGTAGTATATGAGCCTTCTTCCCCTTTTCTCTTTTTACCTCTGTATTCATGAACTGATGTTTGCAAAATGTGACTGGTATCACGCTGCTGAATAGCTTCTACCAATGTATTTTCTAACCATTCAGATTGGTTAGAAAAATTCTCAATATCAAGCTTCTTGTCATGAAAATATAGGGTTAATTTTCATTTTACCCTCATCTTGCTGATTATACCATATGGATCATAGTACCAAAGGAAAATTTCACTGAAATTATATTCTAACAATTGTTTTGGTGCTTCTGCACTTGCTTCTTTGCTATTGCATATGAAGGGACCCACTTGGTTTTTCAATTTAAATTAGGGTTTCTTTTTAGTAGCAAAACAAATTATAGAATCTGAGTTTAGAATCTATCTAATATATTCTAAGGCAAACAATCTCATTGGTAAATACTTTGGAAACCTATAGGGAAGGAGATTTGACCCATAAACTCTAACTTCAGTGTGATTTTGGTATAAATACCAATCACCCATCCTGCTCTGTTCTGATAACTATAAAACCTTGTTAATTTTGTCATTGATTGTAGGTTACACACTATTTTTAAGAAGATTTACCAATGGATGGATAAAACAGTCTGTGACGTCTACATATGTGAATTCAGTTGACTCTTTTCTGATCAGGGAAGTCCAGAAAACAATAGACTATTCATTTCCCTCTACTTCCATATTTTGAAGACTAAAAGTAGAGGAACATATGGAATAGGAATGAGGTATATCTAAAAACACCTTCAGTAGGAATTTTTACAAGCTGATCATGAATACTATTAGCAAAATATATTCAGAAAAATTATAGATGATTGCAGGAGGCTGACCAGGCACAAAAATATATAGGAAACTAGGTATAGATTCATCAGTATGTTCATTAATGAAGTAACTAAGGATAAAATATAGCATTGACATAATGTGTCTTTTTCCTTCTGGGAATTTGGAGGATGAATATGGAGGGTTAAGCTTGGGAATTTCAACATAAGAAGGCATGAATGTTTGAAATATTTGAAATCTTTTAGGAAAGTCTAATTCCAGATAAAACTTTGTAAGAGCCTCAATAGACAAAGGGACTGCATTAGGGCCTGGTTGCAACTGAAACATTTGGTTTATGGATTCAACAGTGATAGTAAATAATAATTCTTTCTCAGCATTGATAATTGTTCTTTGATATGAGGAATAGTGAGTTTGACACAATCTGATGACCTCAGGGAATCGATGTGTGTGGGGAACTACATATTTGGGCAAATTAGACTCCCAAACAAGTAATTCATCTACTTGGTCCAAATATTTCTCTTGGCTCCAGTAGTGGAGCTCAAGAAGGTTAAATTTAGTTGCTAGATCAGTGATTTTATAGTCTACATCAGCCAAAGGGGTATGTTCAAAATCTACAACAGGAGGTTGTAGTGGATTGATGACAATTTTACTTTTAGATGCCATTGAAAACAATTTTAACCCTTGTTAATCTTTAAGACTCTGTTTTTAGGTTTTTTAATACACTTCTGTAAGATTAAGCTATTTACAAAAGGTCTTTTTAGTATAACAGAGGCTTCTCTTGGACTGCAACAGGTAAAATTTGGGTTTCTCTGACTCAAACTGTCAATTCTTTGCTTAAAAACCAATGTATTTGACCTTTACAGACTCAAGAATAGTTAGCAAGGGTTTAGTGTAGATTCCTTTGATGAAACAATATTAAAACATCCAAATTTATGCAAAAAGTGCTTCTGAGCACTTGAAATGGACTTCGAATTATTTAGAGGGTTTCTAAAGGTATGTAGATACCTAACTTCTTTTCAATTTTCTTCAAAAACATATTATAGCCTTCATAAACTGTGAAATTCTCAGGGTTTGCAGCAGATATGAATTTTGGAGGAAATAAGGTTATTCCTTAGGCAAACGGGATTTTAAAAGGTTTGAATTTCAAGAGTACACTTCTTTTCAGATGAAGGGATAGAAATTTTTCTTGCAAAATACCTGTGAATTTAGGAATTTGACTCGAAAGAAGTGTTTTCTGGGAGTTGGAAGCTTTCAAAATCTTACTGAGGTATTTTTAATGCAAACTGGAGGCTTTGAGCAGTCACAATACTGAATTTGATTGAATTCTGTTGGTTTTTACCTTCAAACAGGGGCAACAACGTGTTTTTCTCAGTCGCGAATGGTTTAATGAGTAAAAATAGCAACAGAAGGTTTAAACACGTGCATTCTTGTGTTTTTATAGAAAATTTGTTTTGAAGTGTTTTTATTTAATAACAGTCAATTCAGAAGGGAAGCAGTTTAGGCATGGGGGTGATTTACCGCTGAGCAGTTATCGCATCGACAAAAGGTGGTATCTGGTATTTTTTGGAAGGATGTGATCCAATATAAAAGGACACGTGGAGTAGAGAGAGTGAGACAAAACTGCCCATATCACAAATCTTAATTTGTTTAATGACAGCGCTATTGAATTTGTGAAATGAAATATGGGCCATTGGATGTGTCGAGGAGATGCGAACGGTCAAGATTAAGCAACTTAGTTACTATGTATTAGGTGTGGGGCTTGAGAGTTTCTTTATGCGGCGGGTTTAAAACTTTATACGTTAAAACTAAGTTTTAACCTAAAGTTGTAATGTTAATAGAATAGGAGGAATAGTGACACAGGGCTAGCCTGCATTCTCAGAATCTTCACTTGTGTCTATGCTTATAAACATACATGCTCAATAATGCCCAACTCTAAATCTCAATGTTAGGCAATTCCATTCACTGTCATTTGCGGAAGCTTTATCTCACAATCATCCCACTATGATTATCCAGAATTTACAACCAATTCTTATTTCCTTTTTATGGTCTACAAAACCTTACTCAATTCAAAATCAATTTAAACCCTCATGCACCACTCAAATTCGAACTTGCATCCTCAAATTCCATTTTAAACTCATGCTTTACAATTTTTTTATGAGCGCTCTTACCTTTTCGACAAACTGAACACTATTTACTGGCGCCAGCAACCAAGTCTGTCCTAAATTGAATCAAGCTCCTTCATTTTTTGTTCAAACAATTGAACCTTTTAATCATGACAATAGCAATCCATATAACTTAGATTGACTAGTAATCGAAGCCAACATACCTGTCCATCCAATCCTGTTCAAACTTTAGCAATCCGCAAATGTAGCGTTTCACAAACCCATAATTTCTGAACATCTGGACGCTGGTTCCAACAAACCTCTAATTCGATTTGAACCAGAATCAAATCAGTTCAGTCAAGTGCGTCCATTCTGCTTTTACAATCTGCTTTAACTACGCACTCTCACAGTTCCACGCACCAGCACCACAGTTTCTTTGCGCCATTATTTGGTTATGCTATGTTCTGCAATCAATATTGAGTGGATTTAAAAACTGTTACGCTATCTCAAAGTTCGGTCATTCTTCTTTCTGTGCAAGTCGATTTACAGAACTTTATTCAGCTCAAAACTTCCATTGTTTTTGTATTTAACCTGCTCCTACAAACTTTGGGCATCGATCTTCGTTGATATCGATTCCAGATAACAAATTAACACACACTTGACCCTATTGAAAATCAAAATTTAAAATCGCATGGAATCTGTGTTAACAATACTGAAAATTCATCGATTCCACATGCTCCCACGGACAATTGTAGATATCTAGTTCGAAACATTCATTCAGCGCAGATATCATTCTAACTAAAGTTCTGCTACTCTCAGTATCGATGAGATTTCATAAATGATCACAATATTTCATTTAATTCACAAATCGACTTTTAAAAACTTTACCATGCACCTCTGTCATTTGGTTCAAGGTTTAGATGACATACTTTTTAAACAAACTCTGCGCCACTGAAGTGATTACCTCCACAAGACTTTTCCGCCTATTTTATTTGGGATCTACATCCAGCCCATGAGAAAACACATCTCCGCCCAATTAACTAAGTGCTCCCTTAGTTCTGCAAATTGAAGAATCTCTCCCTCTGTTTATTTGTCTACTCAGGCTTTACGCCATTGTTGCATTCCAATTTTATGCAATGCTGCTGATCAACAACAATACATCTCCAGGCTACACGTGGACTCTAGCATTCCACGCATCCAAATTCAGAATTCACTTCCAAGTAATTTATGACACAATTTCTTCAACACCGCCTCACAGTCGATCACTTATTTCATTTGCAGAACGTCCGGTAAAAAAAAAAAAACCTGTTTCAATTGACATGATTAAACCAGAACTCTGCGTTAATATTAAAACAGAACTATGTCTCGGTTTGCTTCGATTAGATCAAGCTTCACACAATGTATATTTAATTCTGCATTGATTTTCAATGTAATTTCATGCAGCTTTATGACTACCGTGTGCCCTCACTACCGATCAAAAATAAAAGCAATCAATTCATTCAACACACACAGTTTTCCTCTGGCAATTAATAACATCGATTCTTTCAGCTCATGTGCAGAGTCACAACACAAAGGTTATTAAAACCAAACGTATACAACATTGAACTCAACAATGTGCTCAAAAGTCAAAATCTACATTGATATAAAAACAAGAATTACAAAAACTTTCATTCATGGCCAGATATGCAAATCTATGGCCCTTTTACAAAACTGCCCAAAGGTTTTCAAGCAGAAAACCTCTCACTCTCTACACACACTCACTCACACACCCCACATGCCTTTGAGGCTTGATGAATTTATACAATTTTTAAAAATGAACTAATTAAATGCTCAATCCCCTTAATATCTCAACACCACTAGAATATCTCAACAAACCCTATTATCTAGAATCTTATCCCTAAAACTTAGAAACTAATTCCAACTTATGCTCCCTCATTAATTCTAAATAATCTAGAAACTAATTTCTCTCACATTTACAATTTCTCACAAATAATTAATTAATCACTCAAAATAATATTAATATTTAGATGAAATTTAATATTTCTTCAAAACATGAAACCCCCTAGCTTAGATAAAATACAAGGTGTTTTTCGGAGCTAATGCTCCTGCATCAAATAGGTGGGTTTCTTAATGTTTTACATAGCAAATGGGATATATGCAAGTGTAATGTATACATTAGGTGGATTAATATAAAACAAGGATAGTTTAAACTTATGGGGAGTGGGGAAATTGTCACGTGGGGTCAATACACCATAGGATAAACATAAAATATGGGTTGGGAATATTTAATATTCAATGAATTAATATAATACGGGATGGAAGGTTTATAAAGGATTTAATATATAAGTTAAATGTTAATATGAAATGAATGCGGGAATAGAAAATAAACTAAGTAAAGTGTAAAAAATGTTTCTTAGGTGGGATTTCTTCATTGTGATGCCCAACATAATCATTTTAACAATTATACTTAAGATAAAGAATTTTTGTGGGTTTTTTAGGTAAAAAAGGAAATTAGATAAGGGGGTTTTAATTTTAATAAGTAAAAATGTGTTTTAACTTAGGAAAAAGGATTTAAATAGGGAAAAATGAGTGATTTTAAGGGAAAAGGGGTTTTTATGAATGGGAAGGATTTTAATGAGTTAGGATCCAATACTTAGTGCCAATCAATCATTAAGACGTGGGACCAGTCCCACCAGAAGTCAGAGAAATGCTTTGATTTTGTATAACTGAAGGTTTTTAGTACTTGAACACATTGTAGGGAGGGAAATTTGTAATATGCCAGATGATTTTTATCCATGTCTTGTAAAAATGATTTCTTCCTACCTATCATTTATTCTACCATTGATTCCTTTATTTGCATGGGTGCATTTGAGCTTGCAAACCCTAATCCATTTTCCTTTTCAAAACAAAAAACTATCTAATTCTAACCTTATTTTGTCTAAGGGATCATATTAAACTGTTGGGCTCTTCATTTATTCTCTACCAAACTATTGATTTGTCAAGTTTAAACTGTTTGACGAGATATTTATTCTCTATCTATAAACATGAAATTTAAAGCATGAAAAAGTTAAGATTAAACTATTTAACTCATCATGGATTATGGAAATTTGAAAAAACTGCACATAATCATTTATTTGCAGTGAAAAGTAACTAGTAGTGTCATTTTGACTTGCATCAATTTCATGTCTTATTCTTATCTCTTTTTTTTTGGGGTCCTTTTTTTCTATTCTTTTTTGATCTTTTTCTTCTAAAGTCCTTTGATTTTTCTTTTAGGAATTTTACCCTCTTTTAATTTTTAATTTTCTAATATGCGAAAACAACTTGCAGAAGGCATACTATGTACATATTACAAGAATAATCAAAGTCAATTCAAAAAATATGAACCCTATTATTATATGACTCTAACACATATATTACTAGTGTAGTCCCTTATTGTTGTTATTGTAGCTCCCTTATTTTTATTGTTGTACCTCTGTAACCCCAATATTGTTATTATTGGGCCCTTACATTATTATTGTTAGGTCGGCTAGGATTATATTGTGACCCCATGGACTCCTATATATAGAAGGAGGTTTTTTTCATTTGTATAATCCAAGAATTGTTCATTTATGTAATGTAAAGAAGGTTTCGCCCTCGAAGTGGCTGAATTCTAAGACGTTGATCTCTCTTTTCTTCTATTTTGGAGCTGGTTTCATTACAAGGCTCCTGTTGGCTGTGTACGTGGAGACCTTAGTCTTGATGTGTGTAGACCCTATTGGCTATGTTTGTGGGTAGAATGAAAGTGTTGTAATGAAGATTTGAACTGTGAATGAATAAAGGAATGGTTTGGATGAAATATGAGTATAAAATGCATTTATCTTTTCCTTTATGATCTGTTTCTGCAAGTTATTTCTGTTTAATATGTTATCAGTGTTTGAATCGGTTGCGCAACTATTTTTCGCCTTAGATAAATGATAAATTAATGGATATATTGTTGCTGAATGTAAATATTATTCATTAAGGACTGTTGAAAGGACTATGGGATTTGTATCTATGCACACGCAGGGTAATCTGTGTAAATTGATCTAAATATGTTTGGTTAGGGTTTCTGGTTAGGGATTATATTGTGAAGGTCAAATCCTTGTTATTTTAGATATGAAGACACCCACATCATTTAATTCTCTCTCAGGATGTGGAAACCCGGTTCTAACACCCCCCCATACTGCTTCAGGTGAGACTTTGACTTGTGCAAGAAGGTCACTGCCAAAGGGCCAATAGTAAGAGCGTTTTGTTGGTTAAACTTAACTTCGAACCTGGGTCAGGACCCCTCAAGCCAACAATCACCCACTAGGGGTTAGGAAAATCATGGGTTCCTTAATGATGCAGGGGGCACATATAGGGGCCCTAGGAACCATGGTGATGGCCATAATGATAAGGGGTAGAGCTCATGTTTGGATTTTAACCATTCACCACATCAACCTCTGAGGAATCATTCTAAGCCTGACCAAAGGTGTGGGAAAGGGGATGGAGAGGCTAACACCTTATGGAACTAATGGATAAATGTGGACCCAAATGGAAAAAGTGTGAAATGTAGTTATAACAAGTGGACGAGAGTGAGATAAATGGTGTCGGGAAGTGGGACCATGCAACCAAAATCATGGTTTCCCATGTAGTCCCACTCCTAAATCTAGTAGCTAATAGAGGAGATCCCATAGGACTATGATATAAGATTAACCCCCAGGTTGATATAAGGGAAAAAGAGTAAAATCCAAGCCCATTATTTCCGCTGAACCCCCCCAGCTATTGATGTCCAAATGTGCCAAAGAAAAGAAAACATACACACCCAATTAAATAATTAAAAGTCATACCTTTGGGGTTGGAAGGCCCACCTTCAAACGATCGATCATAAAAAACGTGCGAGAGAACACAATGGCCAGCTCAGGTGGAAGATAATGGTGGCACATCAAGTTGTCTAGTGGCTGCAACGGGTTGTTGGATGCCAGCTGAATACACATTTAGGAGAAACAAATATCCTATAGGGGTCACCCACTAGTGGTGGGCAACACCCGACTCCAACTAGGACATGAGCTCTCAGTAGAGTGCACAAACCATTTACTTGAATGAGAGATCATGAGAATACAACCAATTTATTGGGATTGCAGATCTGTTACCTGCAAATCAAAGATTAAGCACATGGAGAAACATTTATTTATGTTGTCCTTTGATCACCCATGCTTTGGTTAGTCTATAAAATCAACATGAAATAAAATTTACTCTAAAATGAAAATTTAAGCTCCTAACTGTAAAGGAAAAGAGGGACAAGGGGCCTTCTTCCTCCTCTTGAGTCATGTAGACAATCCATTATTTAACTGGTAGGATGCCTAATACAAAACCACCTTATTGGTCACATACCTCGACATAAGGTGAGAGGTCATCTTACACTTGAAAAATCTGATGTATGTGACTGTGCCCTATAGTGAAAAAAACCAATCCATAATCTTAGAAAGTGCTTCCTTCACCTGATATATCATGCAGAGAGGTTCAATCTCAAATATTATAGTGTAGAAAACTACAATTGAAAATCTCATCCAATTGTGTATATACTCCTCTAAAAATACCTTATGATAATAGTTTTCAGTGGAAGTAGACAATCAAATTCTCATCAGGTGTCCAGTTGCACTTCATTCCTGTGAACTCATAATGGGCATAGTTTCCATCCAACAGATAAGCAGACATGTAGAAATATGGTGTTTATTTAGATTGTAAAGTTGTTTTAGTATGTTTTATGTGAATTTGTGATTCATGAGAAAGGATATCGACCTAGTTAAATAATTTGACTCTTGAAACAAATAGGTTGAGCAAATAAACCCAACTCTCCTCAAAATATTCCACATTATTCTTCCCATGTAATCTGCATCACATTGCCATGAGATACTGGTAAAAATTCCTCAGAGATTTGGTTGGGCAGACTACACTTGGTTTATGGCATAATTTTACAGGATCTTGCCACCACAACTTGAGGATTTCCTTGGTATTTAGGTTTTCCAAAGTTGCATAGAAATGTGTATTCGAATATTCCCTAGGGGTTTCCATCTTGCAATAAGAATGCATGCTAGGTAGATGGTAGGTGGCGATACCATTTCCACTTTCACTATTGAGAACCCCATTCTTACTATCCATATGTAACAAGATCCATTCAATAGCTTTTGCACAGGGCATCACTTGGAATATGCATGTCGCTCTATGTATCCTATACCTCTTGATATTTATATAGACTGCCCTGTCTGCAAAGTATTCTTGGAATTTATTTTGCATGAAATCATTATTTATGTCCTTGAACCATAAGAGTTTAAATGATTTATCAATGAATAATTATGTGTCTGATAGAATTGGAACAATTGGAATTGTATATTCCACTACCTCCTCAGTACCAGATTCTGAGGTTTCCTTTGAAGTAGATTCTCGGGTGGTAGGAGGAATTGTCTCGATAGATGATGAGAGAAAAATGTGTTCTATATATGTAGCACCTGAAAGTGGAAAATCACTCATGAGTAACACAAATTAGCTTCAATAAAGCCCATAGCTATCACATGCAAACTATTCAAAAGACAGTGATTAAGGAAAAAATGGGCAAGCAGGAAGCACAAGCCTATCAAAAGTGAGACAGGGTGGGTTTGCTAGCCAGTAGAAGTGCACACTGCAAAAAGTAATATAATATGGTGTGTGTAAACAAAATAGTGAGAATACCATGCCTAATTGAGGCTTAAAATTTAGCCTACACTCATGTCGAGAGAGAGAGAGAGATGGCTTTGGCATAGTGCACAATCTCAATGAACAATGAGAGGAAACATTGCTTCTTGGAAGTGCATAGTGCACCAAAGAGGGCTAGTGAGGGCACATGGAACAACTTTAGTGAACAAAGGAGTCACACTTTGGCTTAAGAATTAGAGAAATTTTGAGTTCTAAAATGGGCCTCCTAAGGAATATTATAAATTAATAGTGGAAATAATAAAAAAATATTATATTACCTCATCAAGTTTTGGAGGGGAAAAACGAAAAAACTAAATTTTCATCACATATTTTAAACATATGTCCCTACGATTTTACTCAAATTTCGAGTGGTAGCACTCATTGGACGAAAAATTTGATTTTTCATCCAAGGAGTACCAATGTTGCATACTTTTGATGGACCATACTATAAGAAAAATGTGAAATACATGAAAAAATGTGATAAGTATGCAACATGGGTACTCCTTGGATGCAAAATTAAATTTCATATCCAATGAGAGCTCCCACTCGAAATTTGATTAAAACCGTAAGGAGATATGTTAAAAATATGAGTTGAAAAAGTAGGTTTTTTTTTTTAATATTTTTACCTATTTACTCCAAAAATGGTGAATCATACCCCATGCTTGAAATTATCATATTGAATCCTATTGGTTTTTATCAAGTTGATTTTTTTTGTACATTTTTGTTGTAAGGCGCATTTTTTACCTCAAAATTTCTCTAATGAATGTGCCATGTGCTTTGGAAGGGAGGAATTTATTGCTGGGTGCAACTTTGGTGAATAAAGGGTCTCTATTTTCCAGAAGTGTGCTTCGGCCAAAATACAAGATCCAAACTGCTAAGTGAATGTCAATATTAAGTTAAGATCATAATAACAATGAATAAGAAGAGATGCAAGTGTTTATAGATTCCGTCGCAATAATGACTAGAAGGTGAAATGCCATAGAATGCGAAGAGTCAATAAAAACGCCACTTGCGACAACAAAATGACATTGGTAGGAGGAATTATGGATGAAAATGACACTTCATATGCAAAAATATATTGAAATTCCACCAAGGAAGAGAAAAGAGCCACTAAAAACGAAAAAAGAAAAAAAACGACACTTTGCAAAACTTACCAAGAATCCATGCACTTGTGACCAAGATTGAAGAATAAATCCTTGAGGTGAGGAAATTTTATCAGCCTAGGGAACTATGGTTGTGATAATGAATGATGAACTAGGAAAATTATAAAATAATTCACATGCAAAGCAAGTTAATGCATGATCTCCGCTTGTCGATTGATGAGGAAGTTAGTTATATTTAGTGGATATGGCCCCTATTTTCTAAGAATTGCATTCAACATGTAAAGCAAGAAGGAAACATGTGTAAGAAACAAGAGGGAACACCTCATGTTGACAAGGAGTGACCTGCAGTTGAGGAAAACGAGGGTGCAGTTGTTGAGAACAAGAAGGGCACAATATTTGTTAATAAGGAGTGCACTCTCCTTGCGTAAAAGAAGTGCGCTTGACTGAGAGAAGGAAGTGTGCTCCACTGAGAGATAGGAGTGTGCTCAGGCTTGAGAGGGCACAATTTCCTCCGATAGTGCCTTTATGATCACTAAGTTTAGGAAGTGTGCTTTCTCTTGGATAAAACATTGAGATTTCTCGATTTTTTCTAGAATTCATTTCAAGTGAAGAAACCTGACACTAATTCAAAGAAAAGATAGTGCTTTTCCTATCTTTAGAAAGATGACACAAGAAATTCTAAATATAAGAAGACGACATGTTGAAAATTTTTACCTAGGAGGAAAAGCGAAACTTTGAAATGATGAAAGGATGGTTAAAACTTAAGAAAATATGAACAAGTAACAAGACGACACAATATAGCTTGAAACGATGATCCACTTAGGATCCATAATTGAATAAGGTAAAAATTTTGGAGGGTCATTGTCTCAATGAAAACAAATTATTTTTATCAATATAGCTAGCCATTGTGTAATGTACTATGTAATGTCAAGTGAGACATTATGTAAAGTAAACGTGTCGTAGGGTAATGATTGCACTATATTACCACAAAAATAGTGAACCAGTGCCACAAAGATAAATGATCCATGTCAAAATGATAGAAAGTGTATAAATTATCCAAACATATGTATATCAATGGATTCAATCCGATAAAGCAATGTACTAAAGATAGATATTGAATCCTTCTACAAATCAATTGCGGAATGTAAAAACTACTGCTAATCACAACAAGTAAAGAAAGAATCAAATCAGACCACAACATAGCTATTTTCCCAAGGAAAGCTTGCTATTCAAAACCCCTCTATCTTCTATTGTATATTCACCATGGAATCATGAAACAATTACAATGCACTCTTCTCACAAGAGTCTCCTGCACTCTCACAACTGTCTCATACTGACCTGGACAAAATCGACCAACACTTAGCCAATTCTCAACCTCTAATAAACCTACCTTGCTTGCGCAATTCATGTGGAATGCAATCCATATTATTTAGGAATATCAGCCTTCCAAAACTGCACAAGGATCATGGGAAATCCAATGGATGTCTGGTTGCATGAGGGAAACCTACTAATGACAACTGATAGTTAACATCCCTTTAACATTTGTCTCAACTGGGTCTCCACTGGAACTGACATGCATGCAACTATTAATAGTAAATCATCAGTTTCATGGAATTTCCCTAATTGTTAATTAAATATGATTTAATTCACTTGATCTCTCACTAGTGCAACAAACAGTTACAACTAGTTCAACTTACTCTAACTCACCTAACTGAGTTAACTAATTACTCATGCATTAAACTAATGCACCAACTGCAATTCGAACTCCATAACTAATATAATCACTCTGCATACCTCGCCAACCACCCTCAACTCGAAATACATGAGCTAACTGAGTTTATCACACTCAGTTAACTATTACAAGTGATTATGAGATAAAGTTACATTTTACTGTCCAATTTCATTAAGGGAAAATTAAATTAGACACTGCACCAATTTATTAAATTAAATTTGTCTTCACACTAATATATCGCTAGGACCTGTGGTCCCACACTGGTGTGTGTACTGCAATTTATTGTTGACCTTCAACAGGAAGTAGAGAAAGCGAGGATCCTGAAAGTATAGCAATTTATAGAGAACAAAAATGATTGCATGCAAGCCACATAAATTCATAAATGAATTAGTGTGAGCCACTGTGACTCAGAACGAGCCACAAATTATAATACAATATCTTGCCACAGAATTGAACCTTATAAATATATGTGAGCCTTGGAGATGAAGTTAGAGCCATACAAAAGACCAAAGAGAGATGCCCTATGAATCATACAAATGTGATGCAATCATAATATAGGTTACGATGCCACTCATTTAATGAAAAAATAAATTCATTCCTCAGTAATATAGTTAGAAATATATACGAGTGATTGTATATTTGATTAAGCTGATGACTCTTAGAAAATTATTCAATAGACGATTAGAGCCTAAGAGATAAAAGAAATATTGTTTTTTTTATATGCAAGCCACCATAGTATAGTCATGTGATTCCATTTAGATATAAGGAACAACAAATATAATCATTGAACAACCACTCAAATATTACCGTATATTACTATAATGTGAGTCCAAGAACAAAAATCATGCCACAAAACAAATTCAAGTCATCATCTAATGCCAATAGAGTGATGTTAATGCCTCCTTAATCAAACCTTTGCACTAATACCATGTTGCGAAATCGAGAGGATGATGAATTATGATATATTTCTCATTATTGATAATTTCCTGTGAAATTTGTTGGCTTCTTATTACAGTTTATTATGTTATTTTCATCAAACAATTACCAAAAAATAAACATGAAGATCACAAGAAAAACAATGAACACAAGATATAGGCTCGAAGCCAAGGAAAAACCACTGCAAGGGGAAAACCCAATTTTTTCTTCTTCTTAAAGAATCAGATCAAAGTGACATATTCAAGACCCATGATCATACATAATCCAACCTTTTAGATTCCAAGTCAAACCTTCCTTCTTCACACCAGGTCCATCAACAACAAGAGACCAACAATATTTATAACATCATAATTTAACCTTCAACAAGAGATGTACATGTTATCACTTAGAGAAAACCCTTGCTACGAGAACAAAATTAAGGTAACTTCAAACCATTTGGATTGAAAGCTAGACTCTTCAACTTGGATAGGGATCTCTCCTTGAACTATACCACTCATTGTAACCTTAAAAGTAGGTTGTTAAGTTCATTGACCAGTTTTAATTGGTAACAAGTGAAAAGTGAAGAAAATGCAAACATCAATATATATAAATAACTTCGACAGAGGAAAGAAAGGATATGACTTCTTACAAAAAATTATCATAAAGATGTGGAGATAGAGTATAGATAGTAAATAGCTAAAATATAGAAAATATATTTCTGTTGTAAATAGTTAAGTAGAAAAAAAATGGAAAATATTCAGATAAGATGAAATTCGAGCATTCATAAGGAATTAAAATTCATAACCTTTTATCCAAAATACTAAAGAATTGGTGATTAAGATATGCAACATAAAGAGAAACTAAAGACCATAAGGAAAACAATCAGGAAGTCATACATACATGAATCTGTGCAATTTGTCTATGTAAAACCTTATATAGCAGTATATTTATATTTTGAACCATGCACATATCTCTATCCCTTTCAAAGTTTTCCAACACTGTTTCATTTTACATAAACGATATTTATAGAATATACCATAACTTCAAACTTAATTACAAAATCTAAAAATAATAACCTACTTTATCAAATACATGCATACATAAAACTTCCTATTCCTATATGCATCTAAATATCATGTTATTGCTGGAGTCATGGCCGGAGATATGGATCACCCAGTCAAATTTGATGAGGTGGCATCTAAGTCAACAACTATCCATGAGATTTTTCCTCACAAATTCCTAGAAAATAGGGTCCAGAGATCCCTTCGAAACTCCAAAACCGTGATAGTTGTTAGAAAACTAAGAGAGATATTTTTAAATGGTCCATTACAGACAAAAATGTATTTCGTTTTTGAAAAAATCGTTCTCATTTGTTTGGAAAGTGTGCCCAAAATTACTTTGTTTTACATGAAAAAAAAGAGTTTCAAATTGACCATCTTGACAAAAATGTAGTGCTACTCTGGTTGTTAGCGCAATTTCCATTTTTATTTTTAAACACATGATAACACTGACACTCCCATCGTCAGCACATTTTTAAAATTTTCAAAACTTCAGTTACACTAACACTCTCATTGTTAGCATTTTAAACCTGTTTATTACAAATTTTCACTAACACTCCCTTTGTGAGCGCTTTAAAAAACTATAGACTAAAAAATGTAATAATAGTACCAAAGAAAAATTTCCACAAATTTGAGCTTTAGAGAAACCCTCCTACTTCAGACTTAGGCCCTCCTTCTTTCTATGATATTTCAAAACTTCTTGTGGGAATTGTGTGTGTATATATGAGCTCCAAATTCCTTCTATTTATACTTTTTCAAAAGCGGTTCAAACATATATGTATTATGATACAGGTTTGGCTTGACAAGTAGGATGAATTGGCATCTAGAGGCAGTTTTGACCCAAATTACAATTTGAAAAATTCTTTTCCTTTTTCTTTACAATAGGTCCAAATAGGGCTTTCACTATTTGACTCAATAAATACTACAAGCATAAAGAAAATGCATATATAAAGTAATAATTTTACTTGAGCATGGAACCCATGATTGAAATATATATATATATATATATATATATATATATATATATATATATATATATATATATATATATATATATATATATATATATATATATATATATATATATATATATATATATATATATATATATATATATATATATATATATATGTTTGTGATTTTACATAAAATATATAAGTAAATAATGAAATTTTTTTTATGAAGATCGAGCCTAGTTACAACTTTCAATAGTACATTTTTGAGTTCCTTCTAAATTAGGGGCTCCGTGGTAGGATGGATTTGATACAATTTTGATTGAAAATCCTTGACACTCTTTTTGATTGTAATGACAAGTTGAAGGATGCAGTTGTAATAAGTATATAGTTCTTCATAAGTCCATGCAAATATGTCTTTATATTTTGTGAATAACAATGTTAAAGTTTTCTTTTCAACCAATGAACAACAAGTCCCAATATTTATGTATTTTGGATATTGGATAATCCCCAAATAAACCAACTCATGTACCATAGTGGGGATATTAATGTTTGCATTTATAATTTCCTGGAACTTGGTTTGCAAATTAAACACTTTCTCCAATGATAATATTCCATTGGGGATGGCATTATCTTTTTCATGTCATAAATTTCCTTACATTACTGGAACAATGTTTTTTGTTATTAATAATTTATAATAACATATTTGAATACACCTGTACTGTTAAGGAATTCCATAATCCATGAATCATCATTGAGAACTCTGTAATTGGTGATATTATCTAAGACAATAGGCTTAAAAATCAGGTCAACTGAAAACCATGATAATGAGGAGCGAACCTAGTTATTGTATTTGCTAAGGAATCAAAAATGAAATTCATGCAGTGAGGAATAAAGGAGATATTAAATGCTTGGAATGTACTAATAATATTCCATACCATTTGTTTGTATCCTTTAAGGAGGGGATAAAATCAATGAATGGTGTTACATACCTATTCAATAATGATTTTTGGATCATAAAAAACATTCAAGTAATGCACCTTAACGTCTAATTCCTTCTACAAACCATGAATGATGGCTTCATATTTAGAAGTGTTATTGGTGCACTCAAATTATAATTGGCAAGAAATGAGGGTTTTCCTTCTATATCAATCCATCCAGCT
This sequence comes from Pinus albicaulis, assembly GCA_034641835.2. Classification (NCBI taxonomy): domain Eukaryota; kingdom Viridiplantae; phylum Streptophyta; class Pinopsida; order Pinales; family Pinaceae; genus Pinus; species Pinus albicaulis. The sequence continues at coordinate 1,631,279,395 of CM076579.1, read as the reverse complement.
CTTGCTTTGTCCTCTGTTTTGGAAAATTGAAGTACAATGTCCATAACTTAATAATTAAACCTAAGTTATCAAACATAGAGCTATATTCATCTAGTATATTACAATGATAATAATTAGTCTACGTGTGATGAAGGAGTTCAAACTATATTGTATCTAGTGGGAAAGAAGACTGGTGAGCTGCATAAAAATCAAGATAAGTTTTTGAAAAATAGTTATTCAAAGTGGCATGAGAAAATATGATAGGTTCATTTTGACCTTTTGATTATGTAATTGTGTGCTTCATACAAGTTTCATTGTCGACCTTAATTTTATTACTTATTCATTTATAATACAACCACAAATGATATCATTCTAAAGCAAAGTGCCCCTAAAATTTCTGTGTCTAGTCCTTACTCAAGAACAAACCATAGGCTTCGGGTATATACACAACCAAAAGATCTATTACCTATTGTACTATAGGATCCAAGGTTAATGTAATCATGCCATATTTAAGTTCACCTATAACTTTAACCTCATATTTATCCAAGTGAATAAATTTGATTGCAATTTTGGCTTGAACATTATTGAATTTTTGGAACATAGAATATGGCATGACATTCGATGTTTCCCTTCAATCAACAAAGAATTTTTTCACATTGTGATTGAAAATCATGAAAATTAAAAGGAAATGTGAGGTTTGAGATTCTTAGTGTTGTCCAATGCTTGTTGTGTTGATAATAAAATTATCAACATTTTGGTTTTCCTACTTGGTAGGATCTGTATTGTTTGTGGTTTCAAGAGTTGCAATGGTTCTTTAATAAAGGGAAAAGAATTTGGACGTTTTCATGATCAATTCCCTATGTTGTTGGATACTAAAAATTTCATATAAGGAGCCATTGGATTTGGTATTATTCATATCATCAATGAAATTATATACCATGGAGTGGATCCATATGGGTCATGGTTTTGTTATTTTGTGATGCATCAAGTATCATATTACTAGTGGCTATGTTTTGTTTAGTAATTGTGAAGGGTGGGATCACCCATATAAAAGTGGGTTTATTTTTGGATAATGGAGAAGGATCAAATATAGGGAAATTTATTTGAAAGTTGTGGGTTTTGGTGGTGGTTTGAGGGGCTTGGGATTCCCCAAGGGAAACCTCTCCTATGGTTTGGATTTCTGCATCCATTACCTAGTCACATAGAAAATTATTTGATCTTTAAGTATTTTCCTCCCCTTCGACTATAGGCTCACTATTGATTTCTTCAACTAGTTGATTAAAAATATATTTTTATTCAAGAAATTGATTGATCATGAGAGTCATGAAGTTTACCCATTGAGGTAATTTATTTTCTGAGTGGTTGTCTTAATGGTAGGAGACAAAATGTTCCATACCAAAATCATCTAAGGTCAAGTTCAAATTATAACATTTAGTAGTCTTAGTTTAATTGTTAGTCCTCTTCTGAAAATGAATAAAAGGTATGTGGTTAGATGGCCCTTATCTCGGGCAACTTTTAAAGTCAATTACTTCATTAGATATTTTCTTAAGCAACTTTAAGACACTCTCAAGATCAATAACTTCCTTTTTTGAGGTTTTGGTTAACAACAAATGATTTTCCCACCTTCCTTGGAGTCTTATGTGGGGAATGTTTATGGAATTTATTTTCTAAGTGGTTGGATTTATGGTAGGAGAAAAATATATCCATTCCAAAATAATATAGGGTCAAGTACACTAGAATTTTTAGTAGGCTTAGGTTGGTAGTTAGTCATCTTCTGAAAATTTCTAAGAGGTTTATGATTAGATGACCCTTATCTTGAACCATTTTTTAGTCAATTAATTCATTAGGTATTTCCTTAAGCAACTTCAAGACACTCTCTAGATTAGTAAATTCCTTTTTGGAGGTTTAAATTAACAGTAAAGTTTTTTCCCACCCACCTTGGAGTCCTATGTGGGAAAATTACCCCCTAAGGACAACATATCCTTTTATACTTTCTATGATTCTTAAAAGTTGTCAGATAAGGATATGTGATAAAAGTAAATGAAGGTAAGGTATGCAGGTTGAAGAAATATATCTATGGAATTAAGAAATCTCCCAAAGCTTGGTATAACATAATTGATTAATATATAATCAATAGTGGATTTACCAAATAAAAACTTAGCCTCAGTTATATATAAAGTTGAATGAGTAAAGTCAAATTCTAATTATTTATTTGTATGCTAATGATATGATGTTTGTAGGGAATTTGTCATTAGACAAGTTTAAATCAATTACAAAGAAAGATTTTGAAAAGACTAATTTGGGGTTAATGAGATTCTTTCTTGGTATTGAATTCATTCAATCATATTAAAGTAATTTTGTGTTTTAAGCAAGGTATGCCATGGATGTGCTGAAGAGGTTTAGGATGAGGTATTGTAAACCAAAACTATCTCTAATTGCAACAAGAAAAAAGTTCAACTAATTAGATATGGGATCTAATGTAGATCCGACTCTATTCAAAATAATGGTTGGCAGCAGTATGTAAATTGCTACAACTAGAATAAAAATTATTTATAATATAAGTTCAATTTTAAATATCATGGAGTCTCCAAAAGAATCATATTGGCAAGATGAAAAAATAATTCTAAGATATATTTTTTGAATAACATGAAAAGGTATATTCAACTCTAGCACTAATAGAGATGTTTTGGTTGGATATACTAATAATGATTTAGTACATAGCATGAAGGAGATGAAGAGTAATTTAGGATATTTTTTCCATCTAGGTTCATGTTTTATTTCATGTACAACCAATAAGAATCCCATTTTCACGATATCATCAACCAAAGGAGAGTATGTAGCAACAACAACAACTTGTTAATCAATTTGGTTATGTATAATATTGGTTAATCTACAATAAGAAAAAGAGGGACCAACTCCAGTGTATCATGGAAACAAATCAATAGTAGCTCTATTAAAGAACCATGTATTTCATCAGAAAAGAAATCATATTGATATGAGATATCACTTCATTAGGGAGCTTTTAAACAATGGATAAGTCTATCTGGAATCTTGTAAATCAAAAGACCAATTGGCTAACATATTCATGAAGCCATTTAAAAGAGATGTATTTGAGTTTCATATACAAAATGAAGGTGTTATAAGTCTAACTGAGATGTAAACCAAGTGGATTTAGTGGTCATAATTAAAGTGGACTGTTGGAATTTGTTAATTACTTCTAGCTTTGAGGTAATTTCCATGTAGTTTGCATGTGTTTCATCTACAGTGCAAATTTAGGAAAGACTTAAGTGTTTATGCAAGAGCTAAAATTATGTGTGGCTATTATTAGTGTTGCAACCCAATTTAAATATATGAAAATTTCAACACTCTCCTATAAATATATAATTACTGCAAGAGGTTCTCTACAACCCAGTATCGGGTAGATGTATAGGTATAATGTAAGTATGTAAACAATTTTAAATGTCAACTCAATTAAAAAATAAAAGTGATATCTGGGATGAGTGTAAACATAAATTTTGGCACAATTAATAATAGCAAGTTAAAAATAATATATAAAAATTTAAAAGTAATATAAACCCCAGATGAGTGTAAACATTTAAATGTTGGCTCAATTAATAATAAAAAGTTAAAGTAATAAAAAAAATAAAATTCAATTGTTATATTTTAATTTTCGTATTAACTTGTGAATAATAATTGTTACAATACCATGGGCCAATACCATGGGTTATCAAAACCACATTCCCAAAATTCATAACTTATTTCACAACCAAAATATTTTATAGCAATATGAAAAGAATTTTAACCATGGATATTCACCCTCACTTTATCATGGATATTACTAACTTGTAAAAATTAGGTTTTGTTATAATACCATGGGCCTTTACCATGGCTTATAAATACCACATGCAAAAAAAATCAACTTATTTCACAATCAAAATATTTTATAGCACTATGAAAATATTCTTAACCATGGATATTCAACCCCACATTACTATGGATATTATTAACTTGTAACTAGGGTTTGTTACAACACCGTGGGTCAATACCATGTTTTATCAACACCACATGCCCAAAAAACACAATATATTTCACAATAAAAATATTTTATAAAAATATGAAAAGATTTTTTTATCTAGATTTCAGATAAATCACATCAACAATTTTTGATGGTCAATGTTTGGAACATACTACTGAGGTTTATCCTTAGGACCAAGGTGAAAAAACTGATCTATAATAGGAATCAACAATTTTTGATGGTCAATGTTTGGAACATACTACTGAGGTTTATCCTCAGGACCAAGGTGAAAAAACTGATCTATAATAGGATTAAATAGTACAGATATCAACTTTTCCAAATATGCACTTTCGCACTGATATTATGAACTTGCGAATAAGTATCAATACCATATGCACAAAAATCACAACTTATTTCACAATTGAAATATTTTATAACAATATGACAAGATTATTAACCACAAATATTCACCTCCACTTTACCATGGATACAAAAATCACAACTTATTTCACAATCCAAATATTTTATAACAATATGACAAGATTCTTAACCACAAATATTCACCTCCACTTTACCATGGATATTATGAACTTGTAAATAGAATTTTTTTAAATACCATGGGCCAATACCATGGCTTATCAATACCACATGTCCAAAAACCATAAATTATTTCACAATAAAAATAGAGGAGGGAAGAAAGATAAAAGGAGAGGAGAGAGAGAGAGATAGGGAGAGAAGGGGAAGAGAGAGAGAGGGCGACACTGAAATGGAGAAGAGAGAGAGATATATGAATCAAGAGAGATATTGAGTTGGAGGGGGAGAGAGAGGGAGGAAAGAAGAAAGCCATATAGGGAGAAAAGTTGAGAGAGAGGATGAGTGACAACGAATCTATGGAGAGAGAGTGAGGGAGAGAGGAGAGTGGGATAGAAGAAAGAAATAACGAGAGAGAGAGAGAGAGAGAGAGATAGAGAGAGAGAGAGAGATAAAAGGGGAAGATATATAGAGAGAAGGGGAAGAGAGAGTGAGGGAGAGAGGAGAGTGGGATATAATAAATATAGAAGGAGAGAGATAGAGGGAGAAAAGGGGAAGAGAGAGAGAGGGATAGGAAGAGGGAGGGAGAGAGAAATAGATAGAAATGGAGAAAGAGTACGTATGTTTCGGGGGTGAGATAGAGAGAGGGAATAATCAAGAGACAGATAGATACAAATATATATATTATATAGTATTATATAACCAACCTAGATCCATATTAACCCTGGATCTATGAAACGCTGAGAGGGATCAAATCTCTCGAGGTGTAAACCTTTCCTCAATTTTTTCACTCAAAAAAGAGGTTTTCACCTCAAGAGATTGGATCCCTCTTAACGCTAGATAGATTCAGGGTTAATATGGATCTAGGATGGTTTATCACCCCAATCATAAAGTATATTTATTATTTTTATATTATGCATACTTATATGCATACATTATACATAAATATAATATTATAGAGCTTTGTGAAACTTTGTGTTACACTTGAAGAGAATCTAGGTGGAAACAAAAGTAATAATTGCAAGATAATAACTAAAATATTGCAAAGTTAGATTAGAATACAATTTCTCTCTATATATCTATATAAAAAATGTTGTATAATACAATGATATATAGTCTCCTTGAGGACAAGTGCCTTGGTTGGGTGTCATTGTGCATGGATAACATCTCTAAAGTATAGGCCTAGTTAATTAGTTAAGTAAACTAATATACTAGTCAATTGAACTAGTAGAATCCTAGAGATAACTAGAGAATCAACATACATAAGTGGAACTGTATTGAAATAAACTAATCCTAGTTAACTAGAGAATCAACATGCAATCATCTGTTAACTAGTATGACAAAAGTATAACTAAGTGTGATTGGACTAAGAATTTATCTTAACTTATAGTGAGGAATGTAATTCATATTGATGGTTCCAAGATAGGAAAAAATATAACGAAATAGGGAAAGTACATATCGGTGTTTATATACACTAAATATTTTCCCACGTGCCATATCTCTTTTTACATTACACAAAAATACCTTTATGATTATCATAATGAATTCAATTACTTCATCAAGGTGTATTTTCCATAAAATTTAATCACAATCAAGTGATGAGACTTTTCTACGCCGAAATTTTTGATTTATTTGACTATTGCTAAAGATCACTTGAGCCATACTGCATGAAGGCCTAACATCGATGCCATTCACTTTTATTTACTTGGAGAATTAACTCCTACTTGTCTTGTGCCTATTAATTGATGTTCATCATTAAATTTAATTGTTGTGTGATTGTTAATTAGTTGTATCTAGAGATTTATTCCAACTAATATAGCTCCTATTTTGGTGTTTGGTTGAGATATTTTCTCAACCAGTTGATTGTATGGTTAAGATAGAATTTCTATATTTAACCAATACTTGTTGTATTTATATGTGATGCTTAATAGAATACAATGGAGTTTTGGTGTGAAATTTTATTTTTAAATTGGTATCAGAACCAACATCTCTATGGGTAACTCCCTTAAGGGAGAGCTCAAGATGTAGATGTAGATTGAATTAATGTAGATATGTTTGTATGTTTGATTTTGTGAGTTTGTTGAAGTCATTCACTTGGGATTTTGATGGGATGTTTGTGAGCTATGATAAATGAAATGCATAGGGTTTTTACTACACAGGGAGGGAGGAAATTCGGGTTGATTAACTATGTTCATTCAAATTGTCGCAATCATAGAAGTTTTTTTTCTTTTTGGTATTCATCGCGTTGAGTTAACTGCATATGAATAGATAGCTACGCATACTCAATGAATAGTATTAAAGGTTTTGTGCCACTACCATCGTCAAATATGTATAGTAACTGTTATCACTCTGAAATTTCCAAGGGTTGTTCAATGCATTAAAAATAAATATCAGAGGTAACTATCAAGGGCTCTCTCTTAATTATTTAACTTTGTTTGTTTAATAAATTTTAGGCTAGTTGTGTATGCTTAATTTGGATTGATTTTTATTTGGTTGGTGGAATCAATAATTTAGATAGATAGGTGGTTTTCCATTTTCCATTGGGCTATGGAGTCAATATTCTTTGAAAACAGAACAAAATCAAATTATAAAGAAGGTGTTACAGGGCAGGATAGGTGAGGAGAATCAGATCTCAATGATGAATGGTAAAGTGATTTTTCAATCAGGATCAAGGAGAAATTAATAATTCCTTAAACCAAATAATGAAAAAGGATGAAGAAGTCAATCGTGATCAGAGGGAAATTAAGAATTCTCTAAACCGGATATCAGAAGAAAACATAGGAATGTATAACAATTAAAAGAAGAGAGTATTTAAACAAATTCTGCAGTAAAAATCTTGTTATAACACTCAAATTTAGAACACATTAAATTTTATGGAATATTTAGAAATTGAAAATGAACAGTTGAAATATATACTTCACTGAGATAGCTCTACACAAGAATCCTGTAAAGAAGTTGCTTTATAACTTGTCCTGTCTCTCAACTAGAAATGGCACAATAACCCTCAGGTAATAGATCAGTCAACTATGCAAATATTAAGAAATCCACACTAATCCACCCTTGATACTTCGAATTGATGAAGTATTTATAAAAATTATTACAAAAAAATCCTGTCAACTAACTAGGATTTATTCAAGGAAAACAAAATATCTTTATGCAAAAATATTGTGACATATTTCAACTGACTAAGATCTATCCCTGATTCTTATTTTTCTATTTTATGTTTTTTCTTTCATCTATGCGTTCTTTCACTTGTGTGTTCTTTCACCTATGCGTTCTTTTACCTGTATGATTTCACCTTTCATAGCAAATCACATCATTTTTCCCAGGTTTCTTCATCTGGAAGTTTGATCTTCATCATCCCAGTGTGGTAAACCTCATCTACCTCTGTGTATTTGGAAAACGTGGAATTATTAACAAAAAAGTGATTTACCTCATGTTGGAGGTAAAATAAGTTCTCTAAAGTTTGAAGGAGTACTGTGACTGTGGGTACACCCTTCATTGATGAACTTTTGGAAGTTTCTTTGGTTACTTCCCTCATCTTCTTATCATAGTCTTCATGTCTCATGAGTTTATCATTTATTACTAAAGGATTAGGCAGACCTTTCTGTCTCAATACATAAAATTTGTTCATAAACCTGTTCACCTCGAGCTCCATAGTTTGACATTTGTCCTCAAGTTGTATCATCAGATTTCTCTTGGAAATGAATTTCTTCACCTCTAAAATAGTCTTTGTTCTGTCAGCTATCCCGAGTTCTTCTAATTCATATTTTTTTTTGGAATTCAAGAATTTTATTATTTCAAAGGCTTCCTTTGGTTTCTTTCCAAGATTGTCTTTGACCTTGTAAATTGCATCACCAACTTCCTTCACCAAGTCATTCTTCTCAAATATGATCTGTATAGAAGGCCAAATATCATTAACTGAGTTAATGATATTGGCCCACAATTGTTGTTTTTCTTGGGCTAAAGGCTCTTTTGATGATAATTACTTTTCTAGCTTGTGGATTCTTTCAATCAATCTATTGGCTTTTTGCACTTCTGCTTGATGCATTACTTCTGCCAATTTCTTTCCATATTCTAAACTATTTACTTGTTCTTTGAGATTGTTAATTTATATAGTTTGAATGGACATATCTTCCATTGCTTTGATCAATTTGCTGGCCTCATTAGTGGGATGGGTTATTGGTATTGCTGATTTAGTTTTTGGAACTGATGTTGATACTGGAACTACTGTAGATGCTATAGGAATAGAAATAATGGGAAATGCTTCCATCTAGCTTGATTTTCCTGCAAAAGTTTATCCATTTCTGTTTCCATTTCCTTCAGTTGAGATATCAACTGAATGATCAGATTCATCATTTCATCCTTTTTATTATCAGTTTCCAAAACCTCCTTGGTTTGTGGATGCTCAATAGTTGGTAATTTTAATTGTTTCTTCAGTGCAACTATGTCTGCATTTTTCTTCTTGATAAGCTCTTTTGTTGCTTTGATATCTTTTGGATTATAACCAACTTCTATTACCAAATATTCTAGTGACTTTATCCTATTATCATTTTCTTGCGATGAAGCTCTCTTTAGTTTTAACTGTGAATTTATATTCTATAGAGAGTTCTGCATCTTCTGGACACTTAGAGCTTTGTGTGTCATGGTTGAATAGATCATTTCTCTTGCCTATTTGTGAAATTAAATCTGGTCAAGTGGATGCACATCTTTGGAAAGAACTTCAAAGGTTATCTTTTTGTAATCATCTGAAGTTTTGGGGCCCTGCATCTTTGGCTGTAAAAATGTCATTTGCATCTTCCTTGTTTTCAAATAAAAATTTGAAAGCAACCTACTATGATCACTGAGATTTTGCTTCTAGTATTTTTCATATGTAATAGCCTTTGATGTTTCATTTCTGATTTTAATTTCTTTGTATTTCTCCGTGATATCTTTTTATTTCTCCTCTGGCTTTTTGGATGATGAAACCTTTGCAATATTTTTCTTTTGAACGATTTGTGCACTGGAAGTTGATGGCAAATGTGTTTCTTCTGAAAGTGTTGGAGGTGCATCATCTCTGAAAACATATATTGTTTCAATCGTTTCAATGGTCTCTTCTTGCTCTATTGCTGGATTTAGTTTTGTTTTATTTATGTCCATAAGTTTAAATTTAGTATCAGATGTAGTTTCTACTGAATAAGAGCCTTCTTCTCTAGCCCTTTTTGAATTTATATCCTGTGGGGTTGGAGTAAGCCAGATGGAACTAGTATCAAGATACTTTTCCACCTCCTGTAGAGTGTTTTCCAACCACTCTGACTGGTTGTAATATTTCTTAATTTTAGGCTTAGACTCATGAATGAAAGGGGTGACTTTGAACTTAACTCTTACTTTGCTTATGACACCCAAGGGGTCATATGACCATTTGAAACTGCTGCTGAACTTTAAATCTTGGAGACATATTTTTGCTTCCTTTCTAGCATCCCTATTGTTGCATATAAAATGTCCTAGTTGATTTTTAATCTTAAATTGGGTCTTCTTTTTAGCTAAAAGGAAATTGATCTCATCAGAATTCAAGATTTTTCTAATGTATTCTAAAGAAAATATCCTCATTGGGAGGTTTTTGGGAAGTTTGTATGGAACTAGTTGGCTTCCATACACTCTGATTTCTGTATGATTCTGGTATAAATACCAGTCTCCTGTTTTTCTCTGATCTGATAAATGTAGAACCTTTTTGATTTCTTCACTAATTATTGGCTGAATGCTACTGCTAAGCATATTAACTACTGGATATATAAAAGAATCAATACAGTCTTTGAAACTGAATTCAGTGGAATCCTTTCAGATCAAGGATGTCCAAAAGATCACTGACTGGGGATTACCCTCAATGTCTAGTTTTTGTATGTTGACTACAAACCTTTCTAATTGAAAATATATAAACAAATGAAATAACATTCAGGAGTATTTGATTACTCCTTCTTCTGGCAGTTTGATCAGTTGATCATGCATGGCATCTACCAGGTATTAGGAAAAATTGAAAGTTGTAGCTACATGCTGATTTGGGAAAAATATGGATAGGAAACCAAGAATAGAATCATCTACATGCTCATCAGTGAAATATCCTAAAATATAGGACATCATGGTCACAATTTGTCTAGTTCTTTTTGAAAACATTGTTGGGTGTGGAGCCTGATTATCTTGTTTATTTTGTATCAGAACGTTGGATCCTTGTACCTTAATGGGGTAGCAAAGCTGCCCGTAATTAAGCGCTACCTGGGGGTTCCAGGGGGGGGGGGGCGCGACTACGACTTTATGGAGCCACCCCCTGGCGAGAGGTTTCGGGGGCAGTGCCCCCGAAGCTAAAAAAAGATGTAAAATTTCCTTGTAAAAGTATAATAATTTCTAGTCAAACTGGGCCATTCATTAGGCGGATGATTTGAGGGTAGAAGTTATGTTTAGTTTAGGGTTTTTTTTCCCTAGACAAAAACCCCTTGCTATGTATGAGGGTATTGTATTGCGGCTATGTATTGTACATGTATTCTAAGAGCGAGAAACAGATAGGGAGGTTGTGAGAGAGAATAAAGGATATTATAGCAGATCTGCTGTATGTTGTGTCTCTTCATTTTGTTGGATAATAGAAAGGAAGGACTGGCTGTTCGGGGTGGACATAGCCCAAATTGGGTGAACCACGTATATCTGTGTCTCTCTGGTTTTATGTGTTTTGTGTGCTTGTGTTTTCCGCATATTTTATGTGTTGCATTGCTCTGTAATATTTAATTTTCTAACAACTGGTATCAAAGCCGAAGGTATATTTGGCTGATAAACTCACAAGAAAGAAGGGTTCCTGGTTCAAGTGGGAGTAATGGTGGAAGATGGTAAATTTAGGGTCGAGAAATTTAACGGCCAAAACCTCCCACTGTGGAAGATGCAGATGGAAGATTATCTGTATAAGAAAGATCTATACCTACCATTGAGCGGAAAAAAGAAGAAGTCGATGGCTATGATAGACGCAGAATGGGATATTCTTGCTAGAAAGGCACTCAGAACAGTACGGTTGTGCCTCGCGGCGTCGGTAGTCTTGAATATTTTTAAGGAAACAACAACAGAGGGTTTGATTAAGGCGTTGGTGAAACTATATGAAAAACCCTCGGCCTCAAACAAGGTATTTCTTATGAAAAATTTATTTAATATGAATATGTCAGAAGGTGGATCTGTTGCAGACCATTTAAATGATTTTAATACAATTACCAGTTAGTTAAGCTCTGTAGGGGTAAAATTTTATGATGAAGTTAGAGCTTTGTTATTTTTGTGCTCATTTCCAGAAAGCTGGAATGGTTTAGTTATGGCCATTAGTAACTCTATCTCTGGATCTAGTACTTTAAAGTTTGATGATGTTGTCGGTGCTATCCTTAGTGAGGAAATGCGATGGAAAAGCTCCGGTGAGACATCGGGTAATGCTTTGAGTGCAGACTCTAGGGGAAGAAAAATGGAAAGAGAAAAGAGCTCAGGATATCACAGTAAATCAAGGAAAGGCAGATCCAAGTCCAGATCAGGGATAGTGTGCTGGAAATGTGGAAAGAAAGGACACCTAAAGAAAGACTGTAGATCTTGGAAGGGAAAAGAAGGAGATGCACAACATTAAGAAAAAAATCATGAAGCAAATATGACAGGTGATGTGTTACAAGATGCTTTTATTCTTTCTTTCGAAAATGTTACTGATTCCTGGGTGGTAGATTTAGGGGCCTCATTCCATGCCACACCTGATAAGAAATATTTTCATGACTATGTTCAAGGAGATTTTGGACAAGTTCGTTTGGGTGATGGTAAACCCTATAAAATTGTTGGAATGGGTAAGGTTCTTGTAAGACAACAGAATGGAAACCAATGGCTATTAAAGGAGGTAAGGCATGTTCCAGATTTGAGGAAAAATCTGATTTCAACAGGGCAGTTAGGCAGTGAAGGTTGCGTGAAAACTTTCACAGATAAAACGTGGAAGGTCACCAAAGGAGCCCTGGTAATAGCAAAAGGCGAAAAGGTTGGTACATTGTATTTATGCAATGGTATTTCTAACTCTGTTAATGCTTTAACTTCCGAAGGAGCAGATGCAACATTATGGCATCATAGGCTCGGACACATGAGTGAGAAGGGGATGAAGATTCTTCACTGAAGAAATTTTTTGCCAGGTTTGAAGAATGTTTATTTGGATTTCTGTGAGAATTTCATTTATGGAAAACAGAAGAGAGTCAAATTTATTAGAGTTGGGAAAGAAAATAAGAGAGAAAAATTAGAGCTTGTGCATACAGATGTATGGGGACCTGCTCAGGTATCATCTCTTGGTGGCTCTCGTTATTATGTTACTTTTATTGATGATGCAACTAGAAAAACTTGGATTTATTGTATTCAGAATAAATCTAATGTATTTTATACTTTCAAGAAATGGAAAGCTTTGGTTAAGATTAAGACATGAAAGAAGTTGAAGTGTCTCAGATCAAACAATGGAGGTGAATATTGTAGCAAAGAGTTTGATAGGTACTGTTTAGAGCATGGAATTTGTAGAGAGAAGACAGTTCCAAGAACACCACAAGAAAACGGTGTTTCAGAAAGGATGAACAGAACAATAATGGAGCGTGCAAGGTGCATGAGATTGCATGCAGGATTGCCTTTACAATTTTGGGCAGATGTTGTAGATATTGTTGTTTATCTAATAAACATAGGGCCTTCAAGTTCCTCGGATGGTGATATTCCAGAGGAAGCATGGACAGGTAAAAAGGTAAACTACTCTTTTTTAAAGCCTTTTTGTTGTGAGGCCTTTGTCCATATTAATAAAGAAAATAGAACAAAGCTTGAGGAAAAATCAAAGAAATGTACCTTTATTGGATATGGTGTTAATTATTTTGGTTATCTCTTATATGATTATGAAAATCACAAAATCATTAGGAGCATAGATGAAATATTCAATGAAAATATATTGTATAAGAATCAGTTGCAGGAAAAGAAACAGGAAAAAGAAAAAAAAAGAATACACAGTTCTTGATGAGATCAAAGAAAAGGTAAAGGTGCCTGAAAAATAATAATAATAAAGAGCCAGAAAAATAGCAACCACCACAACAACAACAACAAGCACCTCAAACACCTGAAAGTGGTGTTAGAAGATCTAACAAGATAAGTAGACCCCCTAAATGATACTCTCCTTCATTATATTATTTATTGTTGACTGATTCTGGTGAACCTGAATGTTATGAAGAAGAAATGCAAGTTGAAAGCAGGAAGAAGTGGGAGCTAGCCATGGAAGAAGAGATGGACTCCTTAATTCATAACCAGACTTGGGACTTAGTCAGGTTGCCTGCAGGTAAAACTACATTACAGAATGAATGGGTTTACAGGCTGAAGGAAGAAGATGGAGGAAAACATAGGTACAAAGCTAGACTTGTGGTGAAGGGGTTTGCACAGAAGAAAGGTATTGATTTTGATGAAATATTTTCTCCTGTTGTTAAGATGACTTCAATCAGAACTATTTTAAGTATTGTAGCAGTGGAAGATTTACATCTTGAATAGTTATATGTAAAGACATCATTTCTCCATGGATATTTGGAGGAAGAGATCTATATGGAGCAACCAGAAGGATATGAGGTCAAAGGGAAAGAAAAATTAGTGTGCAGGTTAAATAAGAGCTTGTATGGCTTAAAATAGGCTCCAAGGAAGTGGTATCTAGAATTTGACAGGTTTATGTCTGAACAAGGTTATACTAGATGTCACTCTGATCATTGTATTTATCTAAAAAATCAAAATTATGGTAGCTATATTATATTTTTATTATATGTGGATGACATGCTTGTTGCAAGGTCTAACATGCAGGAAATAAATGTGCTCAAAAGAAAATTGGCAAATTCATTTACAATGAAGGATTTGGAAGCTGCAAAACAAATCCTTGGTATGAGAATAACCAGAGACAGGAAAAATCGCAAATTAACACTGTCTCAGAATGAGTACATACAAAAGGTGTTGAAAATATTTAATATGCAGAATGAAAAACCAGTTAGTACACCTTTTGCTAGCCATTTCAAACTTAGTAAGGAGATGTGCCCCAAGACCGAAGAAGAAATGGAATATATGTCTAAAGTTCCATATGCATCAGCAGTTGGAAGCTTAATGTATGCAATGGTCTAAAAAGGCCTGATATTGCACATGGAGTGGGAGTTGTAAGCAGGTACATGAAATATCCAGGAAAAGAACATTGGATGGCAGTAAAATTGGATTCTCAGATATTTGAGAGGTACCACAAATCAAGCATTATGCTTTGGTGGTTCAAACATTGCTCTACAAGGATATGTTGATGCAGATATGGCAGGTGACAAAGATAGCAAGAGGAGCACTACAGGATATGTATTTACTGTAGGTGGAACAACTGTCATTTGGGTTTCAAAAATCCAAAGTGTTGTTGCACTTTCAACAACAGAAGCAGAGTATGTTGCTGCTACAGAGGCTATTAAAGAAATGATTTTGTTACAAAGGTTTATGGATGAATTGGGTAAGAAGCATGATATGGGCATGTTATACAGTGATAGCCAAAGTGTCATTCATCTTGCAAAGAGCTCAACATTTCATTCCAAGACTAAACACATACAGCTCAAGTACCATTTCATACGGTCAGTATTGGAAGATGGACAGTTGAAGCTGGAAAAGATACACACTAGCCATAATCCTGCAGATATGCTAACAAAAGTTGTAACTAGGGAGAAACTGAGAGTATGTTCAGTTTAAATTGGTCTTCAAGGATGATGATGAATATGAGAAACAACCAGGTCCAAAGAGGAGTCATTATCTAGCAAATGAAGCAGCAGTGGAGTTGCTACAATTAGTCTCCAAGTGGGAGATTGTTGGGTGTGGAGCCTGATTATCTTGTTTACTTTGTATCACAGCGTTGGACCCCTGTACCTTAATGGGGTGGCAACACCACCTATAATTAAACACTACCTGGGGGGTCCAGGGGGAGGGGGGGGGGCTACGACTTTATGGAGCTCCCCCCTGGCAGGGGGTTTCGGGGGCAGCACCCCCAAAGCTAAATACAGATGTAAAATTGCCTTGTAAAAGTATAGTAATTTCTAGTTAATCTGGGCCGTTCATTAGGCGGGTGATCTGACGGTAGAAGTTATGTTTATTTTAGGGTTTTTTACCCTAGAAGGAAACCCCTCGCTATGTATGAGGGTATTGTATTGCGGCTGTGTATTGCACATCTATTCTCAGAGCGAGAAACAGATAGGGATACTGCGAGAGAGAACAGAGGATATTATAGCGGATCTTCTGTAGGTTATGTCTCTTCATTTTGCTGGATAATAGAAAGGAAGGACTGGCTGTTCGGGGTGGACATAGCCCAAACTGGGTGAACCACGTATATCTGTGTCCCTCTGGTTTTATGTGTTTTGTGTGCTTTTATTTTCCACATATTTTATGTGTTGCATTGCTCTCTAATATTTAATTTTCTAACAAACATGGTAGCAGAGTATGGAGGATTGTTTTCAGGAGATTCTATTGATGGAGGGAGGAAAGTATGAAAAATTTGAAACCTTTTAGGGAAGTCAAGCTTTAAGTAAAGATCAATAAGGGTTCCAATGGAGAAAGGCACTCCATCAGGTTGTGATTGAATCTACAAAATTTTATTGATGGATTGAGCAGTGATAGTAAATAGGATTTCTTGGTTACGGGTGACTATGGCTATTTCATTGGGAAAATAGCTGATTTGGCATAGTCTGATGAATTCAGGGAACTGATAGGTTTGTGGAAATGTGTACTTGGGTAGGTTAGAGTCCCAGAGATGAATATCATCTGACTGGTCAACAAATTTATCATGAATCCAACAATGAAGTTCCAAAATGTTTCTATCAGTCACAATGTCATTAATTTTTAAGTCCTTATCGGCCAAAGGAGTGTGGTCGACATCTAACAGGGTGGTTGCAAATGGTTTACAGTTAGGATTCTCTGGGAAGCCATTAATTTGTTTCAATTTATTAATAAAATGGATTATTTAATGGTTTTAGGTATTCATAATTACTTGGAATATCTTGAATTTGGTCGTGGAAGGAGTCTAGGTAGCAGCAAGTTTCAATCTTGGTCAACAATGGCTTTTTGATATTTTTTGCAAATAAATAGAGATAATAAATTAACAGTTTAGGGCAGGGTTTAATTATTTTTTAAACATTGGGGCTATCGCATGGTGCGTGTGTTCTATTATTTCAAATAGTGGTGGTTTCATCGCACACCTTGGAAATGGTTTGGTGTTTTATTGCACGTTGAAGGATGGTTTGGTGGTTTGGGAACGGGGGGGAGGGGGGTGCAATAGAACATGGTAGTGCCACGTGGCAGGGGAGTGGGGGATTGAAACCACCCATTTTTTACCCCCCCCCCCTCTATTTTAAACTTCGAACAATGGGGAGTGTGAAAGGGTTCAAAGGTCGTTAGATCTGATTGGCTATGATCGGACGATTTACGGGTGTTGGTAGTTTCTAAGGACGTGGGGTCAGGTAGTTGATAGGCAGAGGGTTAATATGAAATTGGGTCAGGGAATATATATCCAGAGAGTTAAAATGATAGCGAGGGGGAGGGTTTATGAAATATATTAAGCGGGATGTTCAAAAAATATATTAGGAGGAGGGGTTAAGTCAAAAAGGGGGGGTCCACTTAATATTTAGTGCTCTAAACTATTGAAAAGTGGGTTTTTTTGTTTTATTGAAAGCATAAAGTTAGTCAAGGGAAAAAAGGGGGTTTTTTTAGCAAGGGAAAAGGGTTAGGATAAGGGGAAATGGTTTCCAAGAGAGGAAAAATGGATTTAGTAAGGGGAAATGGTTTCCAAAGGGGAAAAAGGGATTAGGACAAGGGAAAGGTGTTAGAAAATTTTTTAGATCATGGATAAGCATAATGAGGCTTATATAATTATTGAAAAAGTACTCTACCTACCCTTGTATTCATCCTAACATTTTTTATTTCCTTTATTGGGTGCATTTGAGCTTGCTGACCCTTTTATTTTATTTTGATACGAAAACTAACTTATTTCTAACCTTATATCTTCCAATGGCTCAGATTAAACTTATGAGCTCATTTTTATTCTCTACCTAACTACTGATCTGCCAAGATTAAATGATTTGGTAAAATCTTTATTCACTAGCTATCATAACATGAAATTTAAAGGCATGAATGACCAAGATTAGATTGTATGATCATCATGAATTGTGGCATTTTGAACAAGCTGCACACAATTTATTTGCAAGAGTAAAGTAAACTAAGAGTAGTGGCATTTGAATGTGCAAGAATTTCAGAATTTATTTTTGTTTCTTTTTATGGGGTTCATATTTTATATTTTTTTTTATCTTTTTTTCTTTTGGTCCTTTGATTATTCTTTTAGGACATACCCTCTTTTCATTTTTTCATATGGAAAACATTTGCAGAAATGCAAAGTTATGTACAATATTAGAAGACTTAACATAGTAAATTCAAAATTATGGTCCCTATTATTATAGGACCCTAATAGTCACCATGAAATTGCCAAGGCTACGGTGATTGGAGTTCCTTTACCTTGATCAATGTGTAGATGAATTTATTGTTGGGGTTGTTGCCATTTTTCCAGTAAAATGATGAATATGTAATAAATATTTTAGGGGAGCAAACAACTTGATTGGATATATGTAGGGAGAAATTCACTTGATTCTATATATGAAATTTTATTTGAATGAATCTCACAAGCTTTTCAACTCTCATAACATTAAACGAAAACATAGTTGAGTATTGTTTGTTGGGTCCAAAAACATTTCCTACATTGTTTCAATAGTATCCAATTTTCACCTAAATATCTGGTTTGATGCATTGCAGTTGAATTACATGGCATGGGATCACGTGTGATTACAACATCAATTACCATAGGATTCTTCTTGTTGGTGAGTACTGTTATATACGTTCACCACACATGTTAGAATGGATATTTAATCTCAACATATGAGCACATGCTATCTGGAGTAAATACATCTAACATGTTTCCCCAGTTTTGGCATATAATAATTTTTATACTCCTTTTCTCAGCTGCGATGGTATGTTGTATATAAGTATCTTTTTTTGTGCTTACAAAATTAGTGATGATGAACTTACAAAATAATATCAAGAGGTCATGATGTAATAACCCACTCTAGATAAATTCTGTATCTAAATGAATCTTCTATATAAATAGTGAGTACAATGATTGGAAAACATGTATCTCGGTAGATGGGATCTTGTGGATAGAATGACTAGTAGTTCAATGTTTATTGTAAAAAAGTAATTTTTTGTTCATGAAGCTACTACTTAAGAGATTGAGGGGTGTAAAAATTAATATGGATGTTTGTCCAGATATTTTGGCAGTTGTGGATCTAGGGAAGGATCCCTCATTTGTTGAAGATGTGGGAGTGGCCTTATCATGAGATTATGCGAGAACTTGGGACGTTGTTCAGTAATTGAATTCGAGAGATCTTTGGTTCAGGAGTTCGAGAGTGTAACTTAGGAATACAATTTTCTAACTACACATTTCCGAGGGTTATGAGACAACTTGATGGAGTTTGATCTATGATATTTGGAAGATGTTTAAAGAATCTAATGAAGACTTTGCAGACAAGAAGATCAAGAAAAGTACTCATTATCGGAGGGACATGGAGAATTAACTCCTACTTGTATTGTGCCAATTAATTGATGTTCATCATTAAATGTAATTTTTGTGTGATTGTAAATTAGTTGTATCTAGAGATTTAGCCCAACTAATATAAGTCCTATTTTGGTGTTTGGTTGAGATATTTTCTCAACTATTTGATTGTATGGTTAAGATAAAATTTCTATCTTGAACCAATACTTGTCGTATTTATATGTGATTTTTAATAGAATACAACGGAGTTTTGGGGTGAAATATGATTTTTAAATTGGTATCAGAGCCAGTGGCTCTGTGGGTAGCTCCCTTAATGGAGGGCTTAAGATGTAGATTGAATTAGTGTAGATATGTTTGTATGTTTGACTGTGTGAGTTTGCTAAAGTGTGTGACTTGGGATTTTGAAGGAATGTGGGTGAGATCCAATAAATGAAATGCCCAGGGCTGTTACTGCATGGGGAGGGTAGAAAGTCAAGTTGAGTAACTATGTCCATTCAAATTGATGTGAATCATTGAAGTTTTTTTTATTTCTGGTATTCATCACATTGAGTTAACTGTGTATCAATAGAGAACTACAGATGGTCAATGCATAGTATTAAAGGGTTTGTGCTGGTACCATCGTCAAATATGTAAAGTCACCATGGCATTGCCAAGGCTACGATGATTAGAGTGCCTTGACCTCGATAAACATGTAGGTGAATTTATTGTTGGGATCATTGCCATTTTTCCAGTAAAATGATGAATATGGAATCAATATTTTAGGGGTCAAATGCACTTGATTGTATATATTCATGGATCAATGCACTCGATTCTATGTATGAGGGTTTATTAAATTGGAGCTCACAAGCTTTGGAAATCTCATAACATTCAACACAAACAGAGTTGAGTATCCTTTTTTGGGTCCAAAAACATTTCCTACATTGTTTCAATAGTATCCAATTTGCACCTAGCTATCTGGTTTGATGCATTCCAGTTGAAGTACATGTCATGGGATCACGTGTGACTACAACATCAATTCCCATAGGAGTCTTCTTGTTGGTGAGTATTGTGATATGTGTTCACCACATGTCAGAATGGAGATTTAATCTCATCATATGAGTACATAATATCTAGATTGAATACATCTAACATGTTTCCCTAGTTTTGGCATATCATAATTTTGATACTCCTTTTCTCAGTTGCAATGGTATGTTGTATATAAGTATCATTTTCTTTTGTGCTTATAAAATTAGTGATAATGAACTTCAAAAATTAGATCAAGAGCTTATGATGTAATATCTGACTCTATATACATTCCGTATCTAGACGACTCTTATATATAACTAGTGATTACATTAATTAGCACCCATGTATCTCGGTAGATGGGAGCTCGTACATAGAATGACAAGTAGATCAGTGTTTATTACAAACAAGTAATTGTTTTTGTCTGAGGCTACTACTTAAGATATTGAGTGGTGTAAAACTCAATATGGATGGTTGTCTAGAAATTTTGGCGGTTGTTGATCTAGGGAAGGATACCCCATTTGTTGAAGACATGGGAGTGGCCTTCTCATGAAGTCATGCGATAGCTTGGGACATTGTTTATTAATTTGTAATATTCCTAATTAGCCTAAGCTAAGAGGAATATTCATTTTTGTTTTACTTTATGTTGCATGAATAAATTAATAAATGAGGACATGTAAAACTCCTTAAAAGGCTGAATAAATCAATTCCAATTTGAACAAGGATAAACCAGGGCCATGTAAATAAATCACTTGCAGGTGTGAAAGGGGTTTGAGCTGTGATACTGGGACAAACTTGACCAAATCTACAACGCTATCTAGATTCAGTGTACTTCATGAAGGGACAACGCAATTCTAGAGGGAGGCCCCTCATGTGAAAGGAGATAACTTATCAAGGTGGTTTAGGGTTTGCAAAGGCTTTCGTCTTATAAAAGGAAGGGGAAGGTAGAAAGAGAAGGTTGTTGATTGTCTATATTTCTGAGTATCTTGTATGTTTAGAAAAATACTATTCTCTGATTTTTAGTGGAGAATTGTGTTGCTTAGCACTTGGAGTTCCTATGCAGGGATTTCACCTCTTCCATTGAGGATTCTTGGAGGATTTTTTGCTAATTTGATCCACTGTCAGGCTTTGGGCCAAGATATACTTCCAACTGCAATGCAAATCTAGTGAGGGTTTGCTTGCTTTTGTAGGCTGCAGCAAGTGGAATTCTAGATCTGCTTATATCTAGCTTGTATTGGAGCCTCTTCTCAATGAGTGTGTCTTTGAACCTCATGGAAGAGTGCATCCACTGTTTGAGCTTCAGATTTGTATCTTGGCATCATGCCATCTATGTCATTCGAGCTACAACACAGTTTTCATTGAGGAACTGTGTTATTTTCAGTGGAGGGTTTGCAGGGTGTTTGGACCCCATTTTTTATGAGAGATCTCTAGTGCTGGGCTTTGCCTTTCACTTTGGTGATCTGTGGATTAGCTTGCTGATCCATGTTCTATTTAGATATGATATCTTTTAATGTAAATTCATCTTCAAAAATTTCAAAATCATTTTGCAGATATGCAACTTAAAACTCATATCTACTCTTTATAATGCATGATTTGGTCTAAACCCCAAG
Source organism: Pinus albicaulis (assembly GCA_034641835.2). Taxonomy (NCBI): domain Eukaryota; kingdom Viridiplantae; phylum Streptophyta; class Pinopsida; order Pinales; family Pinaceae; genus Pinus; species Pinus albicaulis. Next base: position 1,631,257,626 of record CM076579.1, on the reverse strand, counting down.
GGGATCTTGTAAATAAGTCTTTCTAGTTTCCATATATGAAATGGATTTGATGTTTTGTTCGCAGATCTGTCCTAGATCTGAGATGTAATTTTCAACTATTGCAGCTCCTTAAAATAACGTTGTCAATCCATTCTACAGTTCATATATGTGTTGCAGCCTTCTTTTCTAAAGATCTATTGCTCTCTTGTCTCGTGTATTCTACTGTATATTGAAAGAGATTCATTTTAATTCTGATTTGCTGTTGTATGTTCATAAGTTAATCTTATTTTATGGCCTCCTGCTCATACTTTCCAAGACTGCATTATTTTTGAAGAATTTTTTTGTGCATAGCTGTAGCCCCTCTTGTAGGGTGTTTTTTAGCTAGACTGGGTGGTGGGAGATCTGTTTACCACACCTAGTTTAATTTTTTTTTGCTCCCCTTTTGGATCTAGACTCTAGATCTGCTGATCTAAGGGATACAAGGGCTGTAAACTCATTTTTGTGCATCAATCTCCCAGGAGTGTGTTATTTCAACAGGCTTTTTGTGTTATTCCAGATTTGGAATATTACATAATTGACTTCGGGAGATCCATGGTTTGGAAGTTCGAGAGTGGAACTCAGGAATATGGTTTTCTGACTACACCTTTCCTAGGGTTATGAGACGAATTGATGGAGTTCTCTCTATGATATTTTGAAGATGTTTAAAGAAGCTAATGAAGACGTTGTAGACAAGAACATCAAGACAAGTACTCGTTAAGGGATGGACTTGGATAATTAACTCTTACTTGTATTGTGCCTATTAATTGATGTTCATCATTAAATGTAATTGTTGTGTGATTTATAATTAGTTGGATCTAGATATCTAGTCCAACTAATATAGCTCCTATTTTGGTGTTTGGTTGAGATATTTTCTCAACCAGTTGATTTTATGGTTAATATAGAACTTCTATCTTGAAAAAATAATTGTTGTATTTATATGTGATGTTTAATAGAATACAATGGAGTTTTGGTGTGCAATATGATTTTTAAATTGGTATTAGAGCTAATGGCTCTATGGGTAACTCCCTTAAGGGAGGTGTTATCACTCTACAAAATTTCAAAATCTGAAGCTTGAAAATCAGCCATAATACTCCAAATTTCTTAGTTTGCAAAATATCATAAAATGATAAATTTTGTTGTGTATTTAAAATTTTTAAACTTATTTTAAGGTCTTAGAAATGAGTCCAAGTCACATCAAAGGAATATTTTTTGAGCTGACACTTGGAAATGAGCACAAGTCCAAAATTTTTCCATTTGTTACCAAACTGTCTAAGTCTGCAGCGAATATAGTAGGAAATTAACAAGATTTGCTACGGAAACACCTAATAGTTTCGTAGCAAATCTAACACTTGTCAAATGAAACCTGCTACGAAATATCTGCCAAACTTTAACGGTTTGAATAATAATGATGAATGATTTAGTGTTGCAAGGACCTGCTGCTAGATTTAAATCATCATTTTAAAATCTTTCCATGTCATTCATCATTTGTTTATACAACCTCTCATTCCACTCTCATACTTTTTGTTTTATCTTTCCGCACTCATCATTCGCTTCTAAAGTATCTCTCTGTCACGAAGCTACCCTGTAAAAACCCTTGTCAATTGTATCAATCTCATCCCATTTTAGTTGCTCTCTGTTATCAAGAATTCTATCCTGAACAAGTGTAAAGAGGTAAGGTAAGCCACCGTTTCATCACACTGGGAATGGCTATACATACACTCAAGAAAAAATTAAGATATGTTCTTCTAAAGGAAAGGACAAGGTTATAAAGAAGGCTGAAAAAGAGGTTTTGATAGAACAATTCAAAATTGTCAAAGATGATTTGGATGAAACTAATAAAAATTTGGAGAGATATAAGAAATATAGAGAGATGATAGATGAAGTAGAAAAGAAAGTGACTGAACAAGTTGTTCATTTTGAGACTTCTATTGCAAAAGCCAAGAATCTGTTGAAAAGGACACAGCCTTTGCGTAGCATAGTGTCACATACAAGAAAGAGGAATTGGTGCCTACAAGCAGAGAAGAGAAACCTAAAAAGGCAAGTGAGAGAATTAAAAGAGGAAATGGAACTGATGAGAACAAAATTGGAGAAAAGAGACTTGGAAAGAGGAGATGTAAACAAAGCTGCTTGAAAACACCGACATACAATAAGGTAACAATTAGATCAGCATATTTTTGTCTTATATTTTCAAAAAACTACCTACAGTCATGTTCATATACTTTTTGAAGCTCAGATGCAAGTTTTATTGAATTACCTAAGTATTAGGAAATTCCGCAGCAAGTGGCAGGCTTGAAGGCTAGTTTTTGCTGCGGAATTTCTGAAAGTATCTTTTTGGTTTTGAGAAGAAAAAAATTGATGGAAGTAAGCAATTTTAAAGGTCATGCTTATTTTTTTTTGGTCATATAACATCTTCCAAGGGTTAAAATCAGCAGAAGAATATTATATATCAACTTTTGGGATGCGCTATGAAAACAGGTTGTTTTTGTAGCTCAAAAAAATAGAGTTTTAGCAGAGAAGAAAATTTTATGACAAATAATGATAAAGCATGAAAAGGATCAAGCACGTGTAAGGTTACTCATCATCAGGTGTCAAAGAGTATCCGATGTCAAAGAGTATCAGTTTTTGCAAAATGGAGACTTTAGCCAAAAGAAGAGTTTGAAGACAATAGTCCAACATGTGCCATGTCATCCAACTAACTTTTCCAAAATGATGGGCAAAGTTATTCCATGAAGGCTGTCATGATATAAATGTTTTGTTAATGGGAAGCATGGTATACAGTTAGGATTCCTCTTGAAGATGACTTGGATTAGTTTGTTTTGATTATAATAATTAAGAGTTCTAGTCCTAGTAGGACTCTTACTCTTGTTTCGAATAGATGTCAGTCTTAGTCTCTAGAAGTTAGTCAACAGTTATTTTTAAGTGTCAGTTAAAGTAAAATGGTTTGGCAACTTGGAAAGGTAGTTGTAAAGGCTAAAATACCTTTAAATAATGTATATTTAGAGGTACCAAGGGTTTGAAAATGGTAATCAGAACAACTACTTTTGTAAATTCTTTGAGCAGATTGATATATACATAAACAAAGTGACTTTTTCTGAAGCTAATATTCTTATTATACTTCAGTGAGCTTTATTTCTTCTCTCATATGTTTTACTTTCATATTTTTTATGCTTAATACTCATAATTCATGGGAACATGCTCTGACTTCCTTTAAGTGTTGATTTATGGTGAATTGAGCTCTTTGGTTTTATCTTTGGATGTTTTTTCTTCAATGTTTAAAGACTTATTACTCAGAATTCATGTTATTCATGCTCTGACTTCCTTTAGGTGTTAAGCTTTGATGAATCTCTTCTAAACAATTTCTTTTTAGTACCTTGAGGTATCATTACTCAGAATTCATGCACACATGCTCTGACCTCCTTTGAACCTTAAGTTATTGAGAATTTTATGAATGTACTACCCTTTTAATTGAAGTATATACATGCCTCAGTTTTATAAGAAGAGCTATTTCGTTATCTTATCCCTATCACTGACTCCATAGCCCAACGGTAACTTGTCTTCACCTTTCAACCTGCAAACATACAAAACCACAAACCATAGAGTTAGCCATCTATCTTTATACAAAATCAATAACCCTTGAGAGAGTCCTCTCAGACCAATGAGGCTAAGCCTCAGCTAAAATATTGGTTTGAAATAGTTACACTGAGGTAGTCTGATCAGCAGCGTATCAGGGTCCTATTTTGGTGATAACATTTTGGTGCATCTTTCGGGAGTCTGAAGATACATCTCTCCCAAAAAATCATGAAGCTGGACTCTTGAAGGTAGTAGGAGCTTAGACATATGTTCAAGGCTGCAAAAATACCTTGGCGACTCCACACATAAAATAAAAAATTGGAAGGTGACTCCACTGCCGAGGAGATCAGTTTCCTAGCTGATGTTTTAGGATGAGTTCAAATGCAAGAAAAAATGCCAGGTATGATCCTATGAATTGGTCTCATATTCCTGGTTCTCCAAATCCTATGCCAAAATTTGATTGGTTATATGATCTTCCAATATTCAAAGATGAAAAGAAATACAATGCTGCTCTTCATTTGCTTAGGTTTCATCTACATGTACATAGTCTTAAGGTTCAGATTCCTGAAGACTGTCTTATGAAGATTTTTATGAATACTCTAGAAGGAAAAGAATGGTCTTGGTATAAAGGTTTAGTAGATGGTTTATGGTATTCTCTTGCTAATTTTCATAATGAATTCTATGAGATATATAAAGAGTGTCATTCCTCCTTATTACTGCTGAAACACTGTTGTAAAAATTCTGTCAATCTCATTCAGTATTTGAGGGATTTTTATGAGGATGATTAATTTATGGATGAAGAAAATTTTGAGGCTCTTCATGACAATGCATTCCAACATATAGAAGAAAGAATAATATCTCGTAGAATCCATCATGAAAATTAGCAAGAGAATACCTTTGAAAATCATATTACATCCTCCGAGATTGATAAAGAGATGCTTCAGAATTATCAGTCTTTAGATTATAATGAAGATGAGAACCATTGCATAAACCAAGAAGAAATACTGGAAGATTGTTTTAATAACTCTCAGGCAGAGGAATGGATTGATGATTTCTGTATTTCCTTACAACAAATTAATTCTAAGTGTGATCATAATAGTGAGGAAGATTTCATTGTGTATGGAAATCAATCAAAAAAGTAGTTGGATCACTTATCAAATGAATGTTGTGTGACTAAAGATCAGTTTTTAGAAGTAACAGAATGTTATGAGGACCATCAAGCTGATAATGTATTCTGGGATCCTATAGCTTTATACATGGAAGAGTTTTACTCTCCAATATTTCAGTTTTGTTTTTACTATGAAGATCAGAGGAAATTTCAGTGGCAGTGTTAATCACAATTCTATAGTTACTTTGAAGTCCAATATAGTCAAATATCATATAAAGAAGATGATTGGCTTTATTGGAAATTTCACATTGATTTAGCTAAAGGAAGTTTGCATTTGATAGGGTAGGTAGGTACGTATGTGCAAATAAGCTCAAGGTTGACTGACCATTTTCAGTAAGGACAGTTTAAAGGAGAAGTTTGGGCAGAAATTCAGAGTTTTTATTTATAAAAGGATGAATAGCAGCACTGGAGCTATGAGTTCTTAGCATACCACAGGGGTATGCTATCCCTAATGGAGCCACTATTATCACTCCACAAATTTTCAAAATCTGATGCTTGAAAATCAGCCATAATACTCCTTCAAATTTCTTAGTTTGCAAAATATCATAAAATGATAAATTTTATGGCGTATTTAAATTTTTTAAACTTAGGTTAAGGTCTTAGAAATGAGTCCAAGTCACATCAGAAGAGTACGTTTTGAGCTGACACTTGGAAATGAGCACAAGTCTAAAATTTTTCCATCTGTTACCAAACTGTCTAAGTCTATAACGAATATAGCAGGAAATTAACAGGATTTGCTATGTAAACACCTAATAGTTTCGTAGCAAATCTGACACTTGTAAAATGAAACCTGCTACGAAATCTCTGCCAATATTTGATGGTTGGAAGAATAATGATGAATGATTTAGTGTTGCCAGGACCTGTTGCCAGATTTAAAACATCATTTTAAAATATTTCCATGTCAGTCATCATTTTTTTATACATCCTCTCACTCCACTCTCCTACTTTTTGTTTTATCTTTCCGCACTCATCATTCATTGCTAAAGAATCTCTCTGTCAGGAAGCTACCCTGTAAAAACCCTTGTCAATTGTATCAATCTCATCCCATTTTAGTTTCTCTCTGTTATCAAGCGTTCTATCCCGAACAGGTGTAAAAAGGTAAGGTAAGCCACCGTTTCATCACACTGGGAATGGCTATAGATACACTCAAGAAAAAATTAAGATATGTTCTTCTAAAGGAAAGGACAAGGTTATAAAGAAGGCTGAAAAAGAGGTTTTGATAGAACAATTGAAAATTTTCAAAGATGATTTGGCTGAAACTAAGAAAGATTTGGAGGGATATAAGAAAGATAGAGAGATGATAGATGAAGTAGAAAAGAGAGTGACTGAACAAGTTGTTCATTTTGAGACTTCTATTGCAAAAGCCAAGAATATGTTGAAAAGGACACAGCCTTTGTGCAGCATAGTGTCACATACAAGAAAGAGGAATTGGTGCCTACAAGCAGAGAAGAGAAACCTACAAAGGAAAGTGAAAGAATTAAAAGAGGAAATGGAACTGATGAGAACATAATTGGAGAAAAGAGACTTGGAAAGAGGAGATGTAAACAAAGCTGCTTGAAAACACCGACATACAATAAGGTAACAATTAGATCAGCATATTTTTTTCTTATATTTTCAAAAAAATACCTACAGTCATGTTCATATACTTTTTGAAGCTCAGATGCAAGTTTTATTGAATTACCTAAGTATTAGGAAATTCCGCAGCAAGTGGCAGGCTTGAAGGCCAGTTTTTGCTGCGGAATTTCTGAAAGTATCTTTTTGGTTTTGAGAAGCAAAAAATTGATGGAAGTAAGCAATTTTAAAGGTTATGTTTTTTTTTTTTTGGTCATATAACATCTTCCAAGGGTTAAAATCAGCAGAAGAATATTATATATCAACTTTTGGGATGCGCTATGAAAACAGGTTGTTTTCGTAGCTCAAAAAAATAGAGTTTTAGCAGAGAAGACAATTTTATGACAAATAATGATAAGGCATGAAAAGGATCAAGCACGTGTAAGGTTACTCATCATCAGGTGTCAAAGAGTATTCGATGTCAAAGAGTATCAGTTTTTGCCAAATGGAGACTTTAGCCAAAAGAAGAGTTTGAAGACAATAGTCCAACATGTGCCATGTCATCCAACTAACTTTTCCAAAATGATGGGCAAAGTTATTCCATGAAGGCTGTCATGATATAAATGTTTTGTTAATGGGAAGCATGGTATACAGTTAGGATTCCTCCTTAGGATGTCTCGGATTAGTTTGTTTTGATTGTAATAATTAAGAGTTCTAGTCCTAGTAGGACTCTTACTCTTGTTTCGAATATATGTCAGTCTTAGTCTCTAGAAGTTAGTCAACAGTTAGTTTTAAGTGTCAGTTAAAGTAAAATGGTTTGGAAACTTGGCAAGGTAGTTGTAAAGGCTAAAATACCTTTAAATAATGTATATTTAGAGGTACCAAGGGTTTGAAAATGGCAATCAGAACAACTACTTTTGTAAATGCTTTGAGCAGATTGATATATACAGAAACAAAGTGACTTTTTCTGAAGCTGAGATTCTTATTATACTTTAGTGAATTTTATTTCTTCTCTCATATGTTTTACTTCCATAGTTTTTATGCTTAATACTCAGAATTCATGGGAACATGCTCTGACTTCCTTTAAGTGTTGATTTATGGTGAATTGAGATCTTTGGTCTTATCTTTGGATGTTTTTTCTTCAATTTTTAAAGACTTATTACTCAGAATTCATGTTATTCATGCTCTGACTTCCTTTAGGTGTTAAGCTTTGATGAATCTCTTCTAAATACTTTCTTTTCAGTACCTTGAGTTATCATTACTCAGAATTCATGCACACATGCTCTGACCTCCTTTGAACCTTAAGTTATTGTGACTTTTCTGAATGTACTACCTTTTTCATTGAAGTATATACAAGCCTCAGTTTTATAAGAAGAGCTATTTCGTTATCTTATCCCTATCATTGACTCCATAGCCCAATGGTAACTTGTCTTCATATTTCAACCTGCAAACATACAAAACCACAAACCATAGAGTTAACCATCTATCTTTATACAAAATCAATAACCCTTGAGAGAGCCCTCTGAGACTGAGGAGGCTAAGCCTCAGCCAAAATATTGGTTTGAAATAGTTACAATGAGCTAGTCTGATCAACAACCTATCAGGGTCCTATTTTGGTGATAACAGGAGGGATCACGATGTAGATGTTAATTGAATTAGTGAAGATATATTTGTATGTTTGATTGTGCAAGTTTTTTGAAGTGTGTGACTTGGTATTTTGATGGGATATGCGTGAGATCCGATAAATGAAATGTGTAGGGTTGTTACCACATAGGGAGAGAAAAATTTAGATTGAGTAACTATGTCCATTCAAATTTCCACAAATCATCAAAGATATTTATTTCTTTCCAGTATTCATTGTGTTGAGTTAACTATGTATGAAAAGAGAGCTATGCATGGTCAATGCATAATGTTAAAGGTTTTGTGTTGCTACCATCATCGAATATGTTTCATCACCATGGAATTGCCGAAGCTACGGTGATTGGAGTTCCATTACCTCGATAAACGTGTAGATGAATTTATTGTTTAGGTCGTTACCAATTTTCCAGTAAAATGATGAATATGAAATCAATATTTTAGGGGAGAAATGCACTTTAATGTATATATGCAAGGAGAAATGCACTTGATTCTATATATGCAGGTTTATTCGAATGGATCTCACAAGGTTTGCAACTCTCATAACATTCAATGCAAACAGAGTTGAGTATCATTTGTTGGGTCCAAAAACATTTCTTACATTGTTTCAATAATATCCAATTTGCACCTAGCTATCTGGTTTGATGCAATGTAGTTGAATTACATGGCATGGGATCACATGTGACTACAACATCAATTCCCAGAGGAGTCTTCTTGTTGGTAAGTATTGTGATATGCCTTCAACACACATGTCAAAATGGAGAGTTAATCTAAGCATATGAGCACATGCTATATGGAGTAAATACATCTAACATGTTTCCCCAGTTTTGGAATATCATAATTTTGATACTCCTTTTATCATCTGCGATGGTGTGTTGTATATAAGTATAATTTTTTTTGTGCCTATAAAATTAGTGATGATTAACTTCAAAAATCATATCAAGAGGTCATGGTGTAATAAATGACTCTAGATACATTCCATATCTAGACGACTCTTTTATACAACTAGTGAGTACAATGATTGGAACCCATGTATCTCTGTATATGGGAGCTCGCCCATAGAATGGCTAGTAGTTAAATGTTTATTGAAAATAAATAATTATTTATGTCTGAAGCTACTACTTAAGAGATCAAGTGGTGCAAAACTCAATATGGATGGTTGCCTAGACAATTTGGCGGTTGTGGATCTAGGGAAGGATCCCTCATTTCGTGAAGATGTGGGAATGGCCTTCTCATGGGTTATGCGACAACTTGGGACATTTTTTAGTAATTGACTTCGGGAGATCCATGGTTCGGGAGTTCGAGAGTGGAATTCAGATATCTAGTTTGCTGACTACACCTTTCTAACCATTATGAGACAACTTGATGGAGTTCGCTCTATGATATTTTGAAGATGTTTATAGAAGCTAATGAAGACGTTGCAGGAAAGAAGATCAAGACAAGTACTTGTTAAGGGAGGGACTTGGAGAATTAACTCTTACTTGTATTGTGCCTATTAATTGATGTTCATCATTAAATGTAATTGTTGTGTGATTTCTAATTAGTTGGATCTAGAGATTTAGTCCGACTAATATAACTCCTATTTTGGTGTTTGGTTGAGATATTTTCTCAACTAGTTGATTGTATGGTTAAGATAGAATTTCTATATTGAACCAATACTTGTTGTATTTATACATCATGTTTAATAAAATATAATGGATTTTTTGTGTGTAATATAATTTTTAAATTGGTATCAAAGCCAGTGGCTCTGTGGGTAACTCCATTAAGGGAGGGCTTATGTTGCATATGTAGATTGAATTAGTGTAGATATGTTTGTATGTTTGACTATGTGAGTTTGTTGAAGTGTGTGAATTTGGATTTTGATGGGATGTGGGTGAGATCCGATAAATGAAATGCGCAGGGCTGTTACTGCATAGGTAGGGCATAAATTCAGGTTGAGTAACTATGTCCATTAAAATTTCTGCGAATCATCAAATTTTTTGTTTTCTTTCTGGTATTCATCGTGTTGAGTTAACTGCGTATGAACATATATCTATGCATGGTCAATGCATATTATTAAAGGTTTTGTGCTAATACCATCATTGAATATGTGTAGTCACCATGGAATTTCTGAGACTACGGTGATTGGAGTGCCTTGACCTCGATTAACGTGTAGATGAATTTATTTTTGGGGTCGTTGCCATTTTTCTAGTAAAATGTTGAATATGCAATCAATATTTTAGTGGAGCAATGCATTTGATTGTATATATGTAGGGAGAAATGCACTTGATTTTATGTATGCAGGTTTATTTGAATGGAGCTCACAAGCTTTGCAACTCATAACATTCAACACAAACAGAGTTGAGTATCGTTTGTTGGGTCCACATACATTTCCTACATTGTTTCAATAGTATCCAATTTGCACCTAGATATTTGGTTTGCGCTGCAGTTGAATTACATGGCATGAGATCACATGTGACTACAACATTAATTCTTAGAGGAGTCTTCTTGTTGGTGATTATTGTGATATGCATTCACCACACATGTCAGAATGAAGATTTAATCTCAACATATGAGCACATGCTATCTAGAGTAAATACATCTAACATGTTTCCCTAGTTTTGGCATATCATAATTTTGATACTCCTTTTCTTTGTTGCAATGATATGTTGTATATATGTATCATTTTTTGTGTGCTTATAAAATTACTGATGATGAACTTCCAAAATCATATCAAGAGGTCATGATGTAATAACTTAATCTAGAAACATTCTATATCTAGACAACTGTTCTATACAACTAGAGAGTACAAAAATTGGCACCCATTTATGTAGATAGGAGCTCGTCCATAGAATGAATAGTAGTTCAATGTTTATTGCAAAGAAGTAATTGTTTGTGTCTAAAGCTACTACTTAAGAGATCGAGTGGTGTAAAACTCAATATGGATGGTTGTCCAGATAATGTGGCAGTTGTGGATCTAGGGAAGGATCCCTCATTTGTTAAAAACATGGCAGTGGCCTTCTCGTGAGGTTATGCGACAACTTGGGATGTTGTTTAGTAATTGACTTCGAGAGATCCGTGGTTCGGGAGTTGGAGAGTGGAACCTGGGAATCTAGTTTGTTGACTACACCTTTCCGAGGGTTATGAGATAACTTGATGGAGTTCGCTCTATGAGATTTTGAATATGTTTAAAGAAGCTAATGAAAACATTGCAGACATGAAGATCAAGACAAGTACTCATTAAGGGAGGGACTTGGAGAATTAACTCCTACTTGTCATCTGCCTATTGATTCTTGTTCATCATTAAATGTAATTGTTGTGTGATTGTTAATTAGTTAGATCTAGAGATTTATTCCAACTAATATAACTCCTATTTTGGTGTTTGGATGAGATATTTTCTCAACTAGTTGGTTGTATGGTTAAGATAGAATTTCTATTTTGAATCAATACTTGTTATATTTATATGTAATTTTTAATCAAATACAATAGAATTTTAGTGTGCAATCTGATTTATAAATTTTTTGACTAATAACTATCTAAGTATGAGTGGTTTCCTTAGTGCATTATATTAGATATCATTTTTGGGATTCAACTGCGTTAATTAAGTCATTCATCTATGACCACTTTCATGAGAGGTAGTCGTAACTGACTAATTTCTCATGATTTTTGAATAGTCCGCTTAGCACTCATTGCATTCGGTGATGCTCACATGGGTGAAGAAGTGGGATTGAAATAGTAAAAATGAATCACATAGGGTGAATCATCACTTCCGAGACTTACAATAACTATCTATTATTCATCACATTAAATCTTAACCATTTGATTCACGTTACACTTCTTGCATATCCAAATTAAAATCGAGTGTAAAACGAACACCATTAAAGGGGGCAATGTCGTGTTACTCTTTGCTTCCAGTCTTAAGATATTAGCACCGTTATTAATATTGAGTATTGGACAAAGGCATAGAAGATAGCTTGGGGAAAGCTTTTGAACGTAGCTTCAATGAAGATGGATTAATGGAGTAATGTGTCACAGAGCTTTTGTTGGATGGTTTTTTATTATCGGAATTTCCACTATTGTTCTCGTCAAATTCTAGGACACTTCATGCAAATCGTCTCGATGAAAAACACAAATTGGGAGATGAAAAACTGAACGGCTCGATCCAGATGAGATGCTTCATGCCGTTGTTTATTAACCTATGCAGGAGTACGGCTCGTTGGGCATCCATTTTATTTAGAGTGAGTGACAATTAATTATAATTACATTTTATTTGGAGTGAATGAAACTTAATTATAATTATGTATATAAAAATTAGATTGAGTTTAGGTTGGAGTCCGTTTGAATATAGGATGAAATAATTATTAGTATATTAGTAATATTATACAACACCTTACAAATCAGACTCGGCATTGTGATATCTAAACTTATACTTGAAAATTAACCATTTAAATGGTAGAAAATATAACATAGTAATTTAAGAAGTATTTCGTTCAAAGGCTAATCATAGCTGCTACTGCTAATATAATGCAAGCTGTTACCCGCATTAGATTTATGCCGTAGCAATATACAATAACTTATCAACTAATGGTGCAATACTTTACTGTGACAGTGGGAAGAACTAAAGGAAGTTACGTGAAATGGTTGATTCCCACAAAGGTCTTACAATATTCCAAATTCAAAGGTTAAAATTACGGCTAGTTCCAAGTTCGAGACAAATGCTACGAAAGGCAAAAATAATTCGACCATTGCTGTATTCACTACAGGGCTAAATTATTTCAAAAAGTTTAATTATTTTAAATGTCTATTTTGGAATAGGGTTCTTATAATTTTAATTTAGTTATCAATAATTATTAGGTGATTTATTTTGGAATAAGATTTTTATAATTTAATTTAATTATCAATAATTATTAGGTGAATGAGAGGACTCTTTATATGAAATGACTTATGGTTTTGTTGGCATGTGATATTGATAAGCCTTTGATATTCTAACAAAATCTATTTACATAATAAGAAGCTCCATAGTTAATCTTGTTATATGTGAATGTATTTCTTCTCCTTCACATGTTATATTGGATTTGCTATAAATAACTTTGTTGAATTATTTGCTCTCAAACTTATTCTCTAATTAGATAGAGGATTAGAGTATGAACCGAAAGAGTTTGCAAATTCTTGTAGACAATAGGAAATTAGAAGGAAGTTCACCACCAAATATAACATAGAGCATAATGGAGTGGATGAAAGGAAGAATTGGACCATCATAAACATCACAAGGACCATGAACAAAGATAAAATGCTATATGATGATTTTTGAGATGAAGTTGTTGCTTGTTCAATCTATACACTAAACAGATCACTAATAAAGAAATGAAAGGTAAGAATGCAGTGGCATAAATTTAAGTGTCTCTCACTTCAAAAAATTTGATTGTATTGCCAATGCACGTGTCTGAGAAGATCTAAAAGGAAAACATGACAACATGAGAGGAAAGTGCATCTTCATTAGGTATAATGAATTATAAAAAATCCTACAAACCATTTAGCTCAATCACCTATAAATTTGTGGTAAGAATATATATAAAATCCTTGAAGGATAAATCTTGGAGTGACCAAGAATATGAAAAAAAAGAATATCGAAATCCATTTCTCCAAATAGATGAATAAGTGGAATGTTTAGGATAGAAAGTACCTCCACCAAGATTTCAAATCTTATAGGTGCAAAGATAAGAAGAACGAACTAAAAATAATTCTTCTTCCAACAGTGAGTTAGTACATTTGGTGAGAAACTAGAGATATAATTCTTCAGACAATGAATCACTGGCTTCAATGAGAAATTAAAAAAAAAGGAGCTTGAGGGAAATATATGAGCAACGAGATGGCATGAATCAACAAGATCACTTTTCCTTATTATCCAATCAACCTAATTATTTTAAAGAGACATTGAAAAAAGAGCGTTGGGTATATACCATGAATGAAGATATTGAAGCCATTGAAAGGAATGGGCCATCGGATCTTGCTAACATCCCAATAGATAAAACTAGCATTGGCCTTAAGTGGGTTTACAATACAAAACTAAATAAGAAAGGAAAGGTGGAGAAACATAAGGAAATACTAGTTGCCAAAGCATTTTATCAACAACTAGATATTGCCTATGGTGAGGCCTTTGGTCCAATAACAAGGTTAGAGAATATTAGAGTTGTCTTAGATGTAATAGACTAGAACAAATGGCCAATTTAATATATGCATGTGAATTCAAATTTTTTGAATGGAGTTTTAGAAGAAGAGGTGTATGTATATTAGCCACCAAGGTTTGAAGCAAAATACCAAGTTTCTAAGTGTACAAGATGAAGAAATCCTTGTATGGCTTGAAGCAAACTCCTAAATATTGGTATAATTGAATCGAATCTTACTTTCTCAAGGATGGTTTCAAGAGGAGTAATAATGAGCCCACTCTTAATACCAAATTAGATTAGTAAGGTAAGATTCTTATAATTTGTCTTTATGTTGATGATCTGATATATATTAGAAATTTTATGTTAAATGATTTCAAAGCTTCCATGAAAAGAGAATTTCAGATGATAAACCTTGGTCTCATGAAGATATTTTTTGGAGTTGAAATTAAGAAATTTACATAAGGAATTTTAATATGTTAGAAAATTATGCTACATATATCTTAAAGTGGTTTAGGATGGACAAGTGTAAACCAATCGAAACACCTATTGTAATAGGAAAAAAATTGAGCAAGCAAGATCAAGTACCAAAAATTGACTCAAAAATGTATAAGAGGCTTTTAAGAAGCCTCATACACCTTACTACAACTAGACCTGATGTTATGCATGTAGCTATTTTCATTTCTAGATTTATGGAGTTTCCCAAGGACTATCACGAGAAAGTTAGAAAAATAATTTTAAGGTATATTATAGGTACAACTGATTATGGATTGTGGTACACAAATCTAAAGAGAACACACTTAAAGGATAAATGGAAAATGACTTTGCTCATAGCATTGATAATAGGAAGAATACCTTAGGATGTGATTTTTATTTTGGCACAAATTTGATATTGACATGGTAATCTAGGAAGCAACTGATTATCTCAATATCTTATACAAAATAAAAATATGTAGCAACTATTACAACATTGTGCCACACAATATGGCTAAGAATACTCTTGAATATTGCACATGTGGAGAAGGAACTAACTTCTATTTTTTGCAACAATAGTTTAATAATTGCATTTTCCATGAACCATGTGTTTTCCCTTGCAAGAAAACACATTGAAACTCGTTATCACTTCATTTACAAGCTTATCAACAATAGTGATATTTCCTATCAACTATGTAGATTTAGATATTAACTAAAAAATATATTCACCAAACTATTGGAAATAATTGTTATTGATTTTCATAGATATCACTTAGGAATTATTAATGCTAAATAATGTAATAGTCTAGATTGAAGAAAATTATTAAAATGTAATATCACCTCACCAAGTCTACACAGAATTAGTTAGGTTTTTTTTTGTTACTATTAAATGGCTATATATAAATCTATTAATTAGTTATATTTATATTAGTGTTTCTTAACATTAAACTTTTGATGATGTTATCTATTTAACTATGAGAAAGGAAATCTAGCCCTAATAGTTTTCAGTACTCTACCATACCTATTTATGCCTATAAATTAATAGAATTAATATGAGCACTTGAAAGGAAAGTGGTTACTAAAAAATATCATTAGAATGAAACCAAACATTCTAATTAACCTTCATGCAACCATAGACTTTTGGGAAATTTTAGAGAAAAGATAAGAATAAATGAACAAATTGTTAAAGAGCATTATCATATGAGATTTGAACACAAATAATTCTAGCCATATGTATAAGGACCAAAGCCTTAGAGCCTAGCTATTAAATCATTAGATACACAATATAAAACAATTGAGCATGATCCATCAAGAATATGATAATTTATATTCATATCTAACCATAAGATATAACATGGAAAATAAGTATATTTGAGCCTAAATACCATATTCAACAAGTAAAATATAGGTTGAAAAGTGAAATAATTATTGATCAAAGGGATTGAATCCTAAATCACAATGAAATAAATGGGAGGGGGGGTTTAAGTTTTGGTGATTGAAGACCAGATATTCTAGTGCCTAGTGGTTATGAGATCCTTTTTCCCTATTGAAACAGTTCATAGTTTAGGTAAAGATGTTTTGTATTACTTGGTAGTTACTAAGAAATAAACATCAATCTGAGATTAAATAATCCATTTACTTATAAATAAGATCAAATCAATAGAAAAAAGGGATCAAATCTAAGAAGATGGGCTTTGTGAAGAATTATGAGAAGGTAAAATCAATAGAAAAAAGGGATCAAATCTAAGAAGATGGGCTCTGTGAAGAATTATGAGAAATGTAACAAAAGATAGAGATATTTCTATTAAATAATTTGCAGTTTTTTATAGAACATTTAGAAATGCCAAAACTTAGAAATAAATTTAGAGGGGATCTAGTCATATAAATTAAAAGGTTGGTAAACTATGATCCACCATAAACATCAAAACACTTACTTCATGATACAATTCACGTTTCTAAAATCAAAAAGAGTATAAATTTATTTTAGATTATTATTGTTAATTATAAAAAAATTAATATCTAAGTTCAACATATATATATTTAAAAAACATGTAACAAATTCTTAACCATGAATATTCACTCCCAATTTACCATATTTTCAAATAGGGTTTGTTACAATACCATGGCTTATCAATACCACTTACTCAAAAAAACCATAACTCCTTATACTAAAAAAAACCATAAACCATAATTCATAAGGCTCTCATTTATTCACATTACATTTTCTTTAATTAAAAGACAAAAGGAGCATAACTACTTTGGAGATTAGTCTCAACCTTTGATTGTGCATGTCGCTAAAAAAATTCTAGAATATTATGTGGAGATTAAATCTCTACCATCCACATAATAATTCTTAATAATTAAATTAAAATTATGAAAACCATATTCTAAATAAACATCTTATCAGTGTAATTAATATAAATATATAATTCTTCCATCACAACATTTTATCTTATTCACTTCAATCACAACATATTTTATATTTCACTTATTTTTATATTAATATATGAAACATTATATTACATAGTATGTATGTATCATACATACAATAATCTATTGTTTAGAATTAAAAGTGTTTATATGGAACTTAGAAGTATTTTAAATCAAATTTTATATTTTCAAACTCAAATTCAAACTTTTTAACATCTATATTTTGATTATAAAATTTCAATTTCATTTCTTCATATAATTTCTACTTTTAATATCAATATTTACATTTTAAAAATTCAATTTCATTTCCTCATACTCTATAAATTCCCACCATTTTACAAAATTCCAATTTAATTCTTTGATACTCTTTAACAACCATATTCACACTCCCAAAATCCAATTTCATTTTTAAAATACTTATATTCCCACTTCAAAATCACAATTTAAATTCATAAACTTAATCAACATTTTATCTTACCATTCTCATCTTAAAAAAAGGGTTAAAGTTAAATATTACGTACGTCTAAATATTGATAAATCATTCAAAATACTAATATCTCAACATTTTATCTTACCATTCTCATCTTAAAAAAAGGGTTAAAGTTAAATATTACGTACGTCTAAATATTGATAAATCATTCAAAATACTAATATCTCGGTACATGTGTTGTTAAAAATCTGAAGAGAGTGAGAGGATTTTTTCACAACACAAATCACACCATGATATTATTGATCACATAAAGAAATTACATATATAAGACTTAGATCATTGGCTTCAGCAAATTATGAATGAGACATGACATGACTCCAACTCATAACTTAGGAATCAACAACTTCTAGATTGATGCTTGGGAACTCCCAATGAAAAATCATAGTAACACATGGAAGCATTAATTATAATACCCACCCTTAATGTTTACATGTAGAAAATATAGAAAGCACACATTACAACAATAAATAAACCTTTGTCATATTTTTCTGATATGGTCATCACTATCACTCATATCGACTCCGAAATATCATGGTTTCCGCTCTTTTATTCACCACACATTCGATCTTCCCACTTGATCTATTTAAGACAAGTGCTTCAGACCATCATTGACGTACTTTACATAATTGACACTTCTCAACCTCTCGGAGCACAACGGGTTAGTCTTGATATTGAGCCATCTTATGGAAGTGCTACCATTTGTTGAATCCAAGGCCCTCTGCAACCTTCACCAGCTATCTAGGATAACATTTTGGATACAAAATGTCTTCAATGGAAAATTATACATAAATAACCTGTACTGACGCTCCCATAGCACGATGAGTCAAATTAGTTTATTGAATAGTTGGTCTGTTCTTTTTGGTTCTGCATCATTTGATTCTTGCACAATATAATAACAAAATACTACTTCAATTCACACCACAAAATCAAACATACAGGCAAACACAAACCTTAATAAACTGCACCATAAAAACCATTAACATCCAAATTGCAATATTACATTGACCTAATAATAACCCCTAATATCCATATATAATCATCCTTCACATTTGATAAAGAAGAGTCCGAATTGACTTGAGACTAGTTTGTAAGCATCCAAATGTTTTTCTTTTAAGATTCTCTTCGCAATCAATGGCCTTTATTAAGACGTACTCAAACCCATCACACCCTTCATTGAATAGTGGCTACATGTGGCGGCAATTTTTCCTTCCTGAATGATTTGAATAATGAGATGATAATTATATATATATAAAATCCATTCTTTAAGATTATTTCCAATATTTCCCTTCTCCTTGACTGACCGGATGGCCCTCGATGGATCTTCCAATGCGGTTCGTGTTCTAGCATCCATATTCGTAACACAGAGTGTCTACGTGCTGAACAGATTGTAGCACATAGTGGACATTTGTGATGAGCTGCTGGGATCGCTTGTCGTGATTTTTCCAGTGATTCTCTGCATTGCATTATATACATTATTGTGCATACATTTTTTGAAGGAAATAATAATGTTGTTGTGCTTCTCCAAGAAATAGCAAGCGATAATTGCTCGCGGGAAATTATAGCACACAGCTAGGGAAGAACATAAGATATGGTGGAACTTCTCAGAAATTCCATATTCTGGACACCCAACAAGGACAACATTTTTATCATTTTCTAGATTGTTGTAATTGGATGAAAATTTTGATTCAATCTCATAGAAGTCAGGGTTGTTTCTATTCTGGTGGAGATTCTTTCAGATTCAGCCTCAAACAGAGGCTTGTGCAAGAGAGGCCTGGAAACATTGAATGATTTAATCAATTGCAGCAATGGCCGCTCAGATGCTCTTTCCCATACCCTGACCATTCCTGATACTGTGAGAATAATGTATTGGAAAGGTGGAGATATCATTGTAATACCACCTAAAAAAATAAATGAAACAGATCTACACAACGAACAAATATACAGACAGGCTCACGAAAGTCACACACTAAACTGTGTATAGAGAATCTATCAAAGGTCTCTCATCTTCCTTGTTAGGTCCCTATAATATTAGTGTATCCTTATTGTTATTGCTAGTATATCCCCCTTATTGTTACTATTGTTCCCATGTAGTCCCCATATTGTTATTATTGTGTCCCATAGAATCCCACTATTGTTATTTTTGTGCCCTTACATTATAGCAACTCTGATTATATAGTGACCCCTTAGACTCCTATTTATATAAATGAGGTTTTTTCATTTGAATCATATAAGAATTGTTTATTTATGTAATGTAAAGGAGGCTTCTCCCTTAAAGAGGATAATTTTTAAGTCGTTTATTTATCTTTTCTTACATTTTGTGAGTTGGTTGCATAACATTTGGTCTCAGAGCTTTGGATTCTAGGGTTTTTCTTCTTCAAACTGGTCATATTGGAATTTTAACTGTAACTTTTTTTCTATGAATTTTTAGAAGAAGAAATTGTAACCACGTGGAGCCAAAATTTTGATGAACCTCTTATACGAATTTCAGATATTGGTTTTCTATATTTTTGGAGATATGATCCAAGGAGATTAGGATTTTTGCAGGCTCCTCAATTTCATCTCAAACATGTGGCCTAGGGAAAATTATCATACATTTTCGTTTCAGACATTCGATTTGAATTCTGTAAAAATTGGCCAAAAGTGCACAGGCTGTAGTTTTTCTTGTAGAAATTTCAACGCCAAATATTGAAAAAATGACATGTGGAATCCCATATAACTTTTCTCTACCGAATTAGTCCATAATCAGGTCATCGTGATATATTTTACATAACTCTATATTGAAGAATATAATATTGGTATGACTAGTGGATTGGAAAGAAGATTCATCAACCTACAATAGAACCGAACTTTAGACCTTATAGATCCTAAATTAAAGAGTTACAACCATTGCAATATTGAGATCCTAAAAGAAAGAAAAAAGTGTGTATTTGTTTTTAAATCTACATAAATTTTGTTGGAAAAATCAATTTGAAGTGATTCTGATGCAGGGGCATTAGACACTAGCCATCAATGTAGGAGTTTTGTCCACATGTTGTGGCTAGGAGGGTTCGACATTATCAAAATTGTAACAGCTGTCAATACCTCAACTGACTGTATCATTTAGAGTAGTTAGGGTTGTAGAAGACGAATAGTTAGATTTGATCCATTTGTCATGTTTCAGTTAATTGAATAATTGTAATTAGGCTTTTGGTTTTCCTAGAACGGTCCTCTCAGAGGAACCGAAGAGTCATATATTGATGTATATAAGTTGTATTCCTCGGATTCATTGAAGGGAGGAAGGAGAAGAGAGAGATTTTATGAAATAGAATCTCTGTGTTCACAATTTCTTCCAGTTAAATAATTTCTGTACGCATTGGCCTTAGAGTTTTTTCGAATCCTTGATTGTGAAGAGATTGTTTAATTGTGAGGTGATTGAACTCTGTGCACATATAATTACTGGGTTGAACTGTTGTATAGATTCTGCATATCTCTGTCTATCATTTCCCTCAATTTGTTTGAACAGACTCTGTTGAATAAATCCCCACTCATAAAAGAAGTCTGTGAAAACCCGTGGTCATTTAACTCTGTTTGATGATAATAGAAATCCCGCTTAATAAATAAAATTACGTTTGTTCATTGTTAATTGGAAATTCCTAACCAGGGTCAGAACCTGAGTTAACAAATGGAGATTATACGAAGGATCGCGCAAACCTGGATGAACCTTGGTTAGTCACTGTTCAAAAACCACAAGTGCATTTACAAAGGCGGATTGCCCATATCGCACCGCTTTTGGTGAATGAGTGGTATTTTCCTGTTGAGGAGCGATTCCATAGATCTTTCGACACGTGGCGAGGTAGACCCACGTAAAACCACCGTTGCTGCACGCCATCGCGCGTTAAAGTTCGTATCAGGACGCCGAGCAATATGCGTACATGTCGTTGATTTGGGAAGGGGCCATCGGACAGTGATCGCTTGCTATAGATGCGCAGAGGAGAACGAGGTACGGTGCGTACGTTTGATTGACCATCGATATATATGTGGGCCCAAAATATATTAAAGTCATTTGTTTAAAAGGCGTGGAGTATTAATATAAAGTTCGAAAGGTATAAACGTTGGTTATAAGGCATGGCGCACATAAATAAATTGAATTCCCATGATTAAACGTGTATGAGTGTGAAGGGTTGTAACCTTAGTCCTAAGGTTCAGTTAGTGGAATAAAAGTTCGGGAATTACATTGGGAATTCAAAAGCTGGGAATGGAAGTATTTGTCAATTTCTTTGAAATTGATAAATAAATTAAAAAGAAGAAGATTAAAGAGCCACGTGGGGTAAACCAAAGGGAAATGCTGACAGAGTCACGACTACAGTTGATCATCTCTCCTTAGAAGGGTCCGAATTTAGTTTTTTTGCGTCATTTGTGGTATCAGATCTGTTGTTTTCGAGTTGTTTTTGCAGAGAGCTGACATGGCAATCCGAATTGGTAGAGGTGCTGGCAGAAGGATACCTGTTGCCAACGCAGAGGTGTTGGAGATTTTGCAGAGGTTCGAAGCCAGAGTGGATGCCGTGGAGCGAAGACAGACCAGAGATCCTGAAGACATCAGCGAACCTGAAACAGAGGAAGCAGAAGAAAATGTTGAGATTCCTCTTGACATGAGGCTCCTTAGAACTGTTCTTGGGTCTGCAGTTAAGCCCAAAATTGAAGTGTCGAGTTATGCAGGGGGACTGAATCCAGAGGAACTGGTGAAATGGATTAATGAAATGAACAAGTGCTTCGATTATGAAGAAATAAGAGAAGATAAAAAGTTCAAGTTTGTAGTGACAAAGCTGAAAGGACATGCTGCACTTTGGTGGGATGGAGTGCAGGCAGAAAGGAGGAGAGTTGGCAAGCAACCTATTAAGAGCTGGACCAGAATGATGGCTAAGTTAAAAGGTAAATTCTTGCCTAGTGATTATCAGCTGACATTGTATAAAATGCAGAACCTGAGACAGAGGTTGTTGACAGTAAAAGAACACACAGAGGAATTCTACAGAGTAAGCATAAGGGTTGGGCAATTCCAAGACACACCAGAGAAGACTGCCCGATATGTGAATGGTCTCAAGATGGAGATCCAAGATGAGATTGGTCTTCTGTCTCCTAAGACAGTGGAAGAGGCCTACCATATGGCCTTGAAATCAGAGGAGAAACTCCTGAGGAAGAAGTCTGCCAAGAAGAGAGGTAATTTCCATGGAAAGGGAAGTTAGGGTGGTAGAGGAAAGCCTACTACACCCAGGGATGGAGCTAACAGTAGCTCACCTCAGAATGCATCTACAGAGGATGATGCAAGGGGCAGAAGGGGTTCTTACAGAGGAAAAGGAAGAGTAGGAAGAGACAAAGGCAGAGGTAGAGAGTTGAGGTGTTATAGATGTCAGCAAGTGGGACATAAGCACTATGAGTGTCCAGAGAATGTGGGTGCTGGACCAAGAAATGTTGTTGTTGCCCTGGCTGGAGAAGAGGCAGAAATTGAAGAAGAAATTCTTCCAGAGAGGGGAGAGTTCTTGGTGGTTAATAAGGTCCTGTTGAAGCAAGCTAAAGAGGTCACTAAGCCTACACAAAGGAAGAATTTGTTTAGGAGCATATGCAAAGTCCAAGGGAAATGCTGCCAGCTAGTCATTGATAGTGGCAGCACAGACAAACTGGTTTCCACTGAGGTGATAGAGAAGTTGAAGTTGAAGACAAGGGAGCATCCAACTCCCTACAGGGTGTCCTGGCTGCATAAAGGGCACCAGCTGGCTGTGAAAGAACAATGTGAGATAGAGCTGCAAATGGGCAAATACAAAGATAAGGTCCTGTGTGATGTAATGCCCATGGGTGTGTGCCATATACTGCTGGGTAGACCTTGGAAATTTGACAGAGCAGCAGTGCATGATGGCAAGAAGAACACTTACAAGTTCTTCAAGGATGTGGTACATCATACATTGATACCCATGGAAGAAGGAGAGCCATCCAGCAGGGTGATTGATCCAAAGACCTTGTTGTTGAGCGGGAAGGAATATCTGCAGCAGATAGAAGAAGAAGAGGTAAGTTTGCTTTAGTTTGCAAACCTAAGGTAGTTCTTACTTCTACAAAGATTTCTGATATTCCAATAGAAATCCAAGAGATGTTAGACAATTATTGTGACATTGTTGTGGATGACTTACCTGATGAGTTGCCACCTGTGAGAAAGATCAGTCATCAGATAGATTTTATCCCTGGTTCAAATCTGCCAAATAAGGCAGCTTACAGAATGACTCCCAAGGAAAATGAGGAAATCAAGAGACAAGTACAGGAATTGGTGGACAAGGGGCTGATCATAGAAAGTTTGAGTCCATGTGAAGTACCAGTAGTATTAAGCCCAAAGAAAGATGGAGGCTGGAGAATGTGTACTGATTCCAGAGCAATCAATAAGATCACAATCAGGTACAGATTCCCTTTGCCTAGAGTTGAGGATTTGATGGACTATTTGAGTGGTGCTAAATATTTCTCAAAAATAGATTTAAAAAGTGGATACCATCAGATTAGAATAAGAGAGGGTGATGAGTGGAAAACTTGCTTTAAAACAAATGAAGGACTGTATGAATGGATGGTAATGCCTTTTGGGTTGTCAAATGCACCTAGCACTTTTATGAGACTTATGAATGAAGTATTGAAAGAATTCATTGGTAAATTTGTGATAGTGTATCTGGATGATATATTAGTTTTCATCAAAACTAAAGAATAACATTTAAGGTATCTTAATCATGTCTTGAAGAAGCTGCACCAAGAGAAATTGCTGATAAATTTGAAGAAATTCTCACTCAGAAGGAAGAGTTGGTGTATTTGGGTTTTTTTGTCTCTGCGGAAGGATTGAAGATGGACCCAGAATAAGGCAATTGTGGAGTGGCCTTCACCCAAGAATGTTTTTGAGGTAAGAAGTTTCCATGGACTTGCTAGTTTTTATAGAAATTTTATAAGGAACTTAAGTAAGATCAATGCACCCATAATTGAGACAATAAAGAAGAGCAAACAACCATTTAAGTGGATTGCTGAAGCAGAAAGAAACTTTAAAGTTTTGAAGCAAAAGATAACAGAGAAGCCTGTTTTGATCCTGCCTGATTTTGCTAAACCATTTCAAGTAAAGTGTGATTCTAGTGGGGAAGCCATTGGAGCTGTGTTGAGTCAGGATGATAGGCCTGTGGCATATTTCAGTGAGAATTTAAATGACACCAGAAGAAATTATTCCTCTTATGAGAATGAATTCTATGCAATTGTTCAGGCACTGAAGAAGTGGAGACATTATTTGATGTCCAGGGAATTTGTATTATATTCTGACAATCATGCTTTGCAGTATATTGTACAGTAGCCCAAGTTGAAACATAAGCATGCTAAATGGGTGGAGTATCTCCAAGGTTTTAATTTTGTTTTGAAACATATAAGTGGCCAAGAAAATAAAGTAGCTGATGCCTTGAGTAGGAGGCACATGCTTGTTCAAGAAACAAATTTTGAAGTTGTAGGATTTGATTTTCTCAAAGAATTGTATAAAACAGATCCAGATTTTAAAGAAGCATTTGAGGCATGTATTAACCTTGTTTTAACAGATAGAAGCTAGTGACTGGATTATTTCCTGCAGGAGGACTTGTTATTCAGAAGAAGCCAAATGTGTGTACCAAGATGTTCCATGAGAGAAAATTTGATCAAAGAGAAGCATAGTGGTGGACTTGTTGGACACTTTGGTACTGATAAGACTTATGAGCAGCTGAGTCATTTCTATTACTGGCCTAAGATGAGAATAGAAGTGGATAAGTTTGTGAAGAATTGCAAGATCTGTCAATATGCCAAAGGAAGGAGCCAGAATGTAGGATTGTACACTCCCTTGCCTGTTCCAGACAGGCCTTGGGACATGGTGAGTATGGATTTTGTTCTAGGATTTCCCAAGACTCAGAGAGGGAATGATGCAGTCTTTTTTGTAGTGGATATATTCTCCAAAATGGCACATTTTATTCCATGCTATAAAACTAGTGATGCCACCCATTTTGCTAACTTGTTTTTCAAAGAAGTTGTTAGATTGCATGGGTTGCCCAAGAGTATTGTTTCAGACAGAGACACTAGATTTGTGGGTCACTTTTGGAGGACACTGTGGAAGAAACTTGGTACCAAACTGAGTTTCAGCTCAGCTTATCATCCCCAGACTGATGGACAAACTGAGGTAGTGAATAGGAGTCTGGGAAATTTGTTGAGAAGTCTTGCAAGAGAGCATCCCAAATAGTGGGATCATATTTTTCCCCAGGCAAAATATGCATATAATGACTCACCAAACAAGAGCACAGGGCAGATTCCATTTCATATTGTTTATGGAATGCACCCCAGAGGAATATCAGAGTTGAGAAATATGGGAAGGGCAGAACTGAGGAGTGCAAATGGTGAGGAATTTTCTTCCGAAATCCAGGCCATACATGAACAAGTGAAACAGCAACTACAAGGCAGCAGCATCAGATACAAAAGTAGAGCAGACTTGAGCAGAAAAGAAGTTCATTTTGAAGTAGGAGATTTGGTTTTGGCACACTTGAGAAAGGAGAGATTCCCAAAGAAGCAATATAACAAACTGAAGTTCAAAAAGATTGGGCCATGCAAGATACTTAGAAAGTTTTCTGCAAATGCTTATGAGATTGAATTACCTCCTGATGTTGGAATATATCCCATTTTTAATGTTGCAAATTTGTACAAGTATGAAGATGATGGTGCAGAAGAAAGAGCAGCAGACAAGGGATAAATTGAGTGGAAAGAGCAGCTACCCCTAGCACAACCATTGCAACCAGAGAAGATATTGGACAAAAGAGTATCTAGGAAGACCAGAGGACAAGAGTACTTTCAGTACTAGATCAAATGGAAGGAAAAGCTAGAGGAAGATGCCACTTGGATGACTGAAGGAATGTTGCAGAAGATAGGCAAATTAGTGGAAGAGCTCATGGACAGGAGCCCATGAAGAAATTTTCCCTCGGGAGTCTAATGCAGGGGCATTAGACACTAGCCAGCAATGTAGGAGGTTTTGTCCACATGTTGGGGATAGGAGGCTTCGAAATTATCAAAATTGTAACAGCTAGGTGTCAATACCTCAGCTGATTGTATCATTTAGAGTAGTTAGAGTTGTAGAAGACGAATAGTTAGATTTGATCCATCTGTCATGTTTCAATTAATTGAATAATTGTAATTAGGCTTTTGGTTTTCCTAGAATGGTCCTCTCAGAGGAACCAAAGAGTCATATATTGATGTATATAAGTTGTATTCCTCGGATGCATTGAAGGAAGGAAGGAGAAGAGAGAGATTTTTCTGCAATAAAGTCTGTGTATCAAACAATTGCTTCCAGTTAAATGAATTTAAGTCCTGTTGATTATCCAACTGTATTGAATCGTTATTTGTGAAGAAATTGTTTAACTGTGAGGCGATTGAACACTGGTCTGTGTGAAATCGTGAACAGGGTTGTAGCATAATTGCCGCGTTTCTCTGGTTATTGTTCTCTCGTGAATTATCCGAACGAAATCTGTGAATTAAATCCCAAGTGCAGGCGAAGTCTGTATAGAAAAGCATGGTCGTTGGACTCTGTTCAATGGTGGAATTCCCGCTAATAAAGAGATAACTTTGCTTTATGGTTAATTGAAATTCCAACCGGAGTTAGACCCTGAGTTAAAGAGTCAAAGGATAGCGTAGCCCGACTTAAACCCTGGTTAGTCACTGTTCAAAAACCATGAGTGGATTTACAAAGGCGGATTGCCCATATCGCACCGCTTTTGGTGAATGAGCGGTATTTTCCTGTTGAGGAGCGATTCCACAGATCTGTCGACACGTGGCGAGGTAGACCCACGGAAAACCACCGTTGTTGTGCCATCACGCGTTAAAGTTCATATCAGGACACCGAGCGATATGTGTACATGCCGTTGATTTGGGAAGGGTCCATTGGACAGTGATCGCTTGCTATAGATGCACGGAGGATAACGAGGTACGGTGCATACATTTGATTGACCATCGATATATATGTGGGCCTAGAATATATTAAATTCGTTTGTTTAAATAGAAAGCATTGGGTATTAATACGAAGTTGTGAAAGGTTAAACATTTGTTATAAGGTTTGGCGATGAAATAAAATCTCGGGAGATATTTTAAATTACATAGTTTGTTGATTATGTTTATTTATCAAATTCTTCGAATTTGATAAATAAAACTCAAAGAAGTTGGGAAGACCACGTGGTGAAGAATTAAGTTAATTACAGGGAAAATGCTGACAGAGCGATTGTAGCAGACCAGCTCTCCTTAGGGGTCTGAATTCAGTTTTGTTGCATCAAAGACACTGTCACTATACCTCTCGAATTCAGTCAGAATATAGACAATATTCTCCTTGTGAATAAATCGACTTATCTCCATATCTCATGTCGACCTAGATAGAAAAGATGAGTCACTATATAAAGGGTGATCCGACCTCATTGTATCACCAAGCATCCCAGTCATCTCTGCAATAGAAAGTGTGGATCTCATTGCAGATGTGTCAAGGGTAATACAATAAAGAGGAATGCTACAAACTAGTGCGTATGGGTCTCCACAAATTCGGGCTAAGTTTGTCATCGCACCTCTGCAATCTCAGCAAAGGCCGAAGACAATTTCAGGACTACTTCAGTTCGGACAAGGGCTATAATCAAGTGCAAAAGGGTGTTGGAAGGAGACTTAAGGGAGGAGACTCTTGGGGACCGAAGAAAGGATATTGTTGGAGACCAAAATAACTGTATCAAGGGTTGTGGAATAGAGACCTAGACTCTCTAGGTGAGAGTGCATAACAGTGCAAGGAAGGAGGACAATAGTGTGAAGTCCAAGGAGAATAAGAGATAGTGACAAGTGTCTTGGAAAAAAACTTGTGTCAAGTGTCTTTGTCAAGGGTCTTGGTATTCGTCAATTGAAGCATCTATAAGAACGGATTTATGGGTTTTCCCCTCAACAAGAGGGATTTGGCCCTAGATTGCAGCCTACATATTGTGTCACTATTCTTATTGTTTTGGTAAATGTTTGATGTATTTCTTATCGTAATAACAATAATCAAAGAAGAAGAAGCTAAAGTATAACACAAGCAGTTATCAAGTAAGAGAATTGAATTAAACATTGCCCTACTAAATTCTCAACATGGTTTCATAGCTAAGGTCATTCAAGGGCATCATAGAGGTCATCAAGAAGATTGCAATCCATCTCAAGTAAGGTTTCAAGAAAATCTAGAATCTCTTATTCTCTTCCAAGGAAGTATCAATCATAAAAGATGAAGGTCTTTTCTCAAGCCTCTCTTATACATTTCAAGAAGAAGATATTTGGGTAATTGATAGTGGTGCTTCAAGACATAGGACTGGCCACTCAAAACAATTGAAGACTCTAGCAAAAGGAAAATCCACTTATTTTGTGGAACTTGGAGACAACAACATCTATCCCGTAAAAGGAATTTGATCTACATCAATCAAGCTTGAAGATGGAAGCAATATCCACCTCAATAATATTCTATTCGTTCCAAGTTTTCATACTAAATTTATTTCAATTTCAAGTTTAGAAGAAAAAGTAGATAGAGTAGCTTTCATTGATGGAAATGTTAATGTTTGGGGAAAAGACTCAAATATAAATCAAGACAAATTTATTGGCATTCGAGAAGGCAGGCTCTACAAATTGTTATCCCCTTTAGCCCAAGATCTAGTTCACGGTGAAATCAGTCCATGTGAACTATGGCATCGAATATTTGTTCTTCTCCATTTCAAAATAATTCCCTCCCTAAGCTCTAATATTGTAGATGGAATCCCAAATATTAAAGAAGACCATGAAGGTGTCTTCAAAGGATGTGTATTAGGCAAGAATGTCAAGAGACCATTTGGAAGCAGTGCTTCACGGTCAAAAGATATCTTGGATCTCATCCACTCTGATGTATGTGGTCCTATGACTCCAAAATCTCTTAGAGATCATCTATACTATGTCACCTTTATAGATTATCATTCAAGGAAGACCTCGGTTTATATATTAAAAACCAAGGATGAAGTTCTCACAAAATTTCAAGAATTCAAAGTTGAAGTCGAAAATATTACAGAAAGAAAGATTGAAGTTCTAAGATTTGATAATGGAGGAGAATATACATCCAAGGAGATCATAACATTATGTAAGGAATCGATGATTAAGAGGGAGCCGATAGTTCCATACAATCCCGAACAAAATGGTGTTGCTGAAAGAAATAATAGATCCATTGAAGAAAGTGTAAAGGCAATGCTTCATGTTCAAGATCTACCATTTTCCCTATGGGGAGAAGCAACTAAAATTGCAGTCTATATTCAAAATAGATGTCCTCACAGATCTCTGGATAATAAAACTCCAGATGAAGTATTTACTGGAAATAATATATCTGTAGATCATCTCTAAATATTTGGGTGTCTTGTATATATCCATATACCAAAGGACAAAAAAAAGAAGTTGGATCCTTCCGGGATTAAAGGACTTTTCGTTGGATATAATAACTCATCAAAAGCATATAGGATCTACATGAAGGATTGTCATCACACATAATTTATCTGTGATGTCATATTTGATGAGAGCATAACATTCAAGAAATCAAAAGATCTTTCCATAGATTCTGATGATGAAGATATTATGATATTCGAGGAAGAAGTGAACTAATAAGTAGAGGAATCTAACCATGAATAAGAAGGTCCCAGTGAACCCATTCAACCAGTGGTTATACATGAAACAAGAAAAATACCTAATTGGTTGAAGTCCACATTACTTGATGCAGAAGGTCATGGAGCAGTGAAGGGGACATTTAGAGAAAGTAAGAAACCCAAAAAATACTTTGGGTATGTTGCATACATGACAAAACTTATAGAAGCATAACCATTCACTTTTGAAGAGATTGTACAAAATCCTAAATGGAAGAATGCCATAGATGAAGAATACCAATCTATCATTAAAAATGGAGTATTGGAGATCGTACCTAGGCCCGAAGATAATTTTGTGGTTACTTCCAAGTGGATCTATAAGATCAAACATGCTATTGATGGAAGTATAGATAAATATAAAGAAATATTTGTGGCCATAGGTTTCTCTCAACTTGAAAGCATTGGCTATGAAGAAATGTTTGCTCCTACCGCAATATATACAACAATAACATAGTTACCGATCAAACGGGAACTATTACCTCAAAACGAGAACTCTAACAAAAAAAAAATAAAAAAACCATGAAAAAAAAACAGGAAAACGAAAAGTTGTATTCTGGAATAACATTTTTTTTTTTTTTCGGGGTAAATTTTCAACATTTTTTCAAATTAGAAAAAAAAGCCAAATTTTTTTATACAAAAAACACCCCGAACACAAAAAGTGTTGAAATAAAAATTTTAGAATAATGAAAAATTATATTAAAAAAGTAAAAAAAAAAAAAAATTGAAAAAAACATTTTAAAATAATTGAAAAAAAAATCATTATATTTTTTTAAAATTAAAATATTAAAATTTTTAATAAAATAAAATTTAACCCCAAAAAAAAAATTTAAAATTAAAATTTAAAAATATATTAAAAAAAAAACAAAATATAAATATTAAATTAAAAAAAACAAATTTTAAAAAACAAATAAATTTTAAAAAACAAAATAAATTTAAAAATAAAAATAATTTTTTTATTAAATTAAAAGCATAAAGGAAATTTTAAAATAAAATATTAAATTTAAAAAAATTATATTAAATTTTAATAAATTAAAAAAATAAATAAATAAATATATATATATAAACTGAAAAATGAAAAAAGAAATTAAATTAAAAACTAATTTAATTTAAAAAAAACTAAATTTGGCCCGATGTCGATTCTGAGAATCGACCTCATTGAGCCACTGTCGATTTAAGCACCATTCCCAACACATTTTTCCATTCAATAACGATCTGATGGATGGATTGAAATTTTCCTTCCAACCGAACAATGTTCACGCCCTTCGAAGAGCTGCTAAACATATTTTTTACAATGTTGACAGCTGATATAATTTTCCTCTGAGATGATTTCAGCAATATGTAGGCGACGCCAAAAAAAACTATTAACAATATCAAGCTGCACAGGATCTTTTACAACAATGCCGGTGTAGTCCATATTTTAAAATGTTTTTTTTAATCTTTAATTTTTTTTTTTGAAGTTTTTAAATTTGATTTTTTTTTTTTTTAATTTTAATTTATTGTATTCAAAATGGTCTATTAATGTTTTAAAAGTGTCTCAATCTTTTTTATCTTTTATATTTTTATTTTTTTATTTTTTTATTTTTTAATTTGATATTTTTAGGTTATTTATTTTTTTCAATTTCAATTTTGATATATTTTTTTCTTTTTTATTTTTATTTTTATTTTTATTATTATTTTTTTTAATATAGAGTTTTGTTTTTTTTTTCAATTATTTTAAAATGTTTTTTTTTTCATTTTTTTTGTTTTTTAATCTTAATTTTTTTATTTTAAATTTTTTGTTTTAATTTTCTTTTTAAATTTTAAATTTTGCTTTTTTTTTCAATTTAATTTTTTATTATTTTAATTTTTATTATCTTGATTTTTATTTTTTAATTTAATTTTTTAAATTTTAATTATTTTTTATCTTTTATTTTAATGTTTGTATTTCAATTTTAATTATTTTTAAATTTTCTATTTTAATTTTTTTAATTTTTTTTTAATTGTGGTTTTTTTAATAACTTAAAAACAATGTCTTTTAATTTTTTTTTCAATTTTTATTTTTTTTCTTTAATTTATGTGTCTTTTATTAATTTTTCCCCATTTTTTAAAGTTAATTTTAGAATTTTTTTTGTTGTTTTTTGTTGTTTTATTTATTTATTTTTGTTTAATTTTTTGTTTTTATAAGTTAATTTTGTTTTTTTTAAACATTTTTATTGGTTTTTTCTATTATTTTTATATTTTTTTTTTATTTGATTTTTTTGTCATGGTTTTTAATTTTAATTTTATATTTTATTACCAACATGAAAATCACCACTCTAAACAAAAATGGTTGATGCTGCATCAACACTTTTCAAATTAACATGAAAATCACTAACATTTTAAAACAAATGTTCATACTTCGTAAATAAAAAAAATTTAACGTGCCAAAAATATTCTCCAAAAAAAAACGGTGATTCTGCATCACGACTTTTCAAAATCGGATGCTTTTTTTCCCAACTCAAAAAAGTAGGTACCAGTTCAGTTACCTATTTCATTGGTAATTGTGTTCAATTCGATCACGAATTTCTCTTGAAGCATCAA